>JAUFNR010000030.1:0-341895 GCA_031216915.1 Pictodentalium vernedei
CTGCAATATAATCCACCTTTATCTAAACCAAATTCATACTTACAGGGGAGACAAACTGCCAGATAATCCACCTTTATCTAAATCAAATTCATACTTCCAGGGGAGAGAAAACTCTGCCAGATAATTCACCTTTATCTAAAATCAAATTCATATTCTAAGGGAGAGAAAACTCTGCCATATAATCCACCTTTATCTAAATCAAATTCATACTTCCAGGGGAGAGAAAACTCTGCCATATAATCCACCTATATCTAAATCAAATTCATATTCTAGGGGAGAGAAAACTCTGCCAGATAATCCACCTTTATCTAAATCAAATTCATACTTCCAGGGGAGAGAAAACTCTGCCATATAATCCACCTTTATCTAAATCAAATTCATACTTCCAGGGGAGAGAAAACTCTGCCATATAATCCACCTTTATCTAAATCAAATTCATATTCTAGGGGAGAGAAAACTCTGCCATATAATCCACCTTTATCTAAATCAAATTCATACTTCCAGGGGAGAGAAAACTCTGCCATATAATCCACCTTTATCTAAATCAAATTCATATTCTAGGGGAGAGAAAACTCTGCCAGATAATCCACCTTTATCTAAATCAAATTCATATTCTAGGGGAGAGAAAACTCTGCCAGATAATCCACCTTTATCTAAATCAAATTCATATTCTAAGGGAGAGAAAACTCTGCCATATAATCCACCTTTATCTAAATCAAATTCATACTTCCAGGGGAGAGAAAACTCTGCCAGATAATCCACCTTTATCTAAATCAAATTCATATTCTAGGGGAGAGAAAACTCTGCCATATAATCCACCTTTATCTAAATCAAATTCATACTTCCAGGGGAGAGAAAACTCTGCCATATAATCCACCTATATCTAAATCAAATTCATATTCTAGGGGAGAGAAAACTCTGCCAGATAATCCACCTTTATCTAAATCAAATTCATACTTCCAGGGGAGAGAAAACTCTGCCATATAATCCACCTTTATCTAAATCAAATTCATACTTCCAGGGGAGAGAAAACTCTGCCATATAATCCACCTTTATCTAAATCAAATTCATATTCTAGGGGAGATAAAACTCTGCCAGATAATCCACCTTTATCTAAATCAAATTCATACTTCCAGGGGAGAGAAAACTCTGCCAGATAATCCACCTTTATCTAAATCAAATTCATACTTCCAGGGGAGAGAAAACTCTGCCATATAATCCACCTTTATCTAAATCAAATTCATACTTCCAGGGGAGAGAAAACTCTGCCATATAATCCACCTTTATCTAAATCAAATTCATATTCTAGGGGAGAGAAAAACTCTGCCAGATAATCCACCTTTATCTAAATCAAATTCATATTCTAGGGGAGAGAAAACTCTGCCAGATAATCCACCTTTATCTAAATCAAATTCATATTCTAAGGGAGAGAAAACTCTGCCACATAATCCACCTTTATCTAAATCAAATTCATACTTCCAGGGGAGAGAAAACTCTGCCATATAATCCACCTTTATCTAAATCAAATTCATATTCTAGGGGAGAGAAAACTCTGCCAGATAATCCACCTTTATCTAAATCAAATTCATATTCTAGGGGAGAGAAAACTCTGCCAGATAATCCACCTTTATCTAAATCAAATTCATACTTATAGAGGAGAGAAAACTCTGCCAGATAATCCACCTTTATCTAAATCAAATTCATACTTCCAGGGGAGGGAAAACTCTGCCATATAATCCACCTTTATCTAAATCAAATTCATATTCTAGGGGAGAGAAAACTCTGCCATATAATCCACCTTTATCTAAATCAAATTCATATTCTAGGGGAGAGAAAACTCTGCCAGATAATCCACCTTTATCTAAATCAAATTCATACTTATAGAGGAGAGAAAACTCTGCCAGATAGTCAACCTTTATCAAAATCAAATTCATACTTCCAGGGGAGAGAAAACTCTGCCATATAATCCACCTTTATCTAAATCAAATTTATATTCTAGGGGAGAGAAAACTCTGCCAGATAAGCCACCTTTATCTAAATCAAATTCATACTTTCAGGGGAGAGAAAACTCTGCCATATAATCCACCTTTATCTAAATCAAATTCATATTCTAGGGGAGAGAAATCTCTGCCAGATAATCCACCTTTATGTAAATCAAATTCATACTTCCAGGGGAGAGAAAACTCTGCCATATAATCCACCTTTATCTAAATCAAATTCATACTTCCAGGGGAGAGAAAACTCTGCCATATAATCCACCTTTATCTAAATCAGATTCATACTTCCAGGGGAGGGAAAACTCTGCAATATAATCCACCTTTATCTAAACCAAATTCATACTTACAGGGGAGACAAACTGCCAGATAATCCACCTTTATCTAAATCAAATTCATACTTCCAGGGGAGAGAAAACTCTGCCAGATAATTCACCTTTATCTAAATCAAATTCATATTCTAAGGGAGAGAAAACTCTGCCATATAATCCACCTTTATCTAAATCAAATTCATACTTCCAGGGGAGAGAAAACTCTGCCATATAATCCACCTATATCTAAATCAAATTCATATTCTAGGGGAGAGAAAACTCTGCCAGATAATCCACCTTTATCTAAATCAAATTCATACTTCCAGGGGAGAGAAAACTCTGCCATATAATCCACCTTTATCTAAATCAAATTCATACTTCCAGGGGAGAGAAAACTCTGCCATATAATCCACCTTTATCTAAATCAAATTCATATTCTAGGGGAGATAAAACTCTGCCAGATAATCCACCTTTATCTAAATCAAATTCATACTTCCAGGGGAGAGAAAACTCTGCCAGATAATCCACCTTTATCTAAATCAAATTCATACTTCCAGGGGAGAGAAAACTCTGCCATATAATCCACCTTTATCTAAATCAAATTCATACTTCCAGGGGAGAGAAAACTCTGCCATATAATCCACCTTTATCTAAATCAAATTCATATTCTAGGGGAGAGAAAACTCTGCCAGATAATCCACCTTTATCTAAATCAAATTCATATTCTAGGGGAGAGAAAACTCTGCCAGATAATCCACCTTTATCTAAATCAAATTCATATTCTAAGGGAGAGAAAACTCTGCCATATAATCCACCTTTATCTAAATCAAATTCATACTTCCAGGGGAGAGAAAACTCTGCCATATAATCCACCTATATCTAAATCAAATTCATATTCTAGGGGAGAGAAAACTCTGCCAGATAATCCACCTTTATCTAAATCAAATTCATACTTCAAGGGGAGAGAAAACTCTGCCATATAATCCACCTTTATCTAAATCAAATTCATACTTCCAGGGGAGAGAAAACTCTGCCATATAATCCACCTTTATCTAAATCAAATTCATATTCTAGGGGAGATAAAACTCTGCCAGATAATCCACCTTTATCTAAATCAAATTCATACTTCCAGGGGAGAGAAAACTCTGCCAGATAATCCACCTTTATCTAAATCAAATTCATACTTCCAGGGGAGAGAAAACTCTGCCATATAATCCACCTTTATCTAAATCAAATTCATACTTCCAGGGGAGAGAAAACTCTGCCATATAATCCACCTTTATCTAAATCAAATTCATATTCTAGGGGAGAGAAAACTCTGCCAGATAATCCACCTTTATCTAAATCAAATTCATATTCTAGGGGAGAGAAAACTCTGCCAGATAATCCACCTTTATCTAAATCAAATTCATATTCTAAGGGAGAGAAAACTCTGCCACATAATCCACCTTTATCTAAATCAAATTCATACTTCCAGGGGAGAGAAAACTCTGCCATATAATCCACCTTTATCTAAATCAAATTCATATTCTAGGGGAGAGAAAACTCTGCCAGATAATCCACCTTTATCTAAATCAAATTCATATTCTAGGGGAGAGAAAACTCTGCCAGATAATCCACCTTTATCTAAATCAAATTCATATTCTAGGGGAGAGAAAACTCTGCCAGATAATCCACCTTTATCTAAATCAAATTCATATTCTAGGGGAGAGAAAACTCTGCCAGATAATCCACCTTTATCTAAATCAAATTCATATTCTAGGGGAGAGAAAACTCTGCCAGATAATCCACCTTTATCTAAATCAAATTCATATTCTAGGGGAGAGAAAACTCTGCCAGATAATCCACCTTTATCTAAATCAAATTCATACTTATAGAGGAGAGAAAACTCTGCCAGATAATCCACCTTTATCTAAATCAAATTCATACTTCCAGGGGAGGGAAAACTCTGCCATATAATCCACCTTTATCTAAATCAAATTCATATTCTAGGGGAGAGAAAACTCTGCCATATAATCCACCTTTATCTAAATCAAATTCATATTCTAGGGGAGAGAAAACTCTGCCAGATAATCCACCTTTATCTAAATCAAATTCATACTTATAGAGGAGAGAAAACTCTGCCAGATAGTCAACCTTTATCAAAATCAAATTCATACTTCCAGGGGAGAGAAAACTCTGCCATATAATCCACCTTTATCTAAATCAAATTTATATTCTAGGGGAGAGAAAACTCTGCCAGATAAGCCACCTTTATCTAAATCAAATTCATACTTTCAGGGGAGAGAAAACTCTGCCATATAATCCACCTTTATCTAAATCAAATTCATATTCTAGGGGAGAGAAATCTCTGCCAGATAATCCACCTTTATGTAAATCAAATTCATACTTCCAGGGGAGAGAAAACTCTGCCATATAATCCACCTTTATCTAAATCAAATTCATACTTCCAGGGGAGAGAAAACTCTGCCATATAATCCACCTTTATCTAAATCAGATTCATACTTCCAGGGGAGGGAAAACTCTGCAATATAATCCACCTTTATCTAAACCAAATTCATACTTACAGGGGAGACAAACTGCCAGATAATCCACCTTTATCTAAATCAAATTCATACTTCCAGGGGAGAGAAAACTCTGCCAGATAATTCACCTTTATCTAAATCAAATTCATATTCTAAGGGAGAGAAAACTCTGCCATATAATCCACCTTTATCTAAATCAAATTCATACTTCCAGGGGAGAGAAAACTCTGCCATATAATCCACCTATATCTAAATCAAATTCATATTCTAGGGGAGAGAAAACTCTGCCAGATAATCCACCTTTATCTAAATCAAATTCATACTTCCAGGGGAGAGAAAACTCTGCCATATAATCCACCTTTATCTAAATCAAATTCATACTTCCAGGGGAGAGAAAACTCTGCCATATAATCCACCTTTATCTAAATCAAATTCATATTCTAGGGGAGATAAAACTCTGCCAGATAATCCACCTTTATCTAAATCAAATTCATACTTCCAGGGGAGAGAAAACTCTGCCAGATAATCCACCTTTATCTAAATCAAATTCATACTTCCAGGGGAGAGAAAACTCTGCCATATAATCCACCTTTATCTAAATCAAATTCATACTTCCAGGGGAGAGAAAACTCTGCCATATAATCCACCTTTATCTAAATCAAATTCATATTCTAGGGGAGAGAAAACTCTGCCAGATAATCCACCTTTATCTAAATCAAATTCATATTCTAGGGGAGAGAAAACTCTGCCAGATAATCCACCTTTATCTAAATCAAATTCATATTCTAAGGGAGAGAAAACTCTGCCATATAATCCACCTTTATCTAAATCAAATTCATACTTCCAGGGGAGAGAAAACTCTGCCATATAATCCACCTATATCTAAATCAAATTCATATTCTAGGGGAGAGAAAACTCTGCCAGATAATCCACCTTTATCTAAATCAAATTCATACTTCCAGGGGAGAGAAAACTCTGCCATATAATCCACCTTTATCTAAATCAAATTCATACTTCCAGGGGAGAGAAAACTCTGCCATATAATCCACCTTTATCTAAATCAAATTCATATTCTAGGGGAGATAAAACTCTGCCAGATAATCCACCTTTATCTAAATCAAATTCATACTTCCAGGGGAGAGAAAACTCTGCCAGATAATCCACCTTTATCTAAATCAAATTCATACTTCCAGGGGAGAGAAAACTCTGCCATATAATCCACCTTTATCTAAATCAAATTCATACTTCCAGGGGAGAGAAAACTCTGCCATATAATCCACCTTTATCTAAATCAAATTCATATTCTAGGGGAGAGAAAACTCTGCCAGATAATCCACCTTTATCTAAATCAAATTCATATTCTAGGGGAGAGAAAACTCTGCCAGATAATCCACCTTTATCTAAATCAAATTCATATTCTAAGGGAGAGAAAACTCTGCCACATAATCCACCTTTATCTAAATCAAATTCATACTTCCAGGGGAGAGAAAACTCTGCCATATAATCCACCTTTATCTAAATCAAATTCATATTCTAGGGGAGAGAAAACTCTGCCAGATAATCCACCTTTATCTAAATCAAATTCATATTCTAGGGGAGAGAAAACTCTGCCAGATAATCCACCTTTATCTAAATCAAATTCATACTTATAGAGGAGAGAAAACTCTGCCAGATAATCCACCTTTATCTAAATCAAATTCATACTTCCAGGGGAGGGAAAACTCTGCCATATAATCCACCTTTATCTAAATCAAATTCATATTCTAGGGGAGAGAAAACTCTGCCATATAATCCACCTTTATCTAAATCAAATTCATATTCTAGGGGAGAGAAAACTCTGCCAGATAATCCACCTTTATCTAAATCAAATTCATACTTATAGAGGAGAGAAAACTCTGCCAGATAGTCAACCTTTATCAAAATCAAATTCATACTTCCAGGGGAGAGAAAACTCTGCCATATAATCCACCTTTATCTAAATCAAATTTATATTCTAGGGGAGAGAAAACTCTGCCAGATAAGCCACCTTTATCTAAATCAAATTCATACTTTCAGGGGAGAGAAAACTCTGCCATATAATCCACCTTTATCTAAATCAAATTCATATTCTAGGGGAGAGAAATCTCTGCCAGATAATCCACCTTTATGTAAATCAAATTCATACTTCCAGGGGAGAGAAAACTCTGCCATATAATCCACCTTTATCTAAATCAAATTCATACTTCCAGGGGAGAGAAAACTCTGCCATATAATCCACCTTTATCTAAATCAGATTCATACTTCCAGGGGAGGGAAAACTCTGCAATATAATCCACCTTTATCTAAACCAAATTCATACTTACAGGGGAGACAAACTGCCAGATAATCCACCTTTATCTAAATCAAATTCATACTTCCAGGGGAGAGAAAACTCTGCCAGATAATTCACCTTTATCTAAATCAAATTCATATTCTAAGGGAGAGAAAACTCTGCCATATAATCCACCTTTATCTAAATCAAATTCATACTTCCAGGGGAGAGAAAACTCTGCCATATAATCCACCTATATCTAAATCAAATTCATATTCTAGGGGAGAGAAAACTCTGCCAGATAATCCACCTTTATCTAAATCAAATTCATACTTCCAGGGGAGAGAAAACTCTGCCATATAATCCACCTTTATCTAAATCAAATTCATACTTCCAGGGGAGAGAAAACTCTGCCATATAATCCACCTTTATCTAAATCAAATTCATATTCTAGGGGAGATAAAACTCTGCCAGATAATCCACCTTTATCTAAATCAAATTCATACTTCCAGGGGAGAGAAAACTCTGCCAGATAATCCACCTTTATCTAAATCAAATTCATACTTCCAGGGGAGAGAAAACTCTGCCATATAATCCACCTTTATCTAAATCAAATTCATACTTCCAGGGGAGAGAAAACTCTGCCATATAATCCACCTTTATCTAAATCAAATTCATATTCTAGGGGAGAGAAAACTCTGCCAGATAATCCACCTTTATCTAAATCAAATTCATATTCTAGGGGAGAGAAAACTCTGCCAGATAATCCACCTTTATCTAAATCAAATTCATATTCTAAGGGAGAGAAAACTCTGCCATATAATCCACCTTTATCTAAATCAAATTCATACTTCCAGGGGAGAGAAAACTCTGCCATATAATCCACCTATATCTAAATCAAATTCATATTCTAGGGGAGAGAAAACTCTGCCAGATAATCCACCTTTATCTAAATCAAATTCATACTTCCAGGGGAGAGAAAACTCTGCCATATAATCCACCTTTATCTAAATCAAATTCATACTTCCAGGGGAGAAAAAACTCTGCCATATAATCCACCTTTATCTAAATCAAATTCATATTCTAGGGGAGATAAAACTCTGCCAGATAATCCACCTTTATCTAAATCAAATTCATACTTCCAGGGGAGAGAAAACTCTGCCAGATAATCCACCTTTATCTAAATCAAATTCATACTTCCAGGGGAGAGAAAACTCTGCCATATAATCCACCTTTATCTAAATCAAATTCATACTTCCAGGGGAGAGAAAACTCTGCCATATAATCCACCTTTATCTAAATCAAATTCATATTCTAGGGGAGAGAAAACTCTGCCAGATAATCCACCTTTATCTAAATCAAATTCATATTCTAGGGGAGAGAAAACTCTGCCAGATAATCCACCTTTATCTAAATCAAATTCATATTCTAAGGGAGAGAAAACTCTGCCACATAATCCACCTTTATCTAAATCAAATTCATACTTCCAGGGGAGAGACAACTCTGCCATATAATCCACCTTTATCTAAATCAAATTCATATTCTAGGGGAGAGAAAACTCTGCCATATAATCCACCTTTATCTAAATCAAATTCATATTCTAGGGGAGATAAAACTCTGCCATATCATCCACCTTTATCTAAAGCAAATTCATACTTCCAGGGGAGAGAAAACTCTGCCAGATAATCCACCTTTATCTAAATCAAATTCATATTCTAGGGGAGAGAAAACTCTGCCATATAATCCACCTTTATCTAAATCAAATTCATATTCTAGGGGAGAGAAAACTCTGCCATATAATCCACCTTTATCTAAATCATATTCATATTCTAGGGGAGAGAAAACTTGGCCAGATAATCCACCTTTATCTAAAGCAAATTCATACTTCCAGGGGAGAGAATACTCTGCCAGATAATCCACCTTTATGTAAATCAAATTCATACTTCCAGGGGAGAGAAAACTCTGTCAGATAATCCACCTTTATCTAAATCAAATGCATACTTCCAGGGGAGGGAAAACTCTGCCATATAATCCACCTTTATCTAAATCAAATTCATACTTATATGGGAGAGAAAACTCTGCCATATCATCCACCTTTATCTAAATCAAATTCATATTCTAGGGGAGAGAAAACTCTGCCAGATAATCCACCTTTATCTAAATCAAATTCATACTTCCAGGGGAGAGAAAACTCTGCCATATAATCCACCTTTATCTAAATCAAATTCATACTTATATGGGAGAGAAAACTCTGCCATATCATCCACCTTTATCTAAATCAAATTCATACTTCCAGGGGAGGGAAAACTTTGCCATATAATCCACCTCTACCTAAATCAAATTCATATTCTAGGGGAGAGAAAACTCTGCCAGATAATCCACCTTTATCAAAATCAAATTCATACTTATAGGGGAGATAAAACTCTACCAGATAATCCACCTTTATCTAAATGAAATTCATACTTCCAGGGGAGGGAAAAGTCTGCCATATAATCCACCTCTACCTAAATCAAATTCATATTCTAGGGGAGAGAAAACTCTGCCAGATAATCCACCTTTATCAAAATCAAATTCATACTTATAGGGGAGATAAAACTCTACCAGATAATCCACCTTTATCTAAATCAAATTCATACTTATAGAGGAGAGAAAACTCTGCCAGATAATCCACCTTTATCAAAATCAAATTCATACATATATGGGAGATAAAACTCTGCCAGATAATCCACCTATATCTAAATCAAATTCATACTTCCAGGGGTGGGAAAACTCTGCCAGATAATCCACCTTTATCTAAATCAAATTCATACTTCCAGGGGAGAGAAAACTCTGCCAGATAATCCACCTTTATCTAAATCAAATTCATACTTCCAGGGGAGAGAAAACTCTGCCATATAATCCACCTTTATCTAAATCAAATTCATACTTCCAGGGGAGAGAAAACTCTGCCATATAATCCACCTTTATCTAAATCAGATTCATACTTCCAGGGGAGGGAAAACTCTGCCATATAATCCACCTTTATCTAAACCAAATTCATACTTACAGGGGAGACAAACTGCCAGATAATCCACCTTTAAATCAAATTCATACTTCCAGGGGAGAGAAAACTCTGCCAGATAATCCGCTTTTATCTAAAGCAAATTCATATTCTAGGGGAGAGAAAACTCTGCCATATAATCCACCTTTATCTAAATCAAATTCATACTTCCAGGGGAGAGAAAACTCTGCCATATAATCCACCTTTATCTAAATCAGATTCATACTTCCAGGGGAGGGAAAACTCTGCCATATAATCCACCTTTATCTAAATCAGATCCATACTTCCAGGGGAGGGAAAACTCTGCCAGATAGTCTACCTTTATCAAAATCAAATTCATACTTACAGGGGAGTGAAAACTCTGCCATATAATCCACCTTTATCAAAATCAAATTCATACTTATAGGGGAGAGAAAACTCAGCCAGATAATCAACCTTTATCTAAATCAAATTCATACTTATAGGGGAGAGAAAACTCTGCCAGATAATCCACCTTTATCAAAATCAAATTCATGCTTATAGGGGAGAGAAAACTCTGCCAGATAATCCACCTTTATCTAAATCAGATTCCTATTCTAGGGGAGAAAAAACTCTTCCATATAATCCATCTTTATCTAAATCAAATTCATACTTATACGGGAGAGAAAACTCTGCCAGATAATCCACCTTTATCAAAATCAAATTCATACTTATAGGGGTGAGAAAACTCTGCCAGATAATCCACCTTTATCTAAATCAGATTCCTATTCTAGGGGAGAAAAAACTCTTCCATATAATCCATCTTTATCTAAATCAAATTCATACTTATAGGGGAGAGAAAACTCTGCCAGATAATCCACCTTTATCAAAATCAAATTCATACTTATAGGGGAGAGAAAACTCTGCCAGATAATCCACCTTTATCTAAATCAAAGAAGCAGCAATGGCGATCTGCACAGTGTCTAGATGTTATAGAGAAACCACAAGAATTTAGATCTATCGGTAAACTTGTAGAAGTACATACAGATGGTACACGTACTGTAACATTAACTAATCCTCCTGATGTATCTTTGGGGTTTTACATATCACACAGACCTGACACAGAAGGTAAGTTAGATTAGTTAGTTATAGAAGCTCATACCAATGTTTAGTAATAATAAAACTACAAGCTTTGTAAGTGTTCATAGATAATTATTTAGTTTACTGACATGTCTAACAATATGGTAATGTGATTAAATGATCCCTCGGATAAATCAATTCTCTTTTGTAAGTCCTGTATCTAATATTATTGTGATAGAATTTGACTGGTTCCAGGTTATAACCAGCTAGAATTCTTTTTAGAATTTGACTGGTTCCAGACTATAACTACCTAGAATTCTTTATAGAATTTGACTGGTTCCAGGCTATAACTACATAGAATTCTTTATAGAATTTGACTGGTTCCAGGTTATAACTACCTAGAATTTTTCATAGAATTTGACTGGTTCCAGGCTATAACCACATAGATTTCTTCATAGAATTTGACTGGTTCCAGGCTATAACCACATAGAATTCTTTATAGAATTTGACTGGTTCCAGGCTATAACTATGTAGAATTCTTTATAGAATTTGACTGGTTCCAGGCTATAACTACATAGAATTCTTTATAGAATTTGACTGGTTCCAGGCTATAACTATGTAGAATTCTTTATTGAATTTGACTGGTTCCAGGCTATAACAACATAAAATTCTTTATAGAATTTTACTGGTTCCAGGCTATAACAACATAAAATTCTTTATAGAATTTTACTGGTTCCAGTAGGGCTGGGCAGTTTATCGATTTTTTGGTTCAGTTGTTTTCAAACCCGAAACCGAACCGCCGCCTTAACAAAAAACCGAGACTTTCGGTTTCAACAAATTTCCAAGAATTCGTTAAGTTTATGACCACTCAGTCACTTGCTTTCCACACGCCAAAGGCTTAAATGTCAGGCAAAGGTAAATGCTGTGCCATTTATGCTTACTTCAAGAGGACTGACAACAAATCCTCCTCCCCCCAAATAGTGGTAGCAAATTTCTTGTGTCTTAAATGATATCCACAGAACCACCACCAGAAGGAATATGAAAAATTAAAAAGTCTTACGTAAAAATCCACACATGCAATTCAAGAATCGTTAAGTAAATTTAATGAACTTGGCTCACTCATATTCAACCAAATAGGTATTGCAAGTTACCTGACAATATATGGTATAAAAGTAATATAAATTACCTTTGACCCAAAATCATATGGATATGGCGTGTAGTAAATTAGATTGGAGATAAACATAAAATTTATTGAGTTTTAAAACCTTAAAGTTCACATGGGAAAAATGACGAGTAAATTATGTTAATTAACCGACCACTGGCATGTTCTCTGAAGTCACATGATCAGAGATAATGCTGCGCATTGGCAGTTATGTTTTTTGTCAACAATAAAATGGTTAAATTGAAATAGAAGTATGCTGTTGAATGGATGGCAGGTTACTTTTGAAAGTTTTTTTTAAACTGATTGGGAATTGTTTGTATACTATTGAACTTACTTTAACCCTTTACCTAACCTGAAAAGCAGACGACACTTGCAAAAATAATTCTTGAATAACTAATTTTTTTCATTTTTTGTCTCAAAAACATAGGTTATGACCCCTCGTTGGAACGAGCTCGACGAGCTCGTTCCAACGAGGGGTCATAACCTATGTTTTTGAGACAAAAATGAAAAAAATAATGAAAATTAATTGTCGATTTTTGAGAATAGCGCTGGCCGGTTTTGGCCGTTACGTTGGGTAAAGGGTTAAGGAATTGTGCAGTACTGCAGGTCTGCAAGGTATAAATGCTGCATTCCAAATACAAAGTTGTTATAACCAACACGTGTTTTCCCATGACCATGTGTATTTTGTCTCCCAAGATACATCATGGCTCCACCACTGTAGCCCACTACAGTAGCCCAACTCAATATGTCCATTTGCAGAGAAGAGTGGTGATCACTGAGTAACCTGGATGACTCAACGTGCTGTATGAGCCTCATAACAAATACAGACACATTTTATGTATACCTTACCCTCTAAAATGTGGATTTCAACATTGTATTTTGAAAAACCGAACCAAAATCTGAGTTGATGTACAAAACCAAAACCGAACTAAAATGCAATTTCTAAACTGCCCAGCCCTAGGTTCCAGGCTATAACTACGTAGAATTCTTTATAGAATTTGACTGCTTCCAGGTTATAACTACCTAGAATTCTTTATAGAATTTGACTGGTTCCAGGTTATAACTACATAGAATTCTTTATAGAATTTGACTGGTTCCATGTTATAACTACATAGAATTCTTCATAGAATTTGACTGGTTCCAGGCTATAACTACGTAGAATTCTTTATAGAATTTGATTGGTTCCTGGCTATAACTACATAGAATTTGACTGGTTCCAGGCTATAACTACATAGAATTCTTTATAGAATTTGACTGGTTCCAGGCTATAACTAAGTAGAATTCTTTATAGAATTTGACTGGTTCCAGACTATAACTACATATAATACTTTATAGAATTTGATTGGTTACTGGCTATAACTACATACAATTTGACTGGTTCCAGGCTATAACTACATAGAATTCTTTATAGAATTTGACTGGTTCCAAGCTATAACTACGTAGAATTCTTTATAGAATTTGACTGGTTCCAGGCAGTAACTACGTAGAATTCTTTATAGAATTTGACTGGTTCCAGGCTATAACTACATATAATACTTTATAGAATTTGAATAGTTCCAGGCCATAACTACAGACAATTTGACTGGTTGCAGATCATAACAACATAGAATTCTTCATAGAATTTGACTGGTTCCAGGCTATAACTACTTAGAATTATTTAATGGTTTGAATGGTTCCAGGCTATAACTACATAGAATTCTTTATAGAATTTGACTGGTTCCAGGTTATAACTACATAGAATTCTTTATAGAATTTGACTGGTTCCAGGTTATAACTACATAGAATTCTTTATAGAATTTGACTGGTTCCAGGCTATACGTAGAATTCTTTATAGAATTTGATTGGTACCTGGCTATAACTACATAGAATTTGACTGGTTCCAGGCTATAACTACATAGAATTCTTTATAGAATTTGACTGGTTCCAGGCTATAACAACGTAGAATTCTTTATAGAATTTGACTGGTTCCAGGTTATAACTACATAGAATTCTTTATAGAATTTGACTGGTTCCAGGCTATACGTAGAATTCTTTATAGAATTTGATTGGTACCTGGCTATAACTACATAGAATTTGACTGGTTCCAGGCTATAACTACATAGAATTCTTTATAGAATTTGACTGGTTCCAGGCTATAACAACGTAGAATTCTTTATAGAATTTGACTGGTTCCAGACTATAACTACATATAATACTTTATAGAATTTGATTGGTTACTGGCTATAACTACATAGAATTTGACTGGTTCCAGGCTATAACTACATAGAATTCTTTATAGAATTTGACTGGTTCCAGGCTATAACTACTTAGAATTCTTTTTAGAATTTGACTGGTTCCAGGCAGTGACTACGTAGAATTTTTTATAGAATTTGACTGGTTCCAGGCTATAACTACATATAATAATTTATAGAATTTGAATAGTTCCAGGCCATAACTACAGACAATTTGACTGGTTGCAGGTCATAACAACATAGAATTCTTCTTAGAATTTGCTTGTTTCCAGGCTATATCTACGTAGACTTCTTTATAGAATTTGACTGGTTCCATGCTATAACTACATAGAATTCTTTATAGAATTTGACTGGTTCCAGGCTATAACTAAGTAGAATTCTTTATAGAATTTGACTGGTTCCAGGCTATAACTACATAGAATTCTTTATAGAATTTGACTGGTTCCAGGCTATAACTACATAGAATTCTTTATAGAATTTGACTGGTTCCAGGCTATAACTACGTATAATTCTTTATAGATTTTTGACTGGTTCCAGGCTATAACTACATAGAATTCTTTATAGAATTTGACTGGTTCCAGGCTTTAACTACATAGAATTCTTTATAGAATTTGACTGGTTCCAGGCTATAACTACATAGAATTCTTTATAGAATTTGACTGGTTCCAGGCTATACCTACATAGAATTCTTTATAGAATTTGACTGGTTCCAGGCTGTAAATACATAGAATTCTTTATAGAATTTGACTGGTTCCAGGTTATAACTACGTAGAATTCTTTATAGAATTTGACTGGTTCCAGGTTATAACTACCTAGAAATCTTTAAGGATTTGACTGGTTCCAGGCTATAACTACATAGAATTCTTTTATAGAATTTGACTGGTTCCAGGTTATAACTACATAGAATTCTTTATAGAATTTGACTGGTTCCGTTCTATACCTACATAGAATTCTTTATAGAATTTGACTGGTTCCAGGCTATAACTACGTAGAATTCTTGATAGAATTTGACTGGTTCCAGGCTATTCTTTATAGAATTTGACTGGTTCCAGGTTATAACTACCTAGAATTCTTTATAGAATTCGACTGGTTCCAGGTTATAACTACATGGAATTCTTTATAGAATTTGACTGGTTCCAGGTTATAACTACATAGAATTTTTTTTAGAATTTGACTGGTTCCAGTCTATAACTACGTAGAATTCTTTATAGAATTTGACTGGTTCCAGACTATAACTACATATAATACTTTATAGAATTTTATTGGTTCCTGGCTATAACTACATAGAATTTGACTGGTTCCAGACTATAACTACATAGAATTCTTTATAGAATTTGACTGGTTCAAGGCTATAACTACGTAGAATTCTTTATAGAATTTGACTGGTTCCAGGCAGTAACTGCGTAGAATTCTTTATAGAATTTGACTGGTTCCAGGCTATAACTACATATAATACTTTATAGAATTTGAATGGTTCCAGGCCATAACTACAGACAATTTGACTGGTTGCAGGTCACAACAACATAGAATTATTCATAGAATTTGACTGGTTCCAGTCTATATCTATATAGAATTCTTTATATAATTTGACTGGTTCCAGGCTATAACTATGTAGAATTCTTTATAGAATTTGACTGGTTCCAGGCTATAACTACTTAGAATTATTTAATGGTTTGACTGGTTCCAGGCTATAACTACATAGAATTCTTTATAGAATTTGACTGGTTCCAGGCTTTAACTACATAGAATTCTTTATAGAATTTGACTGGTTCCAGGCTAAATCTACATAGAATTCTTTATAGAATTTGACTGGTTCCAGGCTATAACAACGTAGAATTCTTTATAGAATTTGATTGATTCCAGGTTATAACTACATAGAATTCTTTGTAGAATTTGACAGGTTCAAGGCTATAACTACATAGAATTTGATTGGTTCCAGGTCATAACAACTTAGAATTCTTTAAGGATTTGACTGGCTCCTGGTTATAACTACCTAGAATTCTTTATGGAATTTGACTGGTTCCAGGCTCTAACTACATAGAATTCTTTATAGAATTTGACAGGTTCCAGGCTATAACTATGTAGAATTCTTTATAGAATTTGACTGGCTCCAGGTTATAACTACGTAGAATTCTTTATAGAATTTGACTGGTTCCAGGCTATAACTACGTAGAATTCTTTATAGAATTTGACTAGTTCCAGGTTATAACTACCTAGAATTCTTTATAGAATTTGACTGGTTCCAGGCTATAACTCCGTAGAATTCTTTATAGAATTTGACTGGTTCCAGGCTATAACTACATAGAATTCTTTATAGAATTTGACTGGTTCCAGGCTATAACTACATGAATTATTTAAGGGTTTGACTGGTTCCAGGTCATAACTACCTAGAATTCTTTATAAAATTTGACTGGTTCCAGGCTATAACTACGCAGAATTCTTTATAGAATTTGACTGGTTCCAGGCAGTAACTATGTAGAATTCTTTATAGAATTTGATTGATTCCAGGTTATAACTACATAGAATTCTTTATAGAATTTGATGGGTTCCAGGCTATAACTACGTAGAATTCTTTATAGAATTTGACTGGTTCCAGGCTGTAACTACCTAGAATTCTTTATAGGATTTGACTGGTTCCAGGCTATAACTACATGAATTATTTAAGGGTTTGACTGGTTCCAGGTCATAACAACTTAGAATTCTTTAAGGATTTCACTGGTTCCAGGTCATAACTACCTAGAATTCTTTATAAAATTTGACTGGTTCCAGGCTATAACTACGCAGAATTCTTTATAGAATTTGACTGGTTCCAGGCAGTAACTACGTAGAATTCTTTATAGAATTTGATTGATTCCAGGTTATAACTACATAGAATTCTTTATAGAATTTGATGGGTTCCAGGCTATAACTACGTAGAATTCTTTATAGAATTTGACTGGTTCCAAGCTATAACTACATGAATTCATCAAGGGTTAAGGGTGACTGGTTCCAGGCTATAACTACGTAGAATTCTTTGTAGAAATTGACTGGTTCCAGGCTGTAACTACCTAGAATTCTTTATAGAATTTGACTGGTTCCAGGTTATAACTATGTAGAATTCTTTATAGAATTTGACTGGTTCCAGGTTATAACTACCTAGAATTCTTTATAGAATTTGATGGGTTCCAGGCTATAACTACGTAGAATTCTTTATGGAATTTGACTATAGGTTATAACTACATAGAATTCTTTATAGAATTTGACTGGTTCCAGGTTATAACTATGTAGAATTCTTTATAGAATTTGACTGGTTCCAGGTTATAACTACCTAGAATTCTTTATAGAATTTGACTGGTTCCAGGTTATAACTATGTAGAATTCTTTATAGAATTTGACTGGTTCCAGGTTATAACTATGTAGAATTCTTTATAGAATTTGACTGGTTCCAGGTTATAACTACCTAGAATTCTTTATAGAATTTGATGGGTTCCAGGCTATAACTACGTAGAATTCTTTATGGAATTTGACTATAGGTTATAACTACATAGAATTCTTTATAGAATTTGACTGGATCCTTGAGAACTTGTTCCTGATAGTCAATGATTTTCTTCCTCTGAAGTGTGTATGAACCTTTTTATATCACAGATAAATAAACTGAAAATTGAGGCACACTAAAAAGTTGATTGTTGCAATTCAAGGAGGATAACTTGTCCAGTTTTAAGAAATTTGAATGTTCTTTATGTTAAGAAGTGTAGATGAACCATATATCACAGAGAAATAAATGTGTAGTGTTATAATTAAAACTGAGAAATGGGACACAATAAAAAAGTGAGTATTGCAAATCAAAGGAGATAACTAGTCTGTAGTTTTGAGAAATTTTAATATTCCTTTATTTTATTTTAAGAAGAGTAGACTAACCATATATCACAGATAAATAAATGTGTAGTGTTATAATTAAAACTGAGAAATGGCGAATATTGCAAATTAAGGGAGATAACTAGCCTGCAGTTTTAAGAAACTTAAATGTTCCTTTACATTATGAAGTGCATACAAACCATCTATGATAGATAAGTAAATGGGTAGAGTTATAAAACTAGGAAATGATACACAACAGAAAAAGTGAGTGTTGCAAATCAAGGGAGATAACTTCCACAGTTATAAGAAATTTGAATGCTCCCTGAAGTTATGAAAGCCTGAAAACTCTCTTTGACAACTCCCGTTACCTTTCACTCTCTGTGTATCCCACAAAGCTGTTTGGGAATAAATTACCTCTATATCCACAAAGTACTTCATCTCTGGATAAAAATAAATTGGAAAAAAAAATGTTTGAATTCCTCGACTTCCACCTAACTATATCTGCCTGTGGGAACCCTGGGAATGTATTTCTACATTATTGTTGTCTGTCTGTATGGGTTTACATTAATAACTACCATATATACAAGTATACAAATGATATAACAGTATTTCTACATTATTGTTAGCTGTCTGTATGGGTTTACATTAATAACTACCATATATACAAGTATACAAATGATATAACAGTATTTCTACATTATTGTTGGCTGTCTGTATGGGTTTACATTAATAACTACCATATATACAAGTATACAGTTACAAATGATATAACAGTATTTATACATTATTGTTGGCTGTCTGTATAGGTTTACATTAATAACTACCATATATACAAGTATACAGTTACAAATGATATAACAGTATTTCTACATTATTGTTAGCTGTCTGTATGGGTTTACATTAATAACTACCATATATACAAGTATACAGTTACAAATGATATAACAGTATTTCTACATTATTGTTGGCTGTCTGTATGGGTTTACATTAATAACTACCATATATACAAGTATACAGTTACAAATGATATAACAGTATTTATACATTATTGTTGGCTGTCTGTATAGGTTTACATTAATAACTACCATATATACAAGTATACAGTTACAAATGATATAACAGTATTTCTACATTATTGTTAGCTGTCTGTATGGGTTTACATTAATAACTACCATATATACAAGTATACAGTTACAAATGATATAACAGTATTTCTACATTATTGTTGGCTGTCTGTATGGGTTTACATTAATAACTACCATATATACAAGTACACAGTTACAAATGATATAACAGTATTTCTACATTATTGTTGGCTGTCTGTATGGGTTTACATTAATAACTACCATATATACAAGTATACAAATGATATAACAGTATTTCTACATTATTGTTGGCTGTCTGTATGGGTTTACATTAATAACTACCATATATACAAGTATACAAATGATATAACAGTATTTCTACATTATTGTTGGCTGTCTGTATGGGTTTACATTAATAACTACCATATATACAAGTATACAAATGATTTAACAGTATTTCTACATTATTGTTGGCTGTCTGTATAGGTTTACATTAATAACTACCATATATACAAGTATACAGTGTACAAATGATATAACAGTATTTCTACATTATTGTTGGTTGTCTGTATGGGTTTACATTAATAACTACCATATATACAAGTATACAAATGATATAACAGTATTTCTACATTATTGTTGGCTGTCTGTATGGGTTTACATTAATAACTACCATATATACAAGTATACAAATGATATAACAGTATTTCTACATTATTGTTGGCTGTCTGTATGGGTTTACATTAATAACTACCATATATACAAGTATACAAATGATATAACAGTATTTCTACATTATTGTTGGCTGTCTGTATGGGTTTACATTAATAACTACCATATATACAAGTATACAAATGATATAACAGTATTTCTACATTATTGTTGGCTGTCTGTATGGGTATATCCTAATAACTACCATATATACAAGTATACAGTGTACAAATGATATAACAGTATTTCTACATTATTGTTGGTTGTCTATATGGGTTTATCCTAATAACTACCATATATACAAGTATACAAATGATATAACAGTATTTCTACATTATTGTTGGCTGTCTGTATGGGTTTACATTAATAACTACCATATATACAAGTATACAAATGATATAACAGTATTTCTACATTATTGTTGGCTGTCTGTATGGGTTTACATTAATAACTACCATATATACAAGTATACAGTTACAAATGATATAACAGTATTTCTACATTATTGTTGGCTGTCTTTTTGGGTTTATCCTAATAACTACCATATATACAAGTATACAGTTACAAATGATATAACAGTATTTCTACATTATTGTTGGCTGTCTTTTTGGGTTTATCCTAATAACTACCATATATACAAGTATACAGTTACAAATGATATAACAGTATTTCTACATTATTGTTGGCTGTCTGTATGGGTTTATCCTAATAACTACCATATATACAAGTATACAGTTACAAATGATATAACAGTATTTCTACATTATTGTTGGCTGTCTGTATGGGTTTATCCTAATAACTACCATATATACAAGTATACAGTTATAAATGATATAACAGTATTTCTACATTATTGTTGGCTGTCTGTATGGGTTTACATTAATAACTACCATATATACAAGTATACAAATGATATAACAGTATTTCTACATTATTGTTGGCTGTCTGTATGGGTTTACATTAATAACTACCATATATACAAGTATACAAATGATATAAACAGTATTTCTACATTATTGTTGGCTGTCTGTATGGGTTTACATTAATAACTACCATATATACAAGTATGCAGTTACAAATGATATAACAGTATTTCTACATTATTGTTGGCTGTCTGTATGGGTTTACATTAATAACTACCATATATACAAGTATACAGTTACAAATGATATAACAGTATTTCTACATTATTGTTGGCTGTCTGTATGGGTTTACATTAATAACTACCATATATACAAGTATACAGTTACAAATGATATAACAGTATTTCTACATTATTGTTGGCTGTCTGTATGGGTTTACATTAATAACTACCATATATACAAGTATACAGTTACAAATGATATAACAGTATTTCTACATTATTGTTGGCTGTCTGTATGGGTTTACATTAATAACTACCATATATACAAGTACACAGTTATAAATGATATAACAGTATTTCTACATTATTGTTGGCTGTCTGTATGGGTTTACATTAATAACTACCATATATACAAGTATACAGTGTACAAATGATATAACAGTATTTCTACATTATTGTTGGTTGTCTGTATGGGTTTACATTAATAACTACCATATATACAAGTATACAAATGATATAACAGTATTTCTACATTATTGTTGGCTGTCTGTATGGGTTTACATTAATAACTACCATATATACAAGTATACAAATGATATAACAGTATTTCTACATTATTGTTGGCTGTCTGTATGGGTTTACATTAATAACTACCATATATACAAGTATACAAATGATATAACAGTATTTCTACATTATTGTTGGCTGTCTGTATGGGTTTATCCTAATAACTACCATATATACAAGTATACAAATGATATAACAGTATTTCTACATTATTGTTGGCTTTCTGTATGGGTTTACATTAATAACTACCATATATACAAGTATACAGTTACAAATGATATAACAGTATTTCTACATTATTGTTGGCTGTCTTTTTGGGTTTATCCTAATAACTACCATATATACAAGTATACAGTTACAAATGATATAACAGTATTTCTACATTATTGTTGGCTGTCTGTATGGGTTTACATTAATAACTACCATATATACAAGTATACAGTTACAAATGATATAACAGTATTTCTACATTATTGTTGGCTGTCTGTATGGGTTTATCCTAATAACTACCATATATACAAGTATACAGTTACAAATGATATAACAGTATTTCTACATTATTGTTGGCTGTCTGTATGGGTTTATCCTAATAACTACCATATATACAAGTATACAGTTACAAATGATATAACAGTATTTCTACATTATTGTTGGCTGTCTGTATGGGTTTATCCTAATAACTACCATATATACAAGTATACAGTTACAAATGATATAACAGTATTTCTACATTATTGTTGGTTGTCTGTATGGGTTTACATTAATAACTACCATATATACAAGTATACAAATGATATAACAGTATTTCTACATTATTGTTGGCTGTCTGTATGGGTTTACATTAATAACTACCATATATACAAGTATACAAATGATATAACAGTATTTCTACATTATTGTTGGCTGTCTGTATGGGTTTACATTAATAACTACCATATATACAAGTATACAAATGATATAACAGTATTTCTACATTATTGTTGGCTGTCTGTATGGGTTTACATTAATAACTACCATATATACAAGTATACAAATGATATAACAGTATTTCTACATTATTGTTGGCTGTCTGTATGGGTTTACATTAATAACTACCATATATACAAGTATACAAATGATATAACAGTATTTCTACATTATTGTTGGCTGTCTGTATGGGTTTATCCTAATAACTACCATATATACAAGTATACAGTTACAAATGATATAACAGTATTTCTACATTATTGTTGGCTGTCTGTATGGGTTTATCCTAATAACTACCATATATACAAGTATACAGTTACAAATGATATAACAGTATTTCTACATTATTGTTGGCTGTCTGTATGGGTTTATCCTAATAACTACCATATATACAAGTATACAGTTACAAATGATATAACAGTATTTCTACATTATTGTTGGCTGTCTGTATGGGTTTATCCTAATAACTACCATATATACAAGTATACAGTTACAAATGATATAACAGTATTTCTACATTATTGTTGGTTGTCTGTATGGGTTTACATTAATAACTACCATATATACAAGTATACAAATGATATAACAGTATTTCTACATTATTGTTGGCTGTCTGTATGGGTTTACATTAATAACTACCATATATACAAGTATACAAATGATATAACAGTATTTCTACATTATTGTTAGCTGTCTGTATGGGTTTATCCTAATAACTACCATATATACAAGTATACAGTTACAAATGATATAACAGTATTTCTACATTATTGTTGGCTGTCTGTATGGGTTTATCCTAATAACTACCATATATACAAGTATACAGTTACAAATGATATAACAGTATTTCTACATTATTGTTGGTTGTCTGTATGGGTTTACATTAATAACCACCATATATACAAGTATACAGTTACAAATGATATAACAGTATTTCTACATTATTGTTAGCTGTCTGTATGGGTTTATCCTAATAACTACCATATATACAAGTATACAGTTACAAATGATATAACAGTATTTCTACATTATTGTTAGCTGTCTGTATGGGTTTATCCTAATAACTACCATATATACAAGTATACAGTTACAAATGATATAACAGTATTTCTACATTATTGTTAGCTGTCTGTATGGGTTTATCCTAATAACTACCATATATACAAGTATACAGTTACAAATGATATAACAGTATTTCTACATTATTGTTAGCTGTCTGTAATAACTACCATATATACAAGTATACAGTTACAAATGATATAACAGTATTTCTACATTATTGTTGGCTGTCTGTATGGGTTTATCCTAATAACTACCATATATACAAGTATACAGTGTACAAATGATATAACAGTATTTCTACATTATTGTTGGCTGTCTGTGTGGGTTTATCCTAATAACTACCATATATACAAGTATACAGTGTACAAATGATATAACAGTATTTCTACATTATTGTTGGCTGTCTGTATGGGTTTATCCTAATAACTACCATATATGCAAGCATACAGTGTACAAATGATATAACAGTATTTCTACATTATTGTTGTCTGTCTGTATGGGTTTATCCTAATAACTACCATATATACAAGTATACAAATGATATAACAGTATTTCTACATTATTGTTGGCTGTCTGTATGGGTTTATCCTAATAACTACCATATATACAAGTATACAAATGATATAACAGTATTTCTACATTATTGTTGGCTGTCTGTATGGGTTTATCATAATAACTACCATATATACAAGTATACAGTTACAAATGATATAACAGTATTTCTACACTATTGTTGGCTGTCTGTATGGGTTTATCCTAATAACTACCATATATACAAGTATACAGTGTACAAATGACATAACAGTATTTCTACATTATTGTTGGCTGTCTGTATGGGTTTATCCTAATAACTACCATATATACAAGTATACAAATGATATAACAGTATTTCTACATTATTGTTGGCTGTCTGTATGGGTTTATCCCAATAACTACCATATATACAAGTATACAAATGATATAACAGTATTTCTACATTATTGTTGGCTGTCTGTATGGGTTTACATTAATAACTACCATATATACAAGTACACAGTATACAAATGATATAACAGTATTTCTACATTATTGTTGGCTGTCTGTATGGGTTTATCCTAATAACTACCATATATACAAGTATACAAATGATATAACAGTATTTCTACATTATTGTTGGCTGTCTGTATGGGTTTATTCTAATAACTACCATATATACAAGTATACAGTGTACAAATTATATAACAGTATTTCTACATTATTGTTGGCTGTCTGTATGGGTTTATCCTAATAACTACCATATATACAAGTATACAAATGATATAACAGTATTTCTACATTATTGTTGGTTGTCTGTATGGGTTTACATTAATAACCACCATATATACAAGTATACAGTTACAAATGATATAACAGTATTTCTACATTATTGTTGGCTGTCTGTATGGGCTTATCCTAATAACTACCATATATACAAGTATACAAATGATATAACAGTATTTCTACATTATTGTTGGCTGTCTGTATGGGTTTACATTAATAACTACCATATATACAAGTATACAGTTACAAATGATATAACAGTATTTCTACATTATTGTTGGCTGTCTGTATGGGTTTACATTAATAACTACCATATATACAAGTACACAGTTACAAATGATATAACAGTATTTCTACATTATTGTTGGCTTTCTGTATGGGTTTACATTAATAACTACCATATATACAAGTATACAGTTACAAATGATATAACAGTATTTCTACATTATTGTTGGCTGTCTGTATGGGTTTACATTAATAACTACCATATATACAAGTATACAGTTACAAATGATATAACAGTATTTCTACATTATTGTTGGCTGTCTGTATGGGTTTACATTAATAACTACCATATATACAAGTACACAGTTACAAATGATATAACAGTATTTCTACATTATTGTTGGCTGTCTGTATGGGTTTACATTAATAACTACCATATATACAAGTATACAGTTACAAATGATATAACAGTATTTCTACATTGTTGTTGGCTGTCTGTATGGGTTTATCCTAATAACTGCCATATATACAAGTATACAGTTACAAATGATATAACAGTATTTCTACATTATTGTTGGCTGTCTGTATGGGTTTATCCTAATAACTGCCATATATACAAGTCTACAGTATACAAATGATATAACAGTATTTCTACATTATTGTTGGCTGTCTCTATGGGTTTACATTAATAACTACCATATATACAAGTATACAAATGATATAACAGTATTTCTACATTATTGTTGGCTGTCTGTATGGGTTTATCCCAATAACTACCATATATACAAGTATACAAATGATATAACAGTATTTCTACATTATTGTTGGCTGTCTTTTTGGGTTTATCCTAATAACTACCATATATACAAGTATACAGTTACAAATGATATAACAGTATTTCTACATTATTGTTGGCTGTCTGTATGGGTTTACATTAATAACTACCATATATACAAGTATACAGTTACAAATGATATAACAGTATTTCTACATTATTGTTGGCTGTCTGTATGGGTTTATCCTAATAACTACCATATATACAAGTATACAGTGTACAAATGATATAACAGTTGGCTGTCTGTATGGGTTTACATTAATAACTACCATATATACAAGTATACAGTTACAAATGATATAACAGTATTTCTACATTATTGTTGGCTGTCTGTATGGGTTTATCCTAATAACTACCATATATACAAGTATACAGTGTACAAATGATATAACAGTATTTCTACATTATTGTTGGCGGTCTGTATGGGTTTATCCCAATAACTACCATATATACAAGTATACAAATGATATAACAGTATTTCTACATTATTGTTGGCTGTCTGTATGGGTTTATCCTAATAACTACCATATATACAAGTATACAAATGATATAACAGTATTTCTACATTATTGTTGGCTGTCTGTATGGGTTTATCCCAATAACTACCATATATACAAGTATACAAATGATATAACAGTATTTCTACATTATTGTTGGCTGTCTGTATGGGTTTACATTAATAACTACCATATATACAAGTACACAGTATACAAATGATATAACAGTATTTCTACATTATTGTTGGCTGTCTGTATGGGTTTATCCTAATAACTACCATATATACAAGTATACAAATGATATAACAGTATTTCTACAATATTGTTGGCTGTCTGTATGGGTTTATTCTAATAACTACCATATATACAAGTATACAGTGTACAAATTATATAACAGTATTTCTACATTATTGTTGGCTGTCTGTATGGGTTTATCCTAATAACTACCATATATACAAGTGTACAGTTACAAATGATATAACAGTATTTCTACATTATTGTTGGCTGTCTGTATGGGTTTACATTAATAACTACCATATATACAAGTATACAAATGATATAACAGTATTTCTACATTATTGTTGGCTGTCTGTATGGGTTTACATTAATAACTACCATATATACAAGTATACAAATGATATAACAGTATTTCTACCTTATTGTTGGCTGTCTGTATGGGTTTACATTAATAACTACCATATATACAAGTATACAAATGATATAGCAGTATTTCTACATTATTGTTGGCTGTCTGTATGGGTTTACATTAATAACTACCATATATACAAGTATACAAATGATATAACAGTATTTCTACATTATTGTTGGCTGTCTGTATGGGTTTACATTAATAACTACCATATATACAAGTATACAAATGATATAACAGTATTTCTACATTATTGTTGGCTGTCTGTATGGGTTTACATTAATAACTACCATATATACAAGTATATAGTTACAAATGATATAACAGTATTTCTACATTATTGTTGGCTGTCTGTATGGGTTTATCCTAATAACTACCATATATACAAGTATACAGTGTACAAATGATATAACAGTATTTCTACATTATTGTTGGTTGTCTGTATGGGTTTATCCTAATAACTACCATATATACAAGTATACAAATGATATAACAGTATTTCTACATTATTGTTGGCTGTCTGTATGGGTTTACATTAATAACTACCATATATACAAGTATACAAATGATATAACAGTATTTATACATTATTGTTGGCTGTCTGTATGGGTTTACATTAATAACTACCATATATACAAGTATACAGTTACAAATGATATAACAGTATTTCTACATTATTGTTGGCTGTCTGTATGGGTTTACATTAATAACTACCATATATACAAGTATACAGTTACAAATGATATAACAGTATTTCCACATTATTGTTGGCTGTCTGTATGGGTTTACATTAATAACTACCATATATACAAGTATACAAATGATATAACAGTATTTCTACATTATTGTTGGCTGTCTGTATGGGTTTATTCTAATAACTACCATATATACAAGTATACAGTGTACAAATTATATAACAGTATTTCTACATTATTGTTGGCTGTCTGTATGGGTTTATCCTAATAACTACCATATATACAAGTATACAAATGATATAACAGTATTTCTACATTATTGTTGGCTGTCTGTATGGGTTTATTCTAATAACTACCATATATACAAGTATACAGTGTACAAATTATATAACAGTATTTCTACATTATTGTTGGCTGTCTGTATGGGTTTATCCTAATAACTACCATATATACAAGTGTACAGTTACAAATGATATAACAGTATTTCTACATTAATGTTGGCTGTCTGTATGGGTTTACATTAATAACTACCATATATACAAGTATACAAATGATATAACAGTATTTCTACATTATTGTTGGCTGTCTGTATGGGTTTACATTAATAACTACCATATATACAAGTATACAAATGATATAACAGTATTTCTACCTTATTGTTGGCTGTCTGTATGGGTTTACATTAATAACTACCATATATACAAGTATACAAATGATATAACAGTATTTCTACATTATTGTTGGCTGTCTGTATGGGTTTACATTAATAACTACCATATATACAAGTATACAAATGATATAACAGTATTTCTACATTATTGTTGGCTGTCTGTATGGGTTTACATTAATAACTACCATATATACAAGTATACAAATGATATAACAGTATTTCTACATTATTGTTGGCTGTCTGTATGGGTATATCCTAATAACTACCATATATACAAGTATACAGTGTACAAATGATATAACAGTATTTCTACATTATTGTTGGTTGTCTATATGGGTTTATCCTAATAACTACCATATATACAAGTATACAAATGATATAACAGTATTTCTACATTATTGTTGGCTGTCTGTATGGGTTTACATTAATAACTACCATATATACAAGTATACAAATGATATAACAGTATTTCTACATTATTGTTGGCTGTCTGTATGGGTTTACATTAATAACTACCATATATACAAGTATACAAATGATATAACAGTATTTCTACATTATTGTTGGCTGTCTCTATGGGTTTACATTAATAACTACCATATATACAAGTATACAAATGATATAACAGTATTTCTACATTATTGTTGGCTGTCTGTATGGGTTTATCCCAATAACTACCATATATACAAGTATACAAATGATATAACCGTATTTCTACATTATTGTTGGCTGTCTTTTTGGGTTTATCCTAATAACTACCATATATACAAGTATACAGTTACAAATGATATACTAGTATTTCTACATTATTGTTGGCTGTCTGTATGGGTTTACATTAATAACTACCATATATACAAGTATACAGTTACAAATGATATAACAGTATTTCTACATTATTGTTGGCTGTCTGTATGGGTTTATCCTAATAACTACCATATATACAAGTATACAGTGTACAAATGATATAACAGTTGGCTGTCTGTATGGGTTTACATTAATAACTACCATATATACAAGTATACAGTTACAAATGATATAACAGTATTTCTACATTATTGTTGGCTGTCTGTATGGGTTTATCCTAATAACTACCATATATACAAGTATACAGTGTACAAATGATATAACAGTATTTCTACATTATTGTTGGCGGTCTGTATGGGTTTATCCCAATAACTACCATATATACAAGTATACAAATGATATAACAGTATTTCTACATTATTGTTGGCTGTCTGTATGGGTTTATCCTAATAACTACCATATATACAAGTATACAAATGATATAACAGTATTTCTACATTATTGTTGGCTGTCTGTATGGGTTTATCCCAATAACTACCATATATACAAGTATACAAATGATATAACAGTATTTCTACATTATTGTTGGCTGTCTGTATGGGTTTACATTAATAACTACCATATATACAAGTACACAGTATACAAATGATATAACAGTATTTCTACATTATTGTTGGCTGTCTGTATGGGTTTATCCTAATAACTACCATATATACAAGTATACAAATGATATAACAGTATTTCTACATTATTGTTGGCTGTCTGTATGGGTTTATTCTAATAACTACCATATATACAAGTATACAGTGTACAAATTATATAACAGTATTTCTACATTATTGTTGGCTGTCTGTATGGGTTTATCCTAATAACTACCATGTATACAAGTGTACAGTTACAAATGATATAACAGTATTTCTACATTATTGTTGGCTGTCTGTATGGGTTTACATTAATAACTACCATATATACAAGTATACAAATGATATAACAGTATTTCTACATTATTGTTGGCTGTCTGTATGGGTTTACATTAATAACTACCATATATACAAGTATACAAATGATATAACAGTATTTCTACCTTATTGTTGGCTGTCTGTATGGGTTTACATTAATAACTAGCATATATACAAGTATACAAATGATATAGCAGTATTTCTACATTATTGTTGGCTGTCTGTATGGGTTTACATTAATAACTACCATATATAAAAGTATACAAATGATATAACAGTATTTCTACATTATTGTTGGCTGTCTGTATGGGTTTACATTAATAACTACCATATATACAAGTATACAAATGATATAACAGTATTTCTACATTATTGTTGGCTGTCTGTATGGGTTTACATTAATAACTACCATATATACAAGTATATAGTTACAAATGATATAACAGTATTTCTACATTATTGTTGGCTGTCTGTATGGGTTTATCCTAATAACTACCATATATACAAGTATACAGTGTACAAATGATATAACAGTATTTCTACATTATTGTTGGTTGTCTGTATGGGTTTATCCTAATAACTACCATATATACAAGTATACAAATGATATAACAGTATTTCTACATTATTGTTGGCTGTCTGTATGGGTTTACATTAATAACTACCATATATACAAGTATACAAATGATATAACAGTATTTATACATTATTGTTGGCTGTCTGTATGGGTTTACATTAATAACTACCATATATACAAGTATACAGTTACAAATGATATAACAGTATTTCTACATTATTGTTGGCTGTCTGTATGGGTTTACATTAATAACTACCATATATACAAGTATACAGTTACAAATGATATTACAGTATTTCCACATTATTGTTGGCTGTCTGTATGGGTTTACATTAATAACTACCATATATACAAGTATACAAATGATATAACAGTATTTCTACATTATTGTTGGCTGTCTGTATGGGTTTATTCTAATAACTACCATATATACAAGTATACAGTGTACAAATTATATAACAGTATTTCTACATTATTGTTGGCTGTCTGTATGGGTTTATCCTAATAACTACCATATATACAAGTATACAAATGATATAACAGTATTTCTACATTATTGTTGGCTGTCTGTATGGGTTTATTCTAATAACTACCATATATACAAGTATACAGTGTACAAATTATATAACAGTATTTCTACATTATTGTTGGCTGTCTGTATGGGTTTATCCTAATAACTACCATATATACAAGTGTACAGTTACAAATGATATAACAGTATTTCTACATTATTGTTGGCTGTCTGTATGGGTTTACATTAATAACTACCATATATACAAGTATACAAATGATATAACAGTATTTCTACATTATTGTTGGCTGTCTGTATGGGTTTACATTAATAACTACCATATATACAAGTATACAAATGATATAACAGTATTTCTACCTTATTGTTGGCTGTCTGTATGGGTTTACATTAATAACTACCATATATACAAGTATACAAATGATATAACAGTATTTCTACATTATTGTTGGCTGTCTGTATGGGTTTACATTAATAACTACCATATATACAAGTATACAAATGATATAACAGTATTTCTACATTATTGTTGGCTGTCTGTATGGGTTTACATTAATAACTACCATATATACAAGTATACAAATGATATAACAGTATTTCTACATTATTGTTGGCTGTCTGTATGGATTTACATTAATAACTACCATATATACAAGTATATAGTTACAAATGATATAACAGTATTTCTACATTATTGTTGGCTGTCTGTATGGGTTTATCCTAATAACTACCATATATACAAGTATACAGTGTACAAATGATATAACAGTATTTCTACATTATTGTTGGTTGTCTGTATGGGTTTATCCTAATAACTACCATATATACAAGTATACAAATGATATAACAGTATTTCTACATTATTGTTGGCTGTCTGTATGGGTTTACATTAATAACTACCATATATACAAGTATACAAATGATATAACAGTATTTCTACATTATTGTTGGCTGTCTGTATGGGTTTACATTAATAACTACCATATATACAAGTATACAAATGATATAACAGTATTTCTACATTATTGTTGGCTGTCTGTATGGGTTTACATTAATAACTACCATATATACAAGTATACAGTTACAAATGATATAACAGTATTTCCACATTATTGTTGGCTGTCTGTATGGGTTTACATTAATAACTACCATATATACAAGTATACAAATGATATAACAGTATTTCTACATTATTGTTGGCTGTCTGTATGGGTTTACATTAATAACTACCATATATACAAGTATACAGTGTACAAATGATATAACAGTATTTCTACATTATTGTTGGTTGTCTGTATGGGTTTACATTAATAACTACCATATATACAAGTATACAGTTACAAATGATATAACAGTATTTCTACATTATTGTTGGCTGTCTGTATGGGTTTATCCTAATAACTACCATATATACAAGTACACAGTGTACAAGTGATATAACAGTATTTCTACATTATTGTTGGCTGTCTGTATGGGTTTATCCTAATAACTACCATATATACAAGTATACAAATGATATAACAGTATTTCTGCATTATTGTTGGCTGTCTGTATGGGTTTACATTAATAACTACCATATATTCAAGTATACAGTTACAAATGATATAACAGTATTTCTACATTATTGTTGGCTGTCTGTATGGGTTTATCCTGATAACTACCATATATACAAGTATACAAATGATATAACAGTATTTCTACATTATTGTTGGTTGTCTGTATGGGTTTACATTAATAACCACCATATATACAAGTATACAGTTACAAATGATATAACAGTATTTCTACATTATTGTTGGCTGTCTGTATGGGTTTACATTAATAACTACCATATATACAAGTACACAGTTACAAATGATATAACAGTATTTCTACATTATTGTTGGCTGTCTGTATGGGTTTACATTAATAACTACCATATATACAAGTATACAGTTACAAATGATATAACAGTATTTCTACATTATTGTTGGCTGTCTGTATGGGTTTACATTAATAACTACCATATATACAAGTATACAGTTACAAATGATATAACAGAATTTCTACATTATTGTTGGCTGTCTGTATGGGTTTACATTAATAACTACCATATATACAAGTACACAGTTACAAATGATATAACAGTATTTCTACATTATTGTTGGCTGTCTGTATGGGTTTACATTAATAACTACCATATATACAAGTATACAGTTACAAATGATATAACAGTATTTCCACATTATTGTTGGCTGTCTGTATGGGTTTACATTAATAACTACCATATATACAAGTATACAAATGATATAACAGTATTTCTACATTATTGTTGGCTGTCTGTATGGGTTTACATTAATAACTACCATATATACAAGTATACAGTTACAAATGATATAACAGTATTTCCACATTATTGTTGGCTGTCTGTATGGGTTTACATTAATAACTACCATATATACAAGTATACAAATGATATAACAGTATTTCTACATTATTGTTGGCTGTCTGTATGGGTTTACATTAATAACTACCATATATACAAGTATACAGTGTACAAATGATATAACAGTATTTCTACATTATTGTTGGTTGTCTGTATGGGTTTACATTAATAACTACCATATATACAAGTATACAGTTACAAATGATATAACAGTATTTCTACATTATTGTTGGCTGTCTGTATGGGTTTATCCTAATAACTACCATATATACAAGTACACAGTGTACAAATGATATAACAGTATTTCTACATTATTGTTGGCTGTCTGTATGGGTTTATCCTAATAACTACCATATATACAAGTATACAAATGATATAACAGTATTTCTGCATTATTGTTGGCTGTCTGTATGGGTTTACAATAATAACTACCATATATTCAAGTATACAGTTACAAATGATATAACAGTATTTCTACATTATTGTTGGCTGTCTGTATGGGTTTATCCTAATAACTACCATATATACAAGTATACAAATGATATAACAGTATTTCTACATTATTGTTGGTTGTCTGTATGGGTTTACATTAATAACCACCATATATACAAGTATACAGTTACAAATGATATAACAGTATTTCTACATTATTGTTGGCTGTCTGTATGGGTTTACATTAATAACTACCATATATACAAGTATACAGTTACAAATGATATAACAGTATTTCCACATTATTGTTGGCTGTCTGTATGGGTTTACATTAATAACTGCCATATATACAAGTATACAAATGATATAACAGTATTTCTACATTATTGTTGGCTGTCTGTATGGGTTTACATTAATAACTACCATATATACAAGTATACAGTGTACAAATGATATAACAGTATTTCTACATTATTGTTGGTTGTCTGTATGGGTTTACATTAATAACTACCATATATACAAGTATACAGTTACAAATGATATAACAGTATTTCTACATTATTGTTGGCTGTCTGTATGGGTTTATCCTAATAACTACCATATATACAAGTACACAGTGTACAAATGATATAACAGTATTTCTACATTATTGTTGGCTGTCTGTATGGGTTTATCCTAATAACTACCATATATACAAGTATACAAATGATATAACAGTATTTCTGCATTATTGTTGGCTGTCTGTATGGGTTTACATCAATAACTACCATATATTCAAGTATACAGTTACAAATGATATAACAGTATTTCTACATTATTGTTGGCTGTCTGTATGGGTTTATCCTAATAACTACCATATATACAAGTATACAAATGATATAACAGTATTTCTACATTATTGTTGGTTGTCTGTATGGGTTTACATTAATAACCACCATATATACAAGTATACAGTTACAAATGATATAACAGTATTTCTACATTATTGTTGGCTGTCTGTATGGGCTTATCCTAATAACTACCATATATACAAGTATACAAATGATATAACAGTATTTCTACATTATTGTTGGCTGTCTGTATGGGTTTACATTAATAACTACCATATATACAAGTATACAGTTACAAATGATATAACAGTATTTCTACATTATTGTTGGCTGTCTGTATGGGTTTACATTAATAACTACCATATATACAAGTACACAGTTACAAATGATATAACAGTATTTCTACATTATTGTTGGCTGTCTGTATGGGTTTACATTAATAACCACCATATATACAAGTATACAGTTACAAATGATATAACAGTATTTCTACATTATTGTTGGCTGTCTGTATGGGTTTACATTAATAACTACCATATATACAAGTACACAGTTACAAATGATATAACAGTATTTCTACATTATTGTTGGCTGTCTGTATGGGTTTACATTAATAACTACCATATATACAAGTATACAGTTACAAATGATATAACAGTATTTCTACATTATTGTTGGCTGTCTGTATGGGCTTATCCTAATAACTACCATATATACAAGTATACAAATGATATAACAGTATTTCTACATTATTGTTGGCTGTCTGTATGGGTTTACATTAATAACCACCATATATACAAGTATACAGTTACAAATGATATAACAGTATTTCTACATTATTGTTGGCTGTCTGTATGGGTTTATCCTAATAACTGCCATATATACAAGTATACAGTGTACAAATGATATAACAGTATTTCTACATTATTGTTGTCTGTCTGTATGGGTTTACATTAATAACTACCATATATACAAGTATACAAATGATATAACAGTATTTCTACATTATTGTTGGCTGTCTCTATGGGTTTACATTAATAACTACCATATATACAAGTATACAAATGATATAACAGTATTTCTACATTATTGTTGGCTGTCTGTATGGGTTTATCCCAATAACTACCATATATACAAGTATACAAATGATATAACAGTATTTCTACATTATTGTTGGCTGTCTTTTTGGGTTTATCCTAATAACTACCATATATACAAGTATACAGTTACAAATGATATAACAGTATTTCTACATTATTGTTGGCTGTCTGTATGGGTTTATCCTAATAACTACCATATATACAAGTATACAGTGTACAAATGATATAACAGTATTTCTACATTATTGTTGGCTGTCTATATGGGTTTATCCCAATAACTACCATATATACAAGTATACAAATGATATAACAGTATTTCTACATAATTGTTGGCTGTCTTTTTGGGTTTATCCTAATAACTACCATATATACAAGTATACAGTTACAAATGATATAACAGTATTTCTACATTATTGTTGGCTGTCTGTATGGGTTTATCATAATAACTACCATATATACAAGTATACAGTTACAAATGATATAACAGTATTTCTACATTATTGTTGGCTGTCTGTATGGGTTTACATTAATAACTACCATATATACAAGTATACAGTTACAAATGATATAACAGTATTTCTACATTATTGTTGGCTGTCTGTATGGGTTTATCATAATAACTACCATATATACAAGTATACAGTTACAAATGATATAACAGTATTTCTACATTATTGTTGGCTGTCTGTATGGGTTTACATTAATAACTACCATATATACAAGTATACAGTTACAAATGATATAACAGTATTTCTACATTATTGTTGGCTGTCTGTATGGGTTTATCCTAATAACTACCATATATACAAGTATACAGTGTACAAATGATATAACAGTATTTCTACATTATTGTTGGCGGTCTGTATGGGTTTATCCCAATAACTACCATATATACAAGTATACAAATGATATAACAGTATTTCTACATTATTGTTGGCTGTCTGTATGGGTTTACATTAATAACTACCATATATACAAGTATACAAATGATATAACAGTATTTATACATTATTGTTGGCTGTCTGTATGGGTTTACATTAATAACTACCATATATACAAGTATACAGTTACAAATGATATAACAGTATTTCTACATTATTGTTGGCTGTCTGTATGGGTTTACATTAATAACTACCATATATACAAGTATACAGTTACAAATGATATAACAGTATTTCCACATTATTGTTGGCTGTCTGTATGGGTTTACATTAATAACTACCATATATACAAGTATACAAATGATATAACAGTATTTCTACATTATTGTTGGCTGTCTGTATGGGTTTATTCTAATAACTACCATATATACAAGTATACAGTGTTCAAATTATATAACAGTATTTCTACATTATTGTTGGCTGTCTGTATGGGTTTATCCTAATAACTACCATATATACAAGTATACAAATGATATAACAGTATTTCTACATTATTGTTGGCTGTCTGTATGGGTTTATTCTAATAACTACCATATATACAAGTATACAGTGTACAAATTATATAACAGTATTTCTACATTATTGTTGGCTGTCTGTATGGGTTTATCCTAATAACTACCATATATACAAGTGTACAGTTACAAATGATATAACAGTATTTCTACATTAATGTTGGCTGTCTGTATGGGTTTACATTAATAACTACCATATATACAAGTATACAAATGATATAACAGTATTTCTACATTATTGTTGGCTGTCTGTATGGGTTTACATTAATAACTACCATATATACAAGTATACAAATGATATAACAGTATTTCTACCTTATTGTTGGCTGTCTGTATGGGTTTACATTAATAACTACCATATATACAAGTATACAAATGATATAACAGTATTTCTACATTATTGTTGGCTGTCTGTATGGGTTTACATTAATAACTACCATATATACAAGTATACAAATGATATAACAGTATTTCTACATTATTGTTGGCTGTCTGTATGGGTTTACATTAATAACTACCATATATACAAGTATACAAATGATATAACAGTATTTCTACATTATTGTTGGCTGTCTGTATGGGTATATCCTAATAACTACCATATATACAAGTATACAGTGTACAAATGATATAACAGTATTTCTACATTATTGTTGGTTGTCTATATGGGTTTATCCTAATAACTACCATATATACAAGTATACAAATGATATAACAGTATTTCTACATTATTGTTGGCTGTCTGTATGGGTTTACATTAATAACTACCATATATACAAGTATACAAATGATATAACAGTGTTTCTACATTATTGTTGGCTGTCTGTATGGGTTTACATTAATAACTACCATATATACAAGTATACAAATGATATAACAGTATTTCTACATTATTGTTGGCTGTCTCTATGGGTTTACATTAATAACTACCATATATACAAGTATACAAATGATATAACAGTATTTCTACATTATTGTTGGCTGTCTGTATGGGTTTATCCCAATAACTACCATATATACAAGTATACAAATGATATAACCGTATTTCTACATTATTGTTGGCTGTCTTTTTGGGTTTATCCTAATAACTACCATATATACAAGTATACAGTTACAAATGATATACTAGTATTTCTACATTATTGTTGGCTGTCTGTATGGGTTTACATTAATAACTACCATATATACAAGTATACAGTTACAAATGATATAACAGTATTTCTACATTATTGTTGGCTGTCTGTATGGGTTTATCCTAATAACTACCATATATACAAGTATACAGTGTACAAATGATATAACAGTTGGCTGTCTGTATGGGTTTACATTAATAACTACCATATATACAAGTATACAGTTACAAATGATATAACAGTATTTCTACATTATTGTTGGCTGTCTGTATGGGTTTATCCTAATAACTACCATATATACAAGTATACAGTGTACAAATGATATAACAGTATTTCTACATTATTGTTGGCGGTCTGTATGGGTTTATCCCAATAACTACCATATATACAAGTATACAAATGATATAACAGTATTTCTACATTATTGTTGGCTGTCTGTATGGGTTTATCCTAATAACTACCATATATACAAGTATACAAATGATATAACAGTATTTCTACATTATTGTTGGCTGTCTGTATGGGTTTATCCCAATAACTACCATATATACAAGTATACAAATGATATAACAGTATTTCTACATTATTGTTGGCTGTCTGTATGGGTTTACATTAATAACTACCATATATACAAGTACACAGTATACAAATGATATAACAGTATTTCTACATTATTGTTGGCTGTCTGTATGGGTTTATCCTAATAACTACCATATATACAAGTATACAAATGATATAACAGTATTTCTACATTATTGTTGGCTGTCTGTATGGGTTTATTCTAATAACTACCATATATACAAGTATACAGTGTACAAATTATATAACAGTATTTCTACATTATTGTTGGCTGTCTGTATGGGTTTATCCTAATAACTACCATATATACAAGTGTACAGTTACAAATGATATAACAGTATTTCTACATTATTGTTGGCTGTCTGTATGGGTTTACATTAATAACTACCATATATACAAGTATACAAATGATATAACAGTATTTCTACATTATTGTTGGCTGTCTGTATGGGTTTACATTAATAACTACCATATATACAAGTATACAAATGATATAACAGTATTTCTACCTTATTGTTGGCTGTCTGTATGGGTTTACATTAATAACTACCATATATACAAGTATACAAATGATATAGCAGTATTTCTACATTATTGTTGGCTGTCTGTATGGGTTTACATTAATAACTACCATATATAAAAGTATACAAATGATATAACAGTATTTCTACATTATTGTTGGCTGTCTGTATGGGTTTACATTAATAACTACCATATATACAAGTATACAAATGATATAACAGTATTTCTACATTATTGTTGGCTGTCTGTATGGGTTTACATTAATAACTACCATATATACAAGTATATAGTTACAAATGATATAACAGTATTTCTACATTATTGTTGGCTGTCTGTATGGGTTTATCCTAATAACTACCATATATACAAGTATACAGTGTACAAATGATATAACAGTATTTCTACATTATTGTTGGTTGTCTGTATGGGTTTATCCTAATAACTACCATATATACAAGTATACAAATGATATAACAGTATTTCTACATTATTATTGGCTGTCTGTATGGGTTTACATTAATAACTACCATATATACAAGTATACAAATGATATAACAGTATTTATACATTATTGTTGGCTGTCTGTATGGGTTTACATTAATAACTACCATATATACAAGTATACAGTTACAAATGATATAACAGTATTTCTACATTATTGTTGGCTGTCTGTATGGGTTTACATTAATAACTACCATATATACAAGTATACAGTTACAAATGATATTACAGTATTTCCACATTATTGTTGGCTGTCTGTATGGGTTTACATTAATAACTACCATATATACAAGTATACAAATGATATAACAGTATTTCTACATTATTGTTGGCTGTCTGTATGGGTTTATTCTAATAACTACCATATATACAAGTATACAGTGTACAAATTATATAACAGTATTTCTACATTATTGTTGGCTGTCTGTATGGGTTTATCCTAATAACTACCATATATACAAGTATACAAATGATATAACAGTATTTCTACATTATTGTTGGCTGTCTGTATGGGTTTATTCTAATAACTACCATATATACAAGTATACAGTGTACAAATTATATAACAGTATTTCTACATTATTGTTGGCTGTCTGTATGGGTTTATCCTAATAACTACCATATATACAAGTGTACAGTTACAAATGATATAACAGTATTTCTACATTATTGTTGGCTGTCTGTATGGGTTTACATTAATAACTACCATATATACAAGTATACAGTTACAAATGATATAACAGTATTTCTACATTATTGTTGGCTGTCTGTATGGGTTTACATTAATAACTACCATATATACAAGTATACAGTTACAAATGATATAACAGAATTTCTACATTATTGTTGGCTGTCTGTATGGGTTTACATTAATAACTACCATATATACAAGTACACAGTTACAAATGATATAACAGTATTTCTACATTATTGTTGGCTGTCTGTATGGGTTTACATTAATAACTACCATATATACAAGTATACAGTTACAAATGATATAACAGTATTTCCACATTATTGTTGGCTGTCTGTATGGGTTTACATTAATAACTACCATATATACAAGTATACAAATGATATAACAGTATTTCTACATTATTGTTGGCTGTCTGTATGGGTTTACATTAATAACTACCATATATACAAGTATACAGTTACAAATGATATAACAGTATTTCCACATTATTGTTGGCTGTCTGTATGGGTTTACATTAATAACTACCATATATACAAGTATACAAATGATATAACAGTATTTCTACATTATTGTTGGCTGTCTGTATGGGTTTACATTAATAACTACCATATATACAAGTATACAGTGTACAAATGATATAACAGTATTTCTACATTATTGTTGGTTGTCTGTATGGGTTTACATTAATAACTACCATATATACAAGTATACAGTTACAAATGATATAACAGTATTTCTACATTATTGTTGGCTGTCTGTATGGGTTTATCCTAATAACTACCATATATACAAGTACACAGTGTACAAATGATATAACAGTATTTCTACATTATTGTTGGCTGTCTGTATGGGTTTATCCTAATAACTACCATATATACAAGTATACAAATGATATAACAGTATTTCTGCATTATTGTTGGCTGTCTGTATGGGTTTACAATAATAACTACCATATATTCAAGTATACAGTTACAAATGATATAACAGTATTTCTACATTATTGTTGGCTGTCTGTATGGGTTTATCCTAATAACTACCATATATACAAGTATACAAATGATATAACAGTATTTCTACATTATTGTTGGTTGTCTGTATGGGTTTACATTAATAACCACCATATATACAAGTATACAGTTACAAATGATATAACAGTATTTCTACATTATTGTTGGCTGTCTGTATGGGTTTACATTAATAACTACCATATATACAAGTATACAGTTACAAATGATATAACAGTATTTCCACATTATTGTTGGCTGTCTGTATGGGTTTACATTAATAACTGCCATATATACAAGTATACAAATGATATAACAGTATTTCTACATTATTGTTGGCTGTCTGTATGGGTTTACATTAATAACTACCATATATACAAGTATACAGTGTACAAATGATATAACAGTATTTCTACATTATTGTTGGTTGTCTGTATGGGTTTACATTAATAACTACCATATATACAAGTATACAGTTACAAATGATATAACAGTATTTCTACATTATTGTTGGCTGTCTGTATGGGTTTATCCTAATAACTACCATATATACAAGTACACAGTGTACAAATGATATAACAGTATTTCTACATTATTGTTGGCTGTCTGTATGGGTTTATCCTAATAACTACCATATATACAAGTATACAAATGATATAACAGTATTTCTGCATTATTGTTGGCTGTCTGTATGGGTTTACATCAATAACTACCATATATTCAAGTATACAGTTACAAATGATATAACAGTATTTCTACATTATTGTTGGCTGTCTGTATGGGTTTATCCTAATAACTACCATATATACAAGTATACAAATGATATAACAGTATTTCTACATTATTGTTGGTTGTCTGTATGGGTTTACATTAATAACCACCATATATACAAGTATACAGTTACAAATGATATAACAGTATTTCTACATTATTGTTGGCTGTCTGTATGGGCTTATCCTAATAACTACCATATATACAAGTATACAAATGATATAACAGTATTTCTACATTATTGTTGGCTGTCTGTATGGGTTTACATTAATAACTACCATATATACAAGTATACAGTTACAAATGATATAACAGTATTTCTACATTATTGTTGGCTGTCTGTATGGGTTTACATTAATAACTACCATATATACAAGTACACAGTTACAAATGATATAACAGTATTTCTACATTATTGTTGGCTGTCTGTATGGGTTTACATTAATAACCACCATATATACAAGTATACAGTTACAAATGATATAACAGTATTTCTACATTATTGTTGGCTGTCTGTATGGGTTTACATTAATAACTACCATATATACAAGTACACAGTTACAAATGATATAACAGTATTTCTACATTATTGTTGGCTGTCTGTATGGGTTTACATTAATAACTACCATATATACAAGTATACAGTTACAAATGATATAACAGTATTTCTACATTATTGTTGGCTGTCTGTATGGGCTTATCCTAATAACTACCATATATACAAGTATACAAATGATATAACAGTATTTCTACATTATTGTTGGCTGTCTGTATGGGTTTACATTAATAACCACCATATATACAAGTATACAGTTACAAATGATATAACAGTATTTCTACATTATTGTTGGCTGTCTGTATGGGTTTATCCTAATAACTGCCATATATACAAGTATACAGTGTACAAATGATATAACAGTATTTCTACATTATTGTTGTCTGTCTGTATGGGTTTACATTAATAACTACCATATATACAAGTATACAAATGATATAACAGTATTTCTACATTATTGTTGGCTGTCTCTATGGGTTTACATTAATAACTACCATATATACAAGTATACAAATGATATAACAGTATTTCTACATTATTGTTGGCTGTCTGTATGGGTTTATCCCAATAACTACCATATATACAAGTATACAAATGATATAACAGTATTTCTACATTATTGTTGGCTGTCTTTTTGGGTTTATCCTAATAACTACCATATATACAAGTATACAGTTACAAATGATATAACAGTATTTCTACATTATTGTTGGCTGTCTGTATGGGTTTATCCTAATAACTACCATATATACAAGTATACAGTGTACAAATGATATAACAGTATTTCTACATTATTGTTGGCTGTCTATATGGGTTTATCCCAATAACTACCATATATACAAGTATACAAATTATATAACAGTATTTCTACATAATTGTTGGCTGTCTTTTTGGGTTTATCCTAATAACTACCATATATACAAGTATACAGTTACAAATGATATAACAGTATTTCTACATTATTGTTGGCTGTCTGTATGGGTTTATCATAATAACTACCATATATACAAGTATACAGTTACAAATGATATAACAGTATTTCTACATTATTGTTGGCTGTCTGTATGGGTTTACATTAATAACTACCATATATACAAGTATACAGTTACAAATGATATAACAGTATTTCTACATTATTGTTGGCTGTCTGTATGGGTTTATCATAATAACTACCATATATACAAGTATACAGTTACAAATGATATAACAGTATTTCTACATTATTGTTGGCTGTCTGTATGGGTTTACATTAATAACTACCATATATACAAGTATACAGTTACAAATGATATAACAGTATTTCTACATTATTGTTGGCTGTCTGTATGGGTTTATCCTAATAACTACCATATATACAAGTATACAGTGTACAAATGATATAACAGTATTTCTACATTATTGTTGGCGGTCTGTATGGGTTTATCCCAATAACTACCATATATACAAGTATACAAATGATATAACAGTATTTCTACATTATTGTTGGCTGTCTGTATGGGTTTACATTAATAACTACCATATATACAAGTATACAAATGATATAACAGTATTTATACATTATTGTTGGCTGTCTGTATGGGTTTACATTAATAACTACCATATATACAAGTATACAGTTACAAATGATATAACAGTATTTCTACATTATTGTTGGCTGTCTGTATGGGTTTACATTAATAACTACCATATATACAAGTATACAGTTACAAATGATATAACAGTATTTCCACATTATTGTTGGCTGTCTGTATGGGTTTACATTAATAACTACCATATATACAAGTATACAAATGATATAACAGTATTTCTACATTATTGTTGGCTGTCTGTATGGGTTTATTCTAATAACTACCATATATACAAGTATACAGTGTTCAAATTATATAACAGTATTTCTACATTATTGTTGGCTGTCTGTATGGGTTTATCCTAATAACTACCATATATACAAGTATACAAATGATATAACAGTATTTCTACATTATTGTTGGCTGTCTGTATGGGTTTATTCTAATAACTACCATATATACAAGTATACAGTGTACAAATTATATAACAGTATTTCTACATTATTGTTGGCTGTCTGTATGGGTTTATCCTAATAACTACCATATATACAAGTGTACAGTTACAAATGATATAACAGTATTTCTACATTAATGTTGGCTGTCTGTATGGGTTTACATTAATAACTACCATATATACAAGTATACAAATGATATAACAGTATTTCTACATTATTGTTGGCTGTCTGTATGGGTTTACATTAATAACTACCATATATACAAGTATACAAATGATATAACAGTATTTCTACCTTATTGTTGGCTGTCTGTATGGGTTTACATTAATAACTACCATATATACAAGTATACAAATGATATAACAGTATTTCTACATTATTGTTGGCTGTCTGTATGGGTTTACATTAATAACTACCATATATACAAGTATACAAATGATATAACAGTATTTCTACATTATTGTTGGCTGTCTGTATGGGTTTACATTAATAACTACCATATATACAAGTATACAAATGATATAACAGTATTTCTACATTATTGTTGGCTGTCTGTATGGGTATATCCTAATAACTACCATATATACAAGTATACAGTGTACAAATGATATAACAGTATTTCTACATTATTGTTGGTTGTCTATATGGGTTTATCCTAATAACTACCATATATACAAGTATACAAATGATATAACAGTATTTCTACATTATTGTTGGCTGTCTGTATGGGTTTACATTAATAACTACCATATATACAAGTATACAAATGATATAACAGTATTTCTACATTATTGTTGGCTGTCTGTATGGGTTTACATTAATAACTACCATATATACAAGTATACAAATGATATAACAGTATTTCTACATTATTGTTGGCTGTCTCTATGGGTTTACATTAATAACTACCATATATACAAGTATACAAATGATATAACAGTATTTCTACATTATTGTTGGCTGTCTGTATGGGTTTATCCCAATAACTACCATATATACAAGTATACAAATGATATAACCGTATTTCTACATTATTGTTGGCTGTCTTTTTGGGTTTATCCTAATAACTACCATATATACAAGTATACAGTTACAAATGATATACTAGTATTTCTACATTATTGTTGGCTGTCTGTATGGGTTTACATTAATAACTACCATATATACAAGTATACAGTTACAAATGATATAACAGTATTTCTACATTATTGTTGGCTGTCTGTATGGGTTTATCCTAATAACTACCATATATACAAGTATACAGTGTACAAATGATATAACAGTTGGCTGTCTGTATGGGTTTACATTAATAACTACCATATATACAAGTATACAGTTACAAATGATATAACAGTATTTCTACATTATTGTTGGCTGTCTGTATGGGTTTATCCTAATAACTACCATATATACAAGTATACAGTGTACAAATGATATAACAGTATTTCTACATTATTGTTGGCGGTCTGTATGGGTTTATCCCAATAACTACCATATATACAAGTATACAAATGATATAACAGTATTTCTACATTATTGTTGGCTGTCTGTATGGGTTTATCCTAATAACTACCATATATACAAGTATACAAATGATATAACAGTATTTCTACATTATTGTTGGCTGTCTGTATGGGTTTATCCCAATAACTACCATATATACAAGTATACAAATGATATAACAGTATTTCTACATTATTGTTGGCTGTCTGTATGGGTTTACATTAATAACTACCATATATACAAGTACACAGTATACAAATGATATAACAGTATTTCTACATTATTGTTGGCTGTCTGTATGGGTTTATCCTAATAACTACCATATATACAAGTATACAAATGATATAACAGTATTTCTACATTATTGTTGGCTGTCTGTATGGGTTTATTCTAATAACTACCATATATACAAGTATACAGTGTACAAATTATATAACAGTATTTCTACATTATTGTTGGCTGTCTGTATGGGTTTATCCTAATAACTACCATATATACAAGTGTACAGTTACAAATGATATAACAGTATTTCTACATTATTGTTGGCTGTCTGTATGGGTTTACATTAATAACTACCATATATACAAGTATACAAATGATATAACAGTATTTCTACATTATTGTTGGCTGTCTGTATGGGTTTACATTAATAACTACCATATATACAAGTATACAAATGATATAACAGTATTTCTACCTTATTGTTGGCTGTCTGTATGGGTTTACATTAATAACTACCATATATACAAGTATACAAATGATATAGCAGTATTTCTACATTATTGTTGGCTGTCTGTATGGGTTTACATTAATAACTACCATATATAAAAGTATACAAATGATATAACAGTATTTCTACATTATTGTTGGCTGTCTGTATGGGTTTACATTAATAACTACCATATATACAAGTATACAAATGATATAACAGTATTTCTACATTATTGTTGGCTGTCTGTATGGGTTTACATTAATAACTACCATATATACAAGTATATAGTTACAAATGATATAACAGTATTTCTACATTATTGTTGGCTGTCTGTATGGGTTTATCCTAATAACTACCATATATACAAGTATACAGTGTACAAATGATATAACAGTATTTCTACATTATTGTTGGTTGTCTGTATGGGTTTATCCTAATAACTACCATATATACAAGTATACAAATGATATAACAGTATTTCTACATTATTGTTGGCTGTCTGTATGGGTTTACATTAATAACTACCATATATACAAGTATACAAATGATATAACAGTATTTATACATTATTGTTGGCTGTCTGTATGGGTTTACATTAATAACTACCATATATACAAGTATACAGTTACAAATGATATAACAGTATTTCTACATTATTGTTGGCTGTCTGTATGGGTTTACATTAATAACTACCATATATACAAGTATACAGTTACAAATGATATTACAGTATTTCCACATTATTGTTGGCTGTCTGTATGGGTTTACATTAATAACTACCATATATACAAGTATACAAATGATATAACAGTATTTCTACATTATTGTTGGCTGTCTGTATGGGTTTATTCTAATAACTACCATATATACAAGTATACAGTGTACAAATTATATAACAGTATTTCTACATTATTGTTGGCTGTCTGTATGGGTTTATCCTAATAACTACCATATATACAAGTATACAAATGATATAACAGTATTTCTACATTATTGTTGGCTGTCTGTATGGGTTTATTCTAATAACTACCATATATACAAGTATACAGTGTACAAATTATATAACAGTATTTCTACATTATTGTTGGCTGTCTGTATGGGTTTATCCTAATAACTACCATATATACAAGTGTACAGTTACAAATGATATAACAGTATTTCTACATTATTGTTGGCTGTCTGTATGGGTTTACATTAATAACTACCATATATACAAGTATACAAATGATATAACAGTATTTCTACATTATTGTTGGCTGTCTGTATGGGTTTACATTAATAACTACCATATATACAAGTATACAAATGATATAACAGTATTTCTACCTTATTGTTGGCTGTCTGTATGGGTTTACATTAATAACTACCATATATACAAGTATACAAATGATATAACAGTATTTCTACATTATTGTTGGCTGTCTGTATGGGTTTACATTAATAACTACCATATATACAAGTATACAAATGATATAACAGTATTTCTACATTATTGTTGGCTGTCTGTATGGCTTTACATTAATAACTACCATATATACAAGTATACAAATGATATAACAGTATTTCTACATTATTGTTGGCTGTCTGTATGGATTTACATTAATAACTACCATATATACAAGTATATAGTTACAAATGATATAACAGTATTTCTACATTATTGTTGGCTGTCTGTATGGGTTTATCCTAATAACTACCATATATACAAGTATACAGTGTACAAATGATATAACAGTATTTCTACATTATTGTTGGTTGTCTGTATGGGTTTATCCTAATAACTACCATATATACAAGTATACAAATGATATAACAGTATTTCTACATTATTGTTGGCTGTCTGTATGGGTTTACATTAATAACTACCATATATAGAAGTATACAAATGATATAACAGTATTTCTACATTATTGTTGGCTGTCTGTATGGGTTTACATTAATAACTACCATATATACAAGTATACAAATGATATAACAGTATTTCTACATTATTGTTGGCTGTCTGTATGGGTTTACATTAATAACTACCATATATACAAGTATACAGTTACAAATGATATAACAGTATTTCCACATTATTGTTGGCTGTCTGTATGGGTTTACATTAATAACTACCATATATACAAGTATACAAATGATATAACAGTATTTCTACATTATTGTTGGCTGTCTGTATGGGTTTACATTAATAACTACCATATATACAAGTATACAGTGTACAAATGATATAACAGTATTTCTACATTATTGTTGGTTGTCTGTATGGGTTTACATTAATAACTACCATATATACAAGTATACAGTTACAAATGATATAACAGTATTTCTACATTATTGTTGGCTGTCTGTATGGGTTTATCCTAATAACTACCATATATACAAGTACACAGTGTACAAATGATATAACAGTATTTCTACATTATTGTTGGCTGTCTGTATGGGTTTATCCTAATAACTACCATATATACAAGTATACAAATGATATAACAGTATTTCTGCATTATTGTTGGCTGTCTGTATGGGTTTACATTAATAACTACCATATATTCAAGTATACAGTTACAAATGATATAACAGTATTTCTACATTATTGTTGGCTCTCTGTATGGGTTTATCCTGATAACTACCATATATACAAGTATACAAATGATATAACAGTATTTCTACATTATTGTTGGTTGTCTGTATGGGTTTACATTAATAACCACCATATATACAAGTATACAGTTACAAATGATATAACAGTATTTCTACATTATTGTTGGCTGTCTGTATGGGTTTACATTAATAACTACCATATATACAAGTACACAGTTACAAATGATATAACAGTATTTCTACATTATTGTTGGCTGTCTGTATGGGTTTACATTAATAACTACCATATATACAAGTATACAGTTACAAATGATATAACAGTATTTCTACATTATTGTTGGCTGTCTGTATGGGTTTACATTAATAACTACCATATATACAAGTATACAGTTACAAATGATATAACAGAATTTCTACATTATTGTTGGCTGTCTGTATGGGTTTACATTAATAACTACCATATATACAAGTACACAGTTACAAATGATATAACAGTATTTCTACATTATTGTTGGCTGTCTGTATGGGTTTACATTAATAACTACCATATATACAAGTATACAGTTACAAATGATATAACAGTATTTCCACATTATTGTTGGCTGTCTGTATGGGTTTACATTAATAACTACCATATATACAAGTATACAAATGATATAACAGTATTTCTACATTATTGTTGGCTGTCTGTATGGGTTTACATTAATAACTACCATATATACAAGTATACAGTTACAAATGATATAACAGTATTTCCACATTATTGTTGGCTGTCTGTATGGGTTTACATTAATAACTACCATATATACAAGTATACAAATGATATAACAGTATTTCTACATTATTGTTGGCTGTCTGTATGGGTTTACATTAATAACTACCATATATACAAGTATACAGTGTACAAATGATATAACAGTATTTCTACATTATTGTTGGTTGTCTGTATGGGTTTACATTAATAACTACCATATATACAAGTATACAGTTACAAATGATATAACAGTATTTCTACATTATTGTTGGCTGTCTGTATGGGTTTATCCTAATAACTACCATATATACAAGTACACAGTGTACAAATGATATAACAGTATTTCTACATTATTGTTGGCTGTCTGTATGGGTTTATCCTAATAACTACCATATATACAAGTATACAAATGATATAACAGTATTTCTGCATTATTGTTGGCTGTCTGTATGGGTTTACAATAATAACTACCATATATTCAAGTATACAGTTACAAATGATATAACAGTATTTCTACATTATTGTTGGCTGTCTGTATGGGTTTATCCTAATAACTACCATATATACAAGTATACAAATGATATAACAGTATTTCTACAGTATTGTTGGTTGTCTGTATGGGTTTACATTAATAACCACCATATATACAAGTATACAGTTACAAATGATATAACAGTATTTCTACATTATTGTTGGCTGTCTGTATGGGTTTACATTAATAACTACCATATATACAAGTATACAGTTACAAATGATATAACAGTATTTCCACATTATTGTTGGCTGTCTGTATGGGTTTACATTAATAACTGCCATATATACAAGTATACAAATGATATAACAGTATTTCTACATTATTGTTGGCTGTCTGTATGGGTTTACATTAATAACTACCATATATACAAGTATACAGTGTACAAATGATATAACAGTATTTCTACATTATTGTTGGTTGTCTGTATGGGTTTACATTAATAACTACCATATATACAAGTATACAGTTACAAATGATATAACAGTATTTCTACATTATTGTTGGCTGTCTGTATGGGTTTATCCTAATAACTACCATATATACAAGTACACAGTGTACAAATGATATAACAGTATTTCTACATTATTGTTGGCTGTCTGTATGGGTTTATCCTAATAACTACCATATATACAAGTATACAAATGATATAACAGTATTTCTGCATTATTGTTGGCTGTCTGTATGGGTTTACATCAATAACTACCATATATTCAAGTATACAGTTACAAATGATATAACAGTATTTCTACATTATTGTTGGCTGTCTGTATGGGTTTATCCTAATAACTACCATATATACAAGTATACAAATGATATAACAGTATTTCTACATTATTGTTGGTTGTCTGTATGGGTTTACATTAATAACCACCATATATACAAGTATACAGTTACAAATGATATAACAGTATTTCTACATTATTGTTGGCTGTCTGTATGGGCTTATCCTAATAACTACCATATATACAAGTATACAAATGATATAACAGTATTTCTACATTATTGTTGGCTGTCTGTATGGGTTTACATTAATAACTACCATATATACAAGTATACAGTTACAAATGATATAACAGTATTTCTACATTATTGTTGGCTGTCTGTATGGGTTTACATTAATAACTACCATATATACAAGTACACAGTTACAAATGATATAACAGTATTTCTACATTATTGTTGGCTGTCTGTATGGGTTTACATTAATAACCACCATATATACAAGTATACAGTTACAAATGATATAACAGTATTTCTACATTATTGTTGGCTGTCTGTATGGGTTTACATTAATAACTACCATATATACAAGTACACAGTTACAAATGATATAACAGTATTTCTACATTATTGTTGGCTGTCTGTATGGGTTTACATTAATAACTACCATATATACAAGTATACAGTTACAAATGATATAACAGTATTTCTACATTATTGTTGGCTGTCTGTATGGGCTTATCCTAATAACTACCATATATACAAGTATACAAATGATATAACAGTATTTCTACATTATTGTTGGCTGTCTGTATGGGTTTACATTAATAACCACCATATATACAAGTATACAGTTACAAATGATATAACAGTATTTCTACATTATTGTTGGCTGTCTGTATGGGTTTATCCTAATAACTGCCATATATACAAGTATACAGTGTACAAATGATATAACAGTATTTCTACATTATTGTTGTCTGTCTGTATGGGTTTACATTAATAACTACCATATATACAAGTATACAAATGATATAACAGTATTTCTACATTATTGTTGGCTGTCTCTATGGGTTTACATTAATAACTACCATATATACAAGTATACAAATGATATAACAGTATTTCTACATTATTGTTGGCTGTCTGTATGGGTTTATCCCAATAACTACCATATATACAAGTATACAAATGATATAACAGTATTTCTACATTATTGTTGGCTGTCTTTTTGGGTTTATCCTAATAACTACCATATATACAAGTATACAGTTACAAATGATATAACAGTATTTCTACATTATTGTTGGCTGTCTGTATGGGTTTATCCTAATAACTACCATATATACAAGTATACAGTGTACAAATGATATAACAGTATTTCTACATTATTGTTGGCTGTCTATATGGGTTTATCCCAATAACTACCATATATACAAGTATACAAATGATATAACAGTATTTCTACATAATTGTTGGCTGTCTTTTTGGGTTTATCCTAATAACTACCATATATACAAGTATACAGTTACAAATGATATAACAGTATTTCTACATTATTGTTGGCTGTCTGTATGGGTTTATCATAATAACTACCATATATACAAGTATACAGTTACAAATGATATAACAGTATTTCTACATTATTGTTGGCTGTCTGTATGGGTTTACATTAATAACTACCATATATACAAGTATACAGTTACAAATGATATAACAGTATTTCTACATTATTGTTGGCTGTCTGTATGGGTTTATCATAATAACTACCATATATACAAGTATACAGTTACAAATGATATAACAGTATTTCTACATTATTGTTGGCTGTCTGTATGGGTTTACATTAATAACTACCATATATACAAGTATACAGTTACAAATGATATAACAGTATTTCTACATTATTGTTGGCTGTCTGTATGGGTTTATCCTAATAACTACCATATATACAAGTATACAGTGTACAAATGATATAACAGTATTTCTACATTATTGTTGGCGGTCTGTATGGGTTTATCCCAATAACTACCATATATACAAGTATACAAATGATATAACAGTATTTCTACATTATTGTTGGCTGTCTGTATGGGTTTATCCTAATAACTACCATATATACAAGTATACAGTTAAAAATGATATAACAGTATTTCTACATTATTGTTGGCTGTCTGTATGGGTTTATCCTAATAACTGCCATATATACAAGTATACAGTGTACAAATGATATAACAGTATTTCTACATTATTGTTGGCTGTCTTTTTGGGTTTATTCTAATAACTACCATATATACAAGTATACAGTATACAAATGATATAACAGTATTTCTACATTATTGTTGGCTGTCTGTATGGGTTTATCCTAATAACTACCATATATACAAGTATACAGTTACAAATGATATAACAGTATTTCTACATTATTGTTGGCTGTCTGTATGGGTTTATTCTAATAACTACCATATATACAAGTATACAGTATACAAATGATATAACAGTATTTCTACATTATTGTTGGCTGTCTGTATGGGTTTACATTAATAACTACCATATATACAAGTATACAAATGATATAACAGTATTTCTACATTATTGTTGGCTGTCTGTATGGGTTTACATTAATAACTACCATATATACAAGTATACAAATGATATAACAGTATTTCTACATTATTGTTGGCTGTCTGTATGGGTTTATCCTAATAACTACCATATATACAAGTATACAGTTACAAATGATATAACAGTATTTCTACATTATTGTTGGCTGTCTGTATGGGTTTATCCTAATAACTACCATATATACAAGTATACAGTTACAAATGATATAACAGTATTTCTACATTATTGTTGGCTGTCTGTATGGGTTTACATTAATAACTACCATATATACAAGTATACAGTGTACAAATGATATAACAGTATTTCTACATTATTGTTGGCTGTCTGTATGGGTTTATCCTAATAACTACCATATATACAAGTATACAAATGATATAACAGTATTTCTACATTATTGTTGGCTGTCTTTTTGGGTTTATCCTAATAACTACCATATATACAAGTATACAGTTACAAATGATATAACAGTATTTCTACATTATTGTTGGCTCTCTGTATGGGTTTACATTAATAACTACCATATATACAAGTATACAGTGTACAAATGATATAACAGTATTTCTACATTATTGTTGGCTGTCTGTATGGGTTTATCATAATAACTACCATATATACAAGTATACAAATGATATAACAGTATTTCTACATTATTGTTGGCTGTCTGTATGGGTTTATCCTAATAACTACCATATATACAAGTATACAAATGATTTAACAGTATTTCTACATTATTGTTGGCTGTCTGTATGGGTTTATCCTAATAACTACCATATATACAAGTATACAAATGATTTAACAGTATTTCTACATTATTGTTGGCTGTCTGTATGGGTTTACATTAATAACTACCATATATACAAGTATACAGTGTACAAATGATATAACAGTATTTCTACATTATTGTTGGCTGTCTGTATGGGTTTATCCCAATAACTACCATAAATACAAGTATACAAATGATTTAACAGTATTTCTACATTATTGTTGGCTGTCTGTATGGGTTTACATTAATAACTACCATATATACAAGTATACAAATGATATAACAGTATTTCTACATTATTGTTGGCTGTCTGTATGGGTGTATCCTAATAACTACCATATATACAAGTATACAGTGTACAAATGATATAACAGTATTTCTACATTATTGTTGGCTGTCTGTGTGGATTTATCCTAATAACTACCATATATACAAGTATACAGTTACAAATGATATTGTTGGCTGTCTGTATGGGTTTATCCTAATAACTACCATATATACAAGTATACAGTGTACAAATGATATAACAGTATTTCTACATTATTGTTGGCTGCTTGCTCAGGCAGCCAACAATGATGTAAAAACACTGTCAAGAGAAAAGCATCCTACCAACAGAATTCTCAATGAAGAATAAATTTCGGACATTGTTTTCAGAGCAATATAAAAGGGGCTCTAAGGGTTACATTTTTTAACTTTTTATGAATATTCCAGAGAAAAATCATTCGAAGAATTTTGGGTGCAAATAAATGTATTTGACTATTCATGTGATTTTGTTGGGAATTCTCAACTTTTTAAAAACTGTTTGCTTTCAATACATGGTTCATTTCTCATTATTGGAACAAGATCTTCTGAGTAAAAAAACATTTCAATTGTCAACTGTTAGTCATGTTTATAAAGAGTTTAATAGTTGGTCAGGAAAGTTGCTGACAAATAACCTGAATATTTTTTCTCTTGCATTGTGTGAATCTTGAAACAATGGATATTTCTTGTTTTATCAATGTCAAATATCTCTCATTTCATTACAGGACTGTTTGTTTCAAGATTCCGGGACAATAAGACAGATAAACTGTTTGCTGGTCTTATTAGTGTAGGAGATGAAATCATAGAAATAAATGGATATCCTGCTCGACATCTTACTGTTGATGAAGGACATAGTTTACTGACCAGTAAGAATAACTTGACACTTCAGTTACTTCCTGTTGTATTACAGACAAATATGTGATATATCTAATATTTAATAACTTGACACTTCCGTTACTTGCTGTTGTATTACAGACAAATATGTGATATATCTAATATTTAATAACTTGACACTTCCGTTACTTCCTGTTGTCATACAGACAAATACGTGATATATCTAATATTTAATAACTTGACACTTCCGTTACTTGCTGTTGTATTACAGACAAATATGTGATATATCTAATATTTAATAACTTGACACTTCCGTTACTTGCTGTTGTATTACAGACAAATATGTGATATATCTAATATTTAATAACTTGACACTTCCGTTACTTGCTGTTGTATTACAGACAAATATGTGATATATCTAATATTTAATAACTTGACACTTCTGTTACTTGCTGTGTGATACAGACATATACGTGATATATCTAATATTTAATAACTTGACACTTCCGTTACTTGCTGTTGTATTACAGACAAATATATGATATATCTAATATTTAATAACTTGACACTTCCGTTACTTGCTGTGTGATACAGACATACGTGATATATCTAATATTTAATAACTTGACACTTCCGTTACTTGCTGTTGTATTACAAACAAATATATGATATATCTAATATTTAATAACTTGACACTTCAGTTACTTGCTGTGTGATACAGACATATACGTGATATATCTAATATTTAATAACTTGACATTTCCGTTACTTGCTGTTGTATTACAGACAAATATATGATATATCTAATATTTAATAACTTGACACTTCCGTTACTTGCTGTGTGATACAGACAAATACCTGTCAGATGTAATATTTAATAACTTGACACTTCAGTCTCATCCTGTTGTGATACAGACAAATACGTGATATATCTAATATTTAATAACTTGATACTTCAGTCACTTCCTGTTGTGATAGAGTGAAATACGTGATATATCTAACATTTAATAACTTGACACTTCAGTCACTTCTGTTGTCATACAGACAAGTACGTGATATATCTAATATTTAATAACTTGACACTTTAGTTACTTCCTGTTGTGATACAGACAAATATGTGATATATCTAATATTTAATAACTTGACACTTCAGTCTCATCCTGTTGTGATGCAGACAAAATACGTGATATATCTAATATTTAATAACTTGACACTTCAGTCACTTCCTGTTGTGATAGAGAGAAATACGTGATATATCTAATATTTAATAACTTGACACTTCAGTCACTTCCGGTTGTGATACAGACAAATACGTGATATATCCATTATTTAATAACATGACACTTCAGTCATTTCCTGTTGTCATACAGACAAATACGTGATATGTCTAATATTTAATAACTTGACACTTCAGTCACTTCCTGTTGTCATACAGACAAATACGTGATATGTCTAATATTTAATAACTTGACACTTCAGTCACTTCCTGTTGTGATACAGGCAAATACATGATATATCTAATATTTAATAACTGGACACTTCAGTCACTTCCTGCTGTGATACAGACAAATACATGATATATCTAATATTTAATAACTTGACACTTCAGTCACTTCCTGTTGTGATTCAGACAAATACGTGATATATCTAATATTTAATAACTTGACATTCCTACATAGTGTCATAAAAACAGCATATATGTATATTTTTATACTGTACCAATGACCGAGACATAGCTTGTGCTAACTCTTAAAATATAGGGCCAAACACAAATTTTGCCCCCCAATCCCCAAAATTTGCATCTAAAACTAAAGAAAACATGTCCTGAAAGGCCCTCCACACTTCGCCCCTACTGCGCATGCGCAGTGTCAAGGACGTTCCGAAATTGGCGCCATTAATCATTCTAAGTTTGGCCCTTCATCAGTTAACATCTGACTGATCTTTGTGCTTTTAAATCTCAGTTTAAATGATGCCAGACACATAAATATTAGTGAAATGGTGATTCTAAGGAGGATAGAGAAGGAGGAGAGGAAAAGAATGTGTGACAGAATATTATCAGGGCTGTAACTTAAAATTTTTTAATGAAATTATGTTAAGTTACCTATTTTCAAGGCAGCAGCCATTTTGTTGTCATTCTGATTATTTAGTTACACTGTTTTTTTAAGTGTTTTCCTCTCTCCCTGTCCTTTAAGTTCCCCCTTGCTATTCTCCCATGCTTTTGGCATAGTTTCTGTAATTATTATTACTAAAATTTCTTGGGAGTTTTAGCTGTATAACAGAATGAATTCTGTTCTTTCCCCATGTTTACGTCTTCACCTACGGGTGGTTAGGCGTTGTGTTCTGCATCTACCATCTGATGTTCTGCAGTTTCTTCTCTGGAAGTCTCTGTTTTGCATCAGATAGTGTATTTTTGGTAACTGATTTCGGGCCTGGGTGCCTGGAGTCTTATTTTAGTGTTTTTACACTCATTGTTTACATTTACAACAGCCCTCTGTGTGAGGGGGGGATTTCTAAAAAATAATATCTTTATGTTATTTTAATCATAACTAGATACATTATTATTGTTCGTAAGTGTTGAATAAATTGTTTAAACTATTTTTAAAATTTTTGTCCACACTTAGGCTTGGGATCCATTGGGGCTCAACGTTACTTTTCAGAAACTTGGGCTGTTCTGAAAAAATATTTTTTCAAAATATTTTGATTTCAATTATTTTTTCTATATTAATGGATCATATTATTATTATGTATTTTGATTGCCAGGGGTTAGTGCGAGTACCAGGACTTGTTTTCTTTTCACATTGAAAGGATATTGATCAATTGTTTTAAGAGGAAGTCTTCCTCTGACTTTATTATCATTCTATATGTGGTCAGTGTACTCGCATTAACTCCTGTTCTGTATCGTATGATTTCGATGACAATATGGGAAGCGTATGTCACGGTATGTTGTTGGGGATTTGGACACTCCGGTCCTTTCCCCGCAGGGTCACTCTACTTTATCAATTTCTATTTCAGACGATCAAGATTAGGGTGATGTATCTGTGATGTCTTCCAACAGTGTGCCTCCGTCGTCACAATTAATGAAGGGCTAGCGGAAAAGTGCTCATATAAATACGCCAATTGCCTAAGAGGACCCTAGTAGGTTCGACGGCCTTTGACGTCCGCTAGCTCGCCCGGTGTAGCGTCCATTCACCGAATGGTTCGGCAACCGGGTTCGTCCGTTGCGGTCTAGAAGGAATTTTGGGGTGATGCGAGCACTATAAATTAACTTAATGCACACCCAGTGACGGCGGATCGGAGGGAGAACACAGGAAGCCTTTTAGTCCGGTTCATAGCTCGTTTCGGTCCATCCGGACGGCAAGCGAGAGAGGCCCCTCTCTCGTTCAACAACATCTGGCCCCAGATGTTGTGGTACAAAATGTGTCGCAAGCGGAGCATACGTCCGTCGCTCGGGACGCTCCGTTGTATAGGCAGTCCGCTGAGACTGCTAAGGCTTCCTCTTCTCGTCAGCGCACACGACCGCACCTTGGCTGCGTGACCGCCGATATATTACCAGCTTCGCCGATCAAGGATTCTTCGGCGACCAGGTCACACCATCCGGTGGCCAGGGACACGAGGCCTGCAGACTCCGGACGTTCGCATAGGAAGTGTGCGGGAGTCAACGTACACGGAGCTTCCGGCGGCAATGCATCGTAAGACCGCTACTGCACAGGCCTCGGGAACGGACGTGCTTTCCTTAATAGCACAGTTTATCGCAGCATCCCAGCATCAACTGAATCTGTCGCATATATTTTATCCGACGATGCTGGGTCGGGACGCTCCGCGGAAGCGGGTACGGACGTCCGAAAGTTTCATCCGGTCCGACGGGATACCGAAAGGGATTCGGAGGATTTCGAGCTTTCCCTTTCGGAACAACATATGCTGTTGTGTATGTCATCTGACTTGGTCTTCTACAGCTTCTTTCGTCGGACCAGAATGCTGCGATGCCGGATAAGAAACTGATAGCGTCGGTGGACTTAGAAATTTTTGGTTCGGTTCAGGGACATCGTCCCTCAGTTCCGACATAGTCCAATAATGTCACACAAACTTTCGAATTATTGAACGACGCTATATATATTATTATTTTATGCTTGCTATCCAAGCATTTCTGGTTTCTTGTTCGAAGAGTTATGGAGATGTCTTTCAAAAGTGTGCCTCTGTCGTCATAGTTAATGAAGAGTTAGCGGCAATAAGTGCTCATGGAATATGTCTATCGCCTACGGAGTGACATTCGCTAGCTCACCCGGTGTAGCGTACATTCATCGAATGGTTCGGCTGCCGGGTTCGTCCGTTGCGGTCTAGGAAGGAGATTTGGGTGATGCGAGCACTTTAATTACTTTAGTACTCACCCAGTGACGGCAGATTGAGGACAGATCGGAGGAAGCCTGTTAGTCCGGTTCCTGGCTTGTCCAGGTCCGTCCGGGCTGTGAGCGAGAGAGGTCCCTCTCTCGCCCAACAACATAGGGGACCGCATGTTGTGGTTCAGATATTTTACATTCGGAGCATATGTCCGTTGGTCGGGACGTTCCGTTATATTGACAGTCCGAGAGACTGTCTTTAATGCTTCCTCATCCTCACAGCAAAGGACACGACCGCACATTGGCTACGTGACCTCGAGTATCCGATCAGTTTCGGCATTCAGTGATTCCACGGCGAATAGGTCGTGCCATCCGGTAGCCAAGGGACACGAGGCCTATACACTCCGTTCGCTCGCATATTGGAAGTATGCACGGGGTAACGATCACGGAGCTTCCAGCGGCAATGCATCGTAAGACCGCTTCTCCTCAGGCCTCAGTGACGGACGTGCTATCCGAGTTAGCACAGTTGTTTCGCAGCATCCCAGCAATTGACAGTTTCTCGGTCGAATCAGGAATTATCCGACGGCGCTGGGTCGGTGCGGTCCGCGGTTGCATCAGCTACGGACGACCGAACGCTTTATAGGGTCCGACAGGATGGCGAAAGGGATTCGAAAGATTTCGAGTTTTCCCTTTAGTAGTATCGGAAGATGCCTTTCATATCTTCTGGCATTATCTTCCAGTGATTATTATTTCGGACTTCATTGCTGCGATCTTGGATAAGAGACTTATAGTATCATTGGACTCGGATTTTTCGATCGGTTCAGGGACATTGTCCCTGACTTACCGATGCAGTCCAATATTGTCATTACAACATGTGTTTTATTTTTCGATGCTTTATATATATATATATATACAAGCCTGCTACTAAGCATGATAGTTTAGTTTCTTGTCCGCGTTGCTCATTTCTGCCATTTTATCATTTATACAAATAGTTTATTTTGGCAGAGCAGGGCATACCGAGAGTTCATATGCGTCTAGACGGTGTGATTAAAGACTGCATATATTCTTTTTCGCCGTTTATGTCTTTTCCAATTTCAATGTTGGGAACGACATTATGTATAGTAGACTTAACTTAGACGCTTTATTATACGTAATCCGCCTTACTGAGGCGTTATCATTACGTCTTCAAGAAAAGATTTACGGGATATTATTCTCAATGTAATTTCTTTTGAGGGCAGTAGTTTGTTCACGTATAACTCTGCCCTTCAGTGGCTGATTGGAGTTAGTTAGACGTGACGTAGCCCTAGCTACATCCACACGCGTGGATAGTAAGGTTAAGAACTCTCTCAGAGTCGCTTCGTTCTCGGAGGAGCTTCTCTTCGACGGCAACTTTTCGGCAATCCATGAATTGCTTGATTTATACGTTCTCTTGTCTATCTAGTGTTACAAGAGATTCAGACTGGGGCAAACATTCGGTGGTTGACTCAGAGAGTGCCGCCGCAGTTGCCGGACCCGAGTGTGGCTGTTATGACGGTTGCCAGTCAAACAGATTGGGATATAATACTGATCCCTACGGATTCGAAGTGCCAGGGTCTTTGGGTTCCGCAGTCTTTTAGCAATCAGTTTAACTTCCGCGGAATAATGTTTTTTAGGCTTGCTTTATGTCATTGCATGAACATTATTCAGAAACGCAGGCCCAAATTCCTGTCCTTTAATTCGACAGTAGTGGCGTATCTCCGGAACCAGGGAGGCACTCTTTCGTTTCCGTTATTCAATTTAATGGAAAGAATCCGTCTGTTGGTTATAGTACACCAAGTTCAGTTTTGGTCCGTCATATTCCGGGTCGTCTGATTGTTTTATCGGACTCCCGTTCTCTTAGGGGTCGCTTGTTGCTGTCAGAATGGACTCTCAACAAACAAGTATTCAATCAGATTTGCTATCTATGGGAGCGCCCAATGATGATTTATTTATGACACAGCTTGCTAATCAATTGCAGACGTATGTGTTGGCTTGTCCAGATCTCTGAGCTAATATTGTTAACGCTCTATTGATCTATAGGACGGAATGATAGGATACGCGTATCCTCCGGCGCTGTTGTTTTAGCAGGTATTGCTAAGATAAACAACCACAATACATTTCTGTTGATAGCATCTCTATCTTCACAGAGATCATGAGTAATTTACTCTCTTGTCTACTGTGGGTCTTAACGTGAAATCTTCCTCTATGTGAGGATCTTTTTCACTGGGTAAATCGTGTCATCTTTATCACAACCAGCAAGGTCGCAACCTTCATGTATTCTGTTGTGTGGTCCGTATTGCATTGTAAGCACTGTACTGGACGAGCTTTGGACGCGATTTCTTACTATAGGAGATCCTCTTCTTCGCTATTCTATGCGGCTAAAGTGGAGGCTCTTCCGTCGTGGTGTAGGGATCATTATGTTCATATTGTTGATCCCTCCATACTACTCATTGCTATTTTTTAGTATACTTGTTTCACAAGATCTACTGCAGCCTGTTATTATTTAGGTTATAGGTTTATGTTACCTCATACCTATGCACTCTACGATAGTTTACAATTGAGTCTTTTGTCTCTTTATCTAAGTCAGTTAGTAACTTTTTGATAAATAGACTTAGAATCTTTAGATTAAATTCCTATACGGATTTTAACTTCGGTTCTTATTTAGCTAAGTAATCATTTGAGCCTCTGGAAACAGTAGTTTTCAAATTCTGACCTTTTAGACAGTAATTCTGTTGGTTTCTCTTTTACTGTAGAGTCAGTGAGTTTCATGCACTATCGATGGATGATTTTCACTTTCATAGTTTCGGAATCAATACTTCCGTTACTATTTAGGTTGGATTGTTGCATAAGAGTTAGGCTCCTATTATCCGGAACCTATTATTTTAAGGTCCTTCCGTCTTCGTATGGGCATAGGCCTTTACTCTTTCCGGGTACAGTTTATGTATTTATAAACAGATATCTGTTTATTACAAAGGGCGTAAGCTTCTTCTGTCTTTGATGTCTAGTAGAAGGACGTTACGCTCCATTTTATTGTTAATGGATTCTATTAACTATCGGTGCTGCTTATGGTATATCATTGACTTAGCAGTTGTGCTTAAGATTTCGGCTCATGAAGTAAGAGTTCTTCTACTTCTTGGGCTTACTTTAATAGTGTCGCTATTATAGAATTTTGAAGGCCGCTCATTGCGCTCAGCCATCCACATTCATGAATTTTATCTTAGAAATATCGAGTCCATTTCTGGAGGCCTCTATTGTTAGGTCTATTATCTACTGCTCAGAATGTCATTCACTTAACAGTTGCTACTATAGCTAGGTAGGCTGTCTGTTTCGGCAGTGTCTCCGTTCGGCTGCCCTCTTCGCTCTGGGCTATTTGACCCAGGGCAAGAAAAAGGGGGGGGGGGGGAGGGTGTTCCCTTGGGTCACCTGTTTTACTATGAAAACAAGGGGATACCTCCTCCGGAGTTAGTAATTCTGAGCTGTTATTGGGATGGTTGTTTAGTGAGAAGTTTAGGTTTTTAAAATTCATTCAAGTCTTAGTTTTTAAAGTATAGCTTTTGAATATTGCATATGTCAACGGACATGATTATGCAATCCTCAGACACTTTTAGGAGTATAAGAGTCTCTATTCTCTAGACTTACTTTATTTATTGGCTTACTTTAAAAATTATTAGTATAAGGATTATATTGGATATTAATAGAGTACATGGATGTATGAAGCTCAATTTTGGAAGGTGTTGTATCTTTCTAATTTATCATAAATAAGAAAGATACATGTAAGGCCTATTACTTCTTTTTCCCTACAGGGTATGACTCTATTTTATTTTATTGAGCGTATTCCATTTTGCTCTATGTCCTTGGCCCTCCAGCCTTTTTACTATTCAGCTATGTCTGGGTCATTGGTACAGTATAAAAATGTTAAAAAATTTATAGTAATTTATATATTTTTTATACTTACCAATGACCCAGACGGGGATGGCCCTCCCAGGAGTTGGGAACTCTTGCCTCCCCGCTGAGTACATAGCGCTTACCAGGCACTGATTATTAGAATGATTAATGGCGCCAATTTCGGAACGTCCTTGACACTGCGCATGCGCAGTAGGGGCGAAGTGTGGAGGGCCTTTCAGGACATGTTTTCTTTAGTTTTAGATGCAAATTTTGGGGATTGGGGGGCAAAATTTGTGTTTGGCCCTATATTTTAAGAGTTAGCACCAGCTATGTCTGGGTCATTGGTAAGTATAAAAAATATATAAATTACTATAAATTTTTTAACTTTCTAGGCAATTTGCCACCCTTAAAATAGGTTGTTGATGTTAGGAATTTATGCCTGTATAAACTTTGGGTTGGAAACGTTTGTGTTTTTCAATTTTCTGGTTGTAATTAAAGCGAATTGTCCTTAATAAGAAGTGTTCTGCATCTTAGATAATACTGTACCAACGTACCCAATGTAATTGTCATTAATGGTTAATGCTTGTCATTAATAGGAACTGTTCTTTGTCCCAGATGATACTATACCAACGTACCAAATGTAGTTGTCATTAATGGTTAATGCTAGTCATTAATAGGAACTGTTCTTTGTCCCAGATGATACTATACCAACGTACCAAATGTAGTTGTCATTAATGGTTAATGCTAGTCATTAATAGGAACTGTTCTTTGTCCCAGATGATACTATACCAACGTACCAAATGTAGTTGTCATTAATGGTTAATGCTAGTCATTAATAGGAACTGTTCTTTGTCCCAGATGATACTATACCAACGTACCAAATGTAGTTGTCATTAATGGTTAATGCTAGTCATTAATAGGAACTGTTCTTTGTCCCAGATGATACTATACCAACGTACCAAATGTAGTTGTCATTAATGGTTAATGCTAGTCATTAATAGGAACTGTTCTTTGTCCCAGATGATACTATACCAACGTACCAAATGTAGTTGTCATTAATGGTTAATGCTAGTCATTAATAGGAACTGTTCTTTGTCCCAGATGATACTATACCAACGTACCAAATGTAGTTGTCATTAATGGTTAATGCTAGTCATTAATAGGAACTGTTCTTTGTCCCAGATGATACTATACCAACGTACCAAATGTAGTTGTCATTAATGGTTAATGCTAGTCATTAATAGGAACTGTTCTTTGTCCCAGATGATACTATACCAACGTACCAAATGTAGTTGTCATTAATGGTTAATGCTAGTCATTAATAGGAACTGTTCTGTCTCCCAGATGATACTATACCAACGTACCAAATGTAGTTGTCATTAATGGTTAATGCTAGTCATTAATAGGAACTGTTCTGTGTCCAAGATAATACTATACCAACGTACCAAATGTAGTTGTCATTAATGGTTAATGCTAGTCATTAATAGGAACTGTTCTGTGTCCAAGATAATACTATACCAATGTACCCAATGTAATTGTCATTAACTGTTTGATGCTTGTCATCAATAGGAACTGTTCTGTGGCCAATATAATACTATACCAACGTACCCAATGTAATTGTCATTAATGGTTGATGCTTGTCATTAATAGGAACTGTTCTGTGTCCCAGATAATACTATACCAACGTACCCAATGTAATTGTCATTAATGGTTAATGCTTGTCATTAATAGGAACTGTTCTGTGTCCCAGATAATACTATACCAACGTACCCAATGTAATTATCATTAACTGGTTAGTTTAAACAATATTTATTTCAGAAAACATGTTGAAGAACAGATTACATATTAACACAATAGTACATAAACTGAAGTGGATTCAGCTGTAAGCTTGTTTAGCTTATACAATTATTATTATTAGTCTCCGAACTGGTTGAGTCCTAGAAGCCACTATCAGGGCTTTAAAAAAATGAGGGTACCAGAGCAAAAGCCAACATTTTCCTTGCTCAGGTGTCCTATTCATTCAAACCCAAATAATATATTGTTTATATAAATTTGTTCTATTACAAATTATTGGAGAGTGCCAGTTGGCACTCTCCAATAATTTGTGATAGAACAAATTGTGAGTAACAAATTCCAACCACCAAAATTAATCTAGCTCTAAACCAGTTAATGGTTAATGCTTGTCCTTAATAGGAACTGTTCTGTGTCTTGGTGGATAATGCTATACCAACGTACCCCATGTAATGATCATTAATTGTTAACACTTGTTATTAACAGGAACTGTTCTGTCTCTTGGAGGATAATGCTATACCAACGTACCCCATGTAATTGTCATTAATTGTTAGCGCTTGTCATTAATAGGAACTGTTCTGTGTCTTAGTGGATAATGCTATGCCAATGTACCCCATGTAATTGTCATTAATTGTTAATGCTTGTCATTAACAGGAACTGTTCTGTGTCTTGGTGGATAATGCTATACCAACGTACCCCATGTAATTACCATTAACTGGTTAACGCTTGTCCATAATAGGAACTGTTTTGTGTCTTGGTGGATAATGCTATACCAACGTACCCCATGTAATTGTCAATAATTGTTAATGCTTGTCATTAATAGGAACTGTTCTGTGTCTTGGTGGATAATGCTATACCAACGTACCCCATGTAATGATCATTAATTGTTAGTGCTTGTCATTAACAGGAACTGTTCTGTCTCTTGGTGGATAATGCTATACCAACGTACCCCATGTAATTGCCATTAATTGTTAGCGCTTGTCATTAATAGGAACTGTTCTGTGTCTTAGTGGATAATGCTATGCCAATGTACCCCATGTAATTGTCATTAATTGTTAGCGCTTGTCATTAATAGGAACTGTTCTGTGTCTTAGTGGATAATGCTATGCCAATGTACCCCATGTAATTGTCATTAATTGTTAACTCTTGTCATTAACAGGAACTGTTCTGTGTCTTGGCGGATAATGCTATACCAACGTACCCAATGTAATTGTCATTAATGGTTAATGCTTGTCATTAATAGGAACTGTTCTGTGTCCCAGATAATACTATACCAACGTACCCAATGTAATTGTCATTAATGGTTAATGCTTGTCATTAATAGGAACTGTTCTTTGTCCCAGATAATACTATACCAACGTACCCAATGTAATTGTCATTAATGGTTAATGCTTGTCATTAATAGGAACTGTTCTTTGTCCCAGATAATACTATACCAATGTACCCCATGTAATGATCATTAATTGTTAATGCTTGTCCATAATAAGAACTGTTCTGTATCATAATTACATGGGCTACCAACACACCCCATGTAATTACCAGGCCTGAAAATAAGCAGTCTGACATTTGCAGATTGAGGTCCCCAGAGGGGAAATTTGATGATGCTATCTCATACAGTGGGTGAGTTTATCCTCTGGGTGCCTCTTTCATTTTTGCTGTGAGAACCTGATTCAGATTGAGGTTCACAGTGGGTAAATATAGTGATGCTACAAGGTAGCATCACTAAATTCACCCTCCGGGGATCCTTATTTTGCAGATGACTGTCTGCTTATTTTCTGGCTTAGTAATTACAAAACCCCATGTAATTACCATTAATGGCTAGTTCTTTTTCTCTAAATATGTTAAAGCATAAAGCCTAGCTTGTTACCCTTCCTTAAAATGACCTTCAAAATGAGTGGTTATAAGCTATGTTATCAAGATACAATAACAACAGTTTTAGTTATTCTACCTACAGTTAAAACTAGAAGTCCTGTCCTGAAATGCACACATATAGCACATCGATTTGCAAGTTAATCTACGCGTTTTGACTATGGTAAGGCTATCAAATTCTGCACATACGGCCTATGCACAAGCGAAGTTTCAGCCAATGGACCTCCGGGGAACCCGGAGGTCCATTGGCAGGAACATTGCTTGTGTTTGCTATGGGTAACTAGGAGAACCTGCCATGCTTTGGCTGCCATTCCATATGGCAATTGCACGCAATTCTTACGCGCAATTAAGCCGAGAATAGCACACAGTTCGTGACAGGACTTCTAGTTTTAACTGTAGTACAAGTGCCAGCTTCTCATTGTATTATGTAGAACAGTAATTTGTTAAGACAGTGGTTTGTTCTTGCTTTCAGTGAAAATATATGCTGTAGATTATATGTTCCATCATGAAGATGGAAAATTCTGGTCTTTTGATGGTCTGTGGTCGTCTGCAGAAAAATGTTGTCTTCCATGTGAATGGCTTCTCCAATTTAAATAATCTTCCACATGAAGATGAATTATCTTGCCATTCAGTAATATACAAGTAGAAAGCTTTTAACAATATACAGCATACACAACAATAACTTCCAAAAAAAATCACATGATTATTGTATCTGTCCTTTGTGGGAAGGTTGTGGCATCTCGTACTCTTGTGAAAAATTTCTCCAACACTATACATTTATAGTTTGGGGATTTTTATAGTTCAAGTGTGTGTGACAACTAACTTAGATGATAAATTACTACACTAGTTAAATACTAGATATCAGTTCAGAAAATAGTTAATGTTTAATGGATTTCCTTATTTGACTTTTATCAAGAGAGATGCATTTTTTTCATAAACCCATAAATGTTTTAACTATGGTATGATGGTTTTTCCTGCACTAACTACCAACTACAGCTAACTACAACTACAGCTAACTACTGACTACAACTAACCACTGTCTCCAGTTAACTAACTACCAACTACAGCAAACTACCAACTACAGCTAACTACCAACTACAGCTAACTACTGACTACAACTAACCACTGTCTCCAGTTAACTAACTACCAACTACAGCAAACTACCAACTACAGCTAACTACCAACTACAGCTAACTACTGACTACAACTAACCACTGTCTCCAGTTAACTACCTACCAACTACAGCTAACTACCAACTACAGCTAACTACTGACTACAACTAACCACTGTCTCCAGTTAACTACCTACCAACTACAGCTAACTACCAACTACAGCTAACTACCAACTACAGCTAACTACTGACTACAACTAACCACTGTCTCCAGTTAACTACCTACCAACTACAGCTAACTACCAACTACAGCAAACTACCAACTACAGCTAACTACCAACTACAGCTAACTACTGACTGCAACTAACTACTGTCTTCAGTTAACTACCTACCAACTACAGCAAACTACCAACTACAGCAAACTACCAACTACAGCTTACTACTGACTACAACTAACTACCAACTACAGCTAACTACCAACTACAGCTAACTACCAACTACAGCTAACTACTGACTACAACTAACCACTGTCTCCAGTTAACTACCTACCAACTACAGCAAACTACCAACTACAGCTAACTACCAACTACAGCTAACTACTGATTGCAACTAACCACTGTCTCCAACTACCTACCAACTACAGCAAACTACCAACTACAGCTAACTACCAACTACAGCTAACTACTGATTGCAACTAACCACTGTCTCCAGTTAACTACCTACCAACTACAGCAAACTACCAACTACAGCTAACTACCAACTACAGCTAACTACTGATTGCAACTAACCACTGTCTTCAGCAAACTACCTACAGACAACTGCTAACGACCAGCTACAGCTAATTACTGACTACAGCTAACTCCAAAACTATAGTTAACTGCCGCCTGCAGCTAACTACTGACAGTTGCAAACTACTATCTTCAGCTAACTACAAACGGCAGATTCAATGTTCTCACAGAGTGCATTTTCTCTCGTAGTCCATGTTCTCACAGAGTTCATGTTCATTCAGAGTCAATGTTCTCACAGAGTCAATGTTCTCTCAGAGTCCATGTTCTCGCAGGGTCCATATTCTCTCAGAGTCCATGTTCTCTCAGGGACCATGTTCTCTCAGCGTTCATGTTCTCTCAAAGTCCATGTTCTCTCAGAGTCCATGTTCTCTCAGAGTCCATGTTCTCTCAGAGTTCATGTTCTGTCTGGGTCCATGTCCATGTTCTCTCAAGGTCCATGTTCTCTCAGGGTCCATGTTCTCTTAGAGTCAATGTTCTCACAGGGTCCATGTTCTCTCAGGGTTCATATTCTCTCAGAGTCCATGTTCTCTCGGAGTCAATGTTCTCTCAGAGTCCATGTTCTCTCAGGGTCCATGTTCTCTCAGGGTCCATGTTCTCTCAGGGACCATGTTCTCTCAGGGTCCATGTTCTCTCAGGGTCCATGTTCTCTCAGAGTTCATGTTCTCTCAGAGTCAATGTTCTCACCGAGTCCATGTTCACTCAGGGTCCATGTTCTTACAGAGTTCATGTTCTCACAGGGTCCATGTTCTCTCAGAGTCCATGTTCTCTCAGAGTCTATGTTCTCTCAGAGTCAATGTTCTCACGGAGTCCATGTTCACTCAGAGTCAATGTTCTCACAGAGTTCATGTTCTCTCAGCATCCATGTTCTCTCAAAGTCCCTGTTCTCACGGAGTTCATGTTCACTCAGAGTCAATGTTCTCACAAAGTCAATGTTATCTCAGAGTCTGTGTTCTCTCAGAGTCAGTGTTATCTCAGAGTCCATGTTCTCTCAGAGTCAATGTTCTCACAGAGTCCATGTTCTCTCAGAGTCAATGTTCTCACAGAGTCCATGTTCTCTCAAAGTCAATGTTCTCTCAGAGTCCATGTTCTCTCAGACTCAGTGTTCTCACATTTTCCAACATGTGAGTTTCTGTAGAGGGGAGAAATGTGGAAAGATAATTTAGACCAGAAACTATATTATGGTCACGAAGAATTCTGTGTCCACTGTGTTCATCATATTTTAGTCATAGTTACCTGTTATAGTGACAGTGACAAGAAATAATTACTGGATCTGGAAGAGTTATCACACACTACGCATCTATTTATGCACAATTAAAAAATAAACCTTATTAATCAATCGCTTCAAAGTAAATTTTCCAAATTATAATAAACAATCCACAGGTTTATAAAGAGAGTTAACTTTTCAATTCTTATTTGAAAATTTAATAAATCTATCTTTCTACGCACTTGTTTCATATGATTTTTTATTGCCACATTTTATTATTTTTTTTGTGTTGTAAATCAATTAAATTGATTTATTGTCTGTATATAATTAGTTTTGTCAATATATAATTATTATTTTGTTAATTAGTTTATTTTGACAAAGTCAAGATTATTATAATCCCTGATTGGTACGGGTGTGGGATGGGAAAATCTCACCCGAAGGCAAGATATTTGGGCCAGACACGAGGCTTGCCGAGTGTCTGGCCCAAATATCTTGCCCTCGGGTGAGGTTTTCCCATCCCACACCCGTACCCATCAGGGATTATTTTTCTCCCCCACCATACAGCGGTAATGTTAGCCAGAGGTAATTGGCGGTCATGTGCTGATATAATCAACTCATTTGGTATTCGTTGTTTTGAAAAACTAATGACACCATCGGAAAGAGCATGCAAAAGTTATGTATATACCAAAGCTATATACCACGAAATCAATTAGGAACGGTGGCATCTTGGGGTTTAAAGAGTTTAAGAGCATCAAACTTTGATCACACGGCATTCTGATGACGTCAATATGAATTAGTTGGTAGCAAGAAACTGATACGATATGCATAACGTCATAATAACGTGGTAAATGTATAACGTCACATGGGTGGGGTGGGATACATCTGTCTCTCTCTGCTATCTCACCCTGGACAGACGTATGTTACACATGCAGTGGGGGAAGAAAAGCTATTGCCATCATGCTTGCGGAACTCTGGGTATCTGTGATGTCTGTGAGTCTGTGAGTCTGTTTACATTTTCTTTAGCAAACTCTACACCACAGAGTTCTTGTTCGTTCATCATAAAATTTCACATGCAGGTTCGATATGGAGGGATTTCATTGTAACTTAGTAGGATGACTCCATATCATCATACCAGAAAATAAGTGGTCAGACAAGGACAATGTCAGGTACAAAAATGCCAATGTCAGACTGAGGTTTAAAATCATCAGTCAAAATGTCTGATGCCAACATTATTAATGAAGTTCAGTGATCAGAACATCATGCATGCTGGAAATCATGTCCGTAACTAGCAAGCCTAAAATTAATGATGGCAAGTTGGGAAGTGTGAAGAAAGTGACTGTACAGCTCATCAGTATTAACAGCATGTGAAGAAATACAATTTGACATGGCCATACTTGTATCTAAATTATATTTGAAGAGTAATTCAGTTCCAATTCAGAATGAAACCAATCATACCTTGTTTGGCAGGGCTCACTGAGCCCTACCAAACAAGGTTTGGTTGGATGAATTCTGAGCAGTTTTAAGATGAAGGTCCATTTATCTATTGACTAAAGTGAATTTTTTGCTTTGATTGGTGGATAGATACGTGGTATGAGACCATATTCATTGAAACCCACGATACGTCCGTCCCACCACTGACAAATTTCTCATACCCAGTGGAAGCCTCGTTCAGAAATCTTCAAATTGTCCATACATAATAATATTTTTATACTGTACCAATGACCCAGACATAGCTGGTGCTAACTCTTAAAATATAGGGCCAAACACAAATTTTGCCCCCCAATCCCCAAAATTTGCATCTAAAACTAAAGAAAACATGTCCTGAAAGGCCCTCCACACTTTGCCCCCACTGCGCATGCGCAGTGTCAAGGACGTTCCGAAATTGACGCCATTAATCATTCTAAGTTTGGCCCTTCATCAGTTAACATCTGACTGATCTTTGTGCTTATAAATCTCAGTTTAAATGATGCCAGACACATAAATATTAGTGAAATGGTGATTCTAAGGAGGATAGAGAAGGAGGAGAGGAAAAAAATGTGTGACAGAATATTATCAGGGCTGTAACTTAAAATTTTTTAATGAAATTATGTTAAGTTACCTATTTTCAAGGCAGCAGCCATTTTGTTGTCATTCTGATTATTTAGTTACACTGTTTTTTAAGTGTTTTTCTCTCTCCCTGTCCTTTAAGTTCCCCCTTGCTATTCTCCCATGCTTTTGGCATAGTTTTTGTAATTATTATTACTAAATTTTCTTGGGAGTTTTAGCTGAATAACAGAATGAATTCTGTTCTTTCCCCATGTTTACGTCTTCACCTACGGGTGGTTAGGCGTTGTGTTCTGCATCTACCATCTGATGTTCTGCAGTTTCTTCCCTGGAAGTCTCTGTTTTGCATCAGATAGTGTATTTTTGGTAACTGATTTCGGGCCTGGGTGCCTGGAGTCTTATTTTAGTGTTTTTACACTCATTGTTTACATTTACAACAGCCCTGTGTGAGGGGGGATTTCTAAAAAATAATATCTTGATGTTATTTTAATCATAACTAGATACATTATTATTGTTCGTAAGTGTTGAATAAATTGTTTAAAATATTTTTAAAATTTTTGTCCACACTTAGGCTTGGGATCCATTGGGGCTCAACGTTACTTTTCAGAAACTTGGGCTGTTCTGAAAAAATATTTTTTCAAAATATTTTGATTTCAATTATTTTTTCTATATTAATGGATCATATTATTATTATGTATTTTGATTGCCAGGGGTTAGTGCGAGTACCAGGACTTGTTTTCTTTTCACATTGAAAGGATATTGATCAATTGTTTTAAGAGGAAGTCTTCCTCTGACTTTATTATCATTCTATATGTGGTCAGTGTACTCGCATTAACTCCTGTTCTGTATCGTATGATTTCGATGACAATATGGGAAGCGTATGTCACGGTATGTTGTTGGGGATTTGGACACTCTGGTCCTTTCCCCGCAGGGTCACTCTACTTTATCAATTTCTATTTCAGACGATCAAGATTAGGGTGATGTATCTGTGATGTCTTCCAACAGTGTGCCTCCGTCGTCACAATTAATGAAGGGCTAGCGGAAAAGTGCTCATGTAAATACGCCAATTGCCTAAGAGGACCCTAGTAGGTTCGACGGCCTTTGACGTCCGCTAGCTCGCCCGGTGTAGCGTCCATTCACCGAATGGTTCGGCAGCCGGGTTCGTCCGTTGCGGTCTAGAAGGAATTTTGGGGTGATGCGAGCACTATAAATTAACCTAATGCACACCCAGTGACGGCGGATCGGAGGGAGAACGCAGGAAGCCTTTTAGTCCGGTTCATAGCTCGTTCCGGTCCATCCGGACGGCAAGCGAGAGAGGCCCCTCTCTCGTTCAACAACATCTGGCCCCAGATGTTGTGGTACAAAATGTGTCGCAAGCGGAGCATACGTCCGTCGCTCGGGACGCTCCGTTGTATAGGCAGTCCGCTGAGACTGCTAAGGCTTCCTCTTCTCGTCAGCGCACACGACCGCACCTTGGCTGCGTGACCGCCGATATATTACCAGCTTCGCCGATCAAGGATTCTTCGGCGACCAGGTCACACCATCCGGTAGCCAGGGACACGAGGCCTGCAGACTCCGGACGTTCGCATAGGAAGTGTGCGGGAGTCAACGTACACGGAGCTTCCGGCGGCAATGCATCGTAAGACCGCTACTGCACAGGCCTCGGTAACGGACGTGCTTTCCTTAATAGCACAGTTTATCGCAGCATCCCAGCATCAACTGAATCTGTCGCATATATTTTATCCAACGATGCTGGGTCGGGACGCTCCGCGGAAGCGGGTACGGACGTCCGAAAGTTTCATCCGGTCCAACGGGATACTGAAAGGGATTCGGAGGATTTCGAGCTTTCCCTTTCGGAACAAAATATGCTGTTGTGTATGTCATCTGACTTGGTCTTCTACAGCTTCTTTCGTCGGACCAGAATGCTGCGATGCCGGATAAGAAACTGATAGCGTCGGTGGACTTAGAAATTTTTGGTTCGGTTCAGGGACATCGTCCCTCAGTTCCGACATGGTCCAATAATGTCACACAAACTTTCGAATTATTGAACGACGCTATATATATTATTATTTTATGCTTGCTAACCAAGCATTTCTGGTTTCTTGTTCGAAGAGTTATGGAGATGTCTTTCAAAAGTGTGCCTCTGTCGTCATAGTTAATGAAGAGTTAGCGGCAATAAGTGCTCATGGAATATGTCTATCGCCTACGGAGTGACATTCGCTAGCTCACCCGGTGTAGCGTACATTCATCGAATGGTTCGGCTGCCGGGTTCGTCCGTTGCGGTCTGGGAAGGAGATTTGGGTGATGCGAGCACTTTAATTACTTTAGTACTCACCCAGTGACGGCAGATTGAGGACAGATCGGAGGAAGCCTGTTAGTCCGGTTCCTGGCTTGTCCAGGTCCGTCCGGGCTGTGAGCGAGAGAGGTCCCTCTCTCGCCCAACAACATAGGGGACCGCATGTTGTGGTTCAGATATTTTACATTCGGAGCATATGTCCGTTGGTCGGGACGCTCCGTTATATTGACAGTCCGAGAGACTGTCTTTAATGCTTCCTCATCCTCACAGCAGGGCACACGACCGCACATTGGCTACGTGACCTCGAGTATCCGATCAGTTTCAGCATTCAGTGATTCCACGGCGAATAGGTCGCGCCATCCGGTAGCCAAGGGACATGAGGCCTATACACTCTGTTCGCTCGCATATTGGTAGTATGCACGGGGTAACGATCACGGAGCTTCCAGCGGCAATGCATCGTAAGACCGCTTCTCCTCAGGCCTCAGTGACGGACGTGCTATCTGAGTTAGCACAGTTGTTTCGCAGCATCCCAGCAATTGACAGTTTCTCGGTCGAATCAGGAATTATCCGACGGCGCTGGGTCGGTGCGGTCCGCGGTTGCATCAGGTACGGACGACCGAACGCTTTATAGGGTCCGACAGGATGGCGAAAGGGATTCGAAAGATTTCGAGTTTTCGCTTTAGTAGTATCGGAAGATGCCTTTCATATCTTCTGGCATTATCTTCCAGTGATTATTATTTCGGACTTCATTGCTGCGATCTTGGATAAGAGACTTATAGCGTCATTGGACTCGGATTTTTCGTTCGGTTCAGGGACATTGTCCCTGACTTACCGACGCAGTCCAATATTGTCATTACAACATGTGTTTTATTTTTCGACGCTATATATATATATACAAGCCTGCTACTAAGCATGATAGTTTAGTTTCTTGTCCGCGTTGCTCATTTCTGCCATTTTATCATTTATACAAATAGTTTATTTTGGCAGAGCAGGGCATACCGAGAGTTCATATGCGTCTAGACGGTGTGATTAAAGACTGCATATATTCTTTTTCGCCGTTTATGTCTTTTCCAATTTCAATGTTGGGAACGACATTATGTATAGTAGACTTAACTTAGACGCTTTATTATACGTAATCCGCCTTACTGAGGCGTTATCATTACGTCTTCAAGAAAAGATTTACGGGATATTATTCTCAATGTAATTTCTTTTGAGGGCAGTAGTTTGTTCACGTATAACTCCGCCCTTCAGTGGCTGATTGGAGTTAGTTAGACGTGACGCAGCCCTAGCTACATCCACACGCGTGGATAGTAAGGTTAAGAACTCTCTCAGAGTCGCTTCGTTCTCGGAGGAGCTTCTCATCGACGGCAACTTTTCGGCAATCTATGAATTGCTCGATTTACACGTTCTCTTGTCTATCTAGTGTTACAAGAGATTCAGACTGGGGCAAACATTCGGTGGTTGACTCAGAGAGTGCCGCCGCAGTTGCCGGACCCGAGTGTGGCTGTTATGACGGTTGCCAGTCAAACAGATTGGGATATAATACTGATCCCTACGGATTCGAAGTGCCAGGGTCTTTGGGTTCCGCAGTCTTTTAGCAATCAGTTTAACTTCCGCGGAATAATGTTTTTTAGGCTTGCTTTATGTCATTGCATGAACATTATTCAGAAACGCATGCCCAAATTCCTGTCCTTTAATTCGACAGTAGTGGCGTATCTCCGGAACCAGGGAGGCACTCTTTCGTTTCCGTTATTCAATTTAATGGAAAGAATCCGTCTGTTGGTTATAGTACACCAAGTTCAGTTTTGGTCCGTCATATTCCGGGTCGTCTGATTGTTTTATCGGACTCCCGTTCTCTTACGGGTCGCTTGTTGCTGTCAGAATGGACTCTCAACAAACAAGTATTCAATCAGATTTGCTATCTATGGGAGCGCCCAATGATGATTTATTTATGACACAGCTTGCTAATCAATTGCAGACGTATGTGTTGGCTTGTCCAGATCTCTGAGCTAATATTGTTAACGCTCTATTGATCTATAGGACGGAATGATAGGATACGCGTATCCTCCGGCGCTGTTGTTTTAGCAGGTATTGCTAAGATGAACAACCACAATACATTCTGTTGATAGCATCTCTATCTTCACAGAGATCATGAGTAATTTACTCTCTTGTCTACTGTGGGTCTTAACGTGAAATCTTCCTCTATGTGAGGATCTTTTTCACTGGGTAAATCGTGTCATCTTTATCACAACCAGCAAGGTCGCAACCTTCATGTATTCCGTTGTGTGGTCCGTATTGCATTGTAAGCACTGTACTGGACGAGCTTTGGACGCGATTTCTTACTATAGGAGATCCTCTTCTTCGCTATTCTCTGCGGCTAAAGTGGAGGCTCTTCCGTCGTGGTGTAGGGATCATTATGTTCATATTGTTGATCCCTCCATACTACTCATTGCTATTTTTTAGTATACTTGTTTCACAAGATCTACTGCAGCCTGTTATTATTTAGGTTATAGGTTTATGTTACCTCATACCTATGCACTCTACGATAGTTTACAATTGAGTCTTTTGTCTCTTTATCTAAGTCAGTTAGTAACTTTTTGATAAATAGACTTAGAATCTTTAGATTAAATTCCTATACGGATTTTAACTTCGGTTCTTATTTAGCTAAGTAGTCATTTGAGCCTCTGGAAACAGTAGTTTTCAAATTCTGACCTTTTAGACAGTAATTCTGTTGGTTTCTCTTTTACTGTAGAGTCAGTGAGTTTCATGCACTATCGATGGATGATTTTCACTTTCATAGTTTCGGAATCAATACTTCCGTTACTATTTAGGTTGGATTGTTGCATAAGAGTTAGGCTCCTATTATCCGGAACCTATTATTTTAAGGTCCTTCCGTCTTCGTATGGGCATAGGCCTTTACTCTTTCCGGGTACAGTTTATGTATTTATAAACAGATATCTGTTTATTACAAAGGGCGTAAGCTTCTTCTGTCTTTGATGTCTAGTAGAAGGACGTTACGCTCCATTTTATTGTTAATGGATTCTATTAACTATCGGTACTGCTTATGGTATATCATTGACTTAGCAGTTGTGCTTAAGATTTCGGCTCATGAAGTAAGAGTTCTTCTACTTCTTGGGTTTACATTAATAGTGTCGCTATTATAGATTTTTAAAGGCCGCTCATTGCGCTCAGCCATCCACATTCATGAATTTTATCTCAGAAATATCGAGTCCATTTCTGGAGGCCTCTATTGTTAGGTCTATTATCTACTGCTCAGAATGTCATTCACTTAACAGTTGCTACTATAGCTAGGTAGGCTGTCTGTTTCGGTAGTGTCTCCGTTCGGCTGCCCTCTTCGCTCTGGGCTATTTGACCCAGGGCAAGAAAAAGGGGGGGGTGGGAGGGTGTTCCCTTGAGTCACCTGTTTTACTATGAAAACAAGGGGATACCTCCTCCGGAGTTAGTAATTCTGAGCTGTTATTGGGATGGTTGTTTAGTGAGAAGTTTAGGTTTTTAAAATTCATTCAAGTCTTAGTTTTTAGCTCACCTGAGCGAAGCTCAAGGGGAGCTTTACTAATCACTTTCCGTCCGTCGTCCGTCGTCGTCGTCGTCCGGCGTTAACTTTACATTATCGACTTCTTCTCACAAACTGGAGGACCGAATTGGACGAAATTTGGTCTGCATGTTCCTTATCATATGCCAATTCAAGTTTGTTCAAATAAGCTTGCCACGCCCACAGGGGGCACCACAAGGGGCATAACTCTGATAGCACCCATAGATTTTTTTCAAAAATTAAAAAAAATCTTCTTCTCAAGAACCATCATGTGGAATCTTTCGATATTTGGTATACAGCATCTCTAGGAGGGTTAGATTCTAGTTTGTTCAAATCGAGTTCCTGGGTTGATATTTGGGCTTTCTATGGGAGCCCAAAATTTAACTTAGTGCAATATGGGGAAATTTCTTTAAAATTCTTCTTCTTCAGATCCACTTGTAAGAATCCTTTCATAATTGGTATAGAACATCTCTAGGGGGGTCAGATTCAGGTTTGTTCAAAGTGAGTCGCTGGGTTGATATTTGGGCTCCCTATGGAAGCCTAAATTTTAACTTAGTGCAATATGAGGAATATTCTTTAAAAATCTTCTTCTTCAGACCCACCAGTCAGAATCCTTTCATATTTGGTATAGAACATCTGTAGGGGGGTCAGATTCAGTTTTGTTCAAATAGAGTCCCTGGGGTTATAATTGGGCTTCCTGTGGGAGCCCGAATTTTAACTTAGTGCAATATGAGGAAATTTCTTAAAAAATCTTCTTCTTCAGATCCAGCAATCAGAATCCTTTCATATTTGGTATAGAACATCTCTAGGGGGGTCAGATTCAGGTTTGTTCAAAGTGAGTCGCTGGGTTGATATTTGGGCTCCCTATGGAAGCCTAAATTTTAACTTAGTGCAATATGAGGAATATTCTTTAAAAATCTTCTTCTTCAGACCCACCAGTCAGAATCCTTTCATATTTGGTATAGAACATCTGTAGGGGGGTCAGATTCAGATTTGTTCAAATCGAGTCCCTGGGGTTATAATTGGGCTTCCTGTGGGAGCCTGAATTTTAACTTAGTGCAATATGAGGAAATTTCTTAAAAAATCTTCTTCTTCAGATCCAGCAATCAGAAACCTTTCATATTTGGTATAGAACATCTCTAGGGGGGTCAGATTCAGGTTTGTTCAAAGTGAGTCGTTGGGTTGATATTTGGGCTCCCTATGGAAGCCTAAATTTTAACTTAGTGCAATATGAGGAATATTCTTAAAAATCTTCTTCAGATCCTCCAGTCAGAATCCTGTCATATTTGGAATAGAACATATCTAGGGGGGTCAGATTCAGATTTGTTCAAATTGAGTCCCTGGGTTAATATTTGGGCTCCCTATGGAAGCCCGAATTTTAACTTGGTGCAATATGAGGAATATTCTTAAAAAATCTTCTTCAGATCCTCCAGTCAGAATCCTGTCTTATTTGGTATAGAACATATCTAAGGGGGTCAGATTCAGATTTGTTCAAATGATGTTGCCCCTCCTCCTGGGTGGTGCCACACCCCCAAGGGGCACCAAAATCTTTGTAAATCTTCTTCTCATGAACCAGCAGTAGCAGAGACTTGATATATGGTGTGCAGCTTCCTTTTGAGGTGTAGACTCAGATTTGTTCAAGAGAAGTTTGTGGGGCTATACTTGGCGTCGTTATGGGAGGGGCAAAATTTTTTGCCCCGCCCAAAATTTCTATTTTCCAAACCGAGAGGCTGATTTGAACCAAATTTTATGTGAGGGCTTATTGGGTCATGAGTACTTAATTTATGCAAAAAAAAAAATTCCCGCAGCCCCGTGGGAACCGCAGGAGCTAAAAATAGAAAAAATTTAAAACGCCCATATCTCCAAAACTGCACGGCATTGAGAATTTTTATTTGGTGTGCAGCTTCCTTAGGACCAACAGAAAGGATTGGTAAAAAAAATTGCCATCGGTTTTATCATAGGGTACAGTTTCGGGACTTTGAAAAAGTGCTGAGTCAGCACTTTTTAACACTGTCGGCAATGGGAAAAACATTAAAAAATCTTCTTCTCCAGATCCAGCAGGCAGAATCTTCTGATATTTGGTATGCAACATTGTAGGGTGGATCTGATTCAAGTTTGTTCAAAACGGCCCCCTGGGTTCATATTTGGGCTCAGTATAGGAGCCCGATTTCGAACTTAGTGCATTTCAGGCAAATTTCTTAAAAAATCTTCTTCTCCAGATCCAGCAGGCAGAATCTTTTGATATTTGGTATGCAACATTGTGGGGTGGATCTGATTCAAGTTTGTTCAAATCGGCCCTCTGGGTTTATATTTGGGCTCAGTATAGGAGCCCAAATTTGAACTTACTGCATTTCAGGCAAATTTCTTTGAAAATCTTCTTCTCCAGATCCAGCAGGCAGAATCTTTTGATATTTGGCATGCAACATTGTAGGGTGGATCTGATTCAAGTTTGTTCAAATCGGCTCCCTAGATTCATATTTGGGCTCACTATAGGAGCTTGAATTCGAACTTAGTGCATTTCAGGCAAATTTCTTCAAAAATCTTCTTCTCCAGATCCAGCAGGCAGAATCTTTTGATATTTGGTATGCAACGTTGCGGGGTAGATCTGATTCAAGTTTGTTCAAATCGGCCCCCTGGATTCATATTTGGGCTTACTATAGAAGCCCGAATTCGAACTTAGTGCATTTCAGGCAAATTTCTTAAAAAATCTTCTTCTCCAGATCCAGCAGGCAGAATCTTTTCATATTTGGTAAGCAACATTGTGGGGTGGATCTGATTCAAGTTTGTTCAAATCGGATCCCTGGGTTAATATTTGGGCTCAGTATAGGAGCCCGATTTCGAACTTAGTGCATTTCAGGCAAATTTCTTAAAAAATCTTCTTCTCCAGATCCAGCAGGCAGAATCTTTTGATATTTGGTATGCAACATTGTAGGGTGGATCTGATTCAAGTTTGTTCAAGTCGGCCTCCTGGGTTCATATTTGGGCTCAGTATAGGAGCCCGATTTCGAACTTAGTGCATTTAGGCAAATTTCTTAAAAAATCTTCTTCTCCAGATCCAGCAGGCAGAATCTTTTGATATTTGGTATGCAACATTGTGGGGTGGATCTGATTCAAGTTTGTTCAAATCGGCTTCCTAGATTCATATTTGGGCTCACTATAGAAGCTCGAATTTGAACTTAGTGCATTTCATGCAAATTTCTTAAAAAATCTTCTTCTCCAGATCCAGCAGACAGAATCTTTTCATATTTGGTAAGCAACATTGTGGGGTAGATCTGATTCAAGTTTGTTCAAATCGGCCCCCTGGGTTCATATTTGGGCTCAATATAGGAGCCCAAATTTGATCTTAGTGCATTTCAAGCAAATTTATTAAAAAATCTTCTTCTCCAGATCCAGCAGGCAGAATCTTTTGATATTTGGTATGCAACATTGTGGGATGGATCTGATTCAAGTTTGTTCAAATCGGCTTCCTAGATTCATATTTGGGCTCACTATAGAAGCTCGAATTCGAACTTAGTATATTTCAGGCAAATTTCTTAAAAAATTTTCTTCTCCAGATCCAACAGGCAGAATCATTTGATATTTGGTATGCAACATTGTGGGATGGATCTGATGCAAATTTGTTCAAATCGGCTCCCTAGATTCATATTTGGGCTTATTATAGAAGCTCGAATTCGAACTTAGTGCATTTCAGGCAAATTTCTTAAAAAATCATCTTCTCCAGATCCAGCAGGCAGAATCTTTTGATATTTGGTATGCAACATTGCGGGGTGGATCTGATTCAAGTTTGTTCAAATCGGCCCCCTGGATTCATATTTGGGCTCACTATAGAAGCTCGAATTCAAACTTAGTGCATTTCGGGCAAATTTCTTCAAAAATTTTCTTCTCCAGATCCAGCAGGCAGAATCTTTTGATATTTGGTATGCAACATTGCGGGGTGGATCTGATTCAAGTTTGTTCAAATCGGCCCCCTGGATTCATATTTGGGCTTAATATAGAAGCCCAAATTCGCACTTAGTGCATTTCGGGCAAATTTATTAAAAAATCTTCTTCTCCAGATCCAGCAGGCAGAATCTTTTGATATTTGGTATGCAACATTGTGGGGTGGATCTGATTCAAGTTTGTTCAAATCGGCTTCCTAGTTTCATATTTGGGCTCACTATAGAAGCTCGAATTCGAACTTAGTGCATTTCAGGCAAATTTCTTAAAAAATCTTCTTCTCCAGATCCAGCTTCAGAATCTTTTCATATTTGGTAAGCAACATTGTGGGGTGGATCTGATTCAAGTTTGTTCAAATCGGTCCCCTGGGTTTATATTTGGGCTCCGTATAGGAGCCCAAATTTTAACTTAGTGCATTTCGGGCATATTTCTTAAAAAATCTTCTTCTCCAGTTCCAGCAGGCAGAATCTTTTGATATTTGGTATGCAACATTGTGGGGTGGATCTGATTGGGATTCATGAACGTATTTATTTGTAAAGTTGATAGAATTTTAGACAAAATTTGCAGAAAAGATCTACTATAGAAGGGGTGGTATCCAGGGTGAACCGTTTACCCAAATCCAGCAGTACTAATGCATTATTCACACAAATCTCTGTTCAAATTTTGTGACCCCTCATTGGAACACACGCATTCAGCTCATTCCAACAAAGGTCATATGCCATGTTTTCGAGACAAAAGAATAAAAATTTTAGTTATTCATGAAATTTTTAGGCAACTGTTGTCTGTTATTCACATTGCTTCATGAAATTTCAGTACTTTTAGAAGTTACCTCAGTAATCAAGGGTTAATTCCCCTTAATTAAATGTCGCCTCTAAAAAAAAACCACTTTGCATATCTTACCTTTTTACCAGCATAACTGCCAAAACTTGTCAGCATTCTTCGCAAAAGTCGCTTTTCAAATTTTAATTTTTGTCTCTTAAACATACATGTACTTATCGCTTGTAAATACTCCATTGGAATGAGCTTTTTGAGCTCATTCCAATGAGAGGTCGCACACCATGCTTTTTGAGTCAAAAAAGCAATTTTTTAGTTATTCCAGAATTTCGTACGTAAAACACAGCTTTATGACTTCACATTAAAATGAGCTCTCTAAACTTGTTCCAATCAACATTCACGCACTATGTCTTTCACACAAAAAATAAAATTTTCCATTTATAGGAACAACTTGCCTAATCAAATTTAAATACTTGTGCATCATTCTGTATCTAGAACAAACCATTTACCATATCTTTACGCAAAATTCTCCAGCATCATTCACATAAAAACACCATTATTTATATATTCACATTTCTGTCTCAAAAATATACCTGATCTTCCCATACCCCTATTGGAATAAGCTGTTTGAGCTTGTTCCAATGATGATAAAAAAACTAATATTTTGGAAAATTTGTGAAAATTTTTGTTTTCTTGCATGCAAATATGAACATGTAGCACATGGAAGATATCCACAGTTGGGGAGAGATGTCCAAGGCTATCTCTTCACATTCCTTGTTTGTGCTTCATGCTAAACCAGTTTGTCTGCAGAGATAAATTTGCTTTATTAAAAATCATTGGAGATTGGCCACACACCAATGATTTTAAATAAAACTAATTTTAGGTAACAAATGTTGAACTTCAAACAAAATCTATCACTCAACCAGTTAATGTTGATGAGGCATGACATGGTGAAGGTGACCTAAAATACTTCTTAGAGTCACTTTGTCAGGTGAGCGATTAAGGCCACGTGGGGCCTCTTGTTAAAGTATAGCTTTTGAATATTGCATATGTCAACGGACATGATTATGCAATCCTCAGACACTTTTAGGAGTATAAGAGTCTCTATTATCTAGACTTACTTTATTTATTGGCTTACTTTAAAAATTATTAGTATAGGATTATATTGGATATTAATAGAGTACATGGATGTATGAAGCTCAATTTTGGAAGGTGTTGTATCTTTCTAATTTATCATAAATAAGAAAGATACATGTAAGGCCTATTACTTCTTTTTCCCTACAGGGGATGACTCTATTTTATTTTATTGAGCGTATTCCATTTTGCTCTATGTCCTTGGCCCTCCAGCCTTTTTACTATTCAGCTATGTCTGGGTCATTGGTACAGTATAAAAATGTTAAAAAATTTATAGTAATTTATATATTTTTTATACTTACCAATGACCCAGACGGGGATGGCCCTCCCAGGAGTTGGGAACTCTTGCCTCCCCGCTGAGTACATAGCGCTTACCAGGCACTGGTTATTAGAATGATTAATGGCGCCAATTTCGGAACGTCCTTGACACTGCGCATGCGCAGTGGGGGCGAAGTGTAGAGGGCCTTTCAGGACATGTTTTCTTTAGTTTTAGATGCAAATTTTGGGGATTGGGGGGCAAAATTTGTGTGTTTGGCCCTATATTTTAAGAGTTAGCACCAGCTATGTCTGGGTCATTGGTAAGTATAAAAAATATATAAATTACTATAAATTTTTTAACTTTTTTATACTAGTCATATCGGCATATTTTCACAAAAACTCTTTTGCACAAAAATTCCACAGAAACCTGTATGGCTCAACAATGGAAGATAAAAGATCTCATGCTGTGTGTGTTCACACATGAAATAGATTGTACTTTTAAAACGGAAAGTCAATAGATAAATTCGTTACCCCGTGTCTGATCATGTGGTACGGGTTTTTACCTACCCAAAGCCAGCCGTATCCCATTTGGCCTTCGGCCTCATGGGATACGGCTGTCTTCGGGTAGGTAAAAACGTGTACCATGTGATCAGACACGTGGTAACTAATAGTACACCCAAAACACATTATTTTGAATACTCAAACTCCATTTTGTAATATGTCAGATGTCATTCTCAAATGACAGACTTTATTTATTTGGTGTCTGACATTTTGTCTGGAAGTGCAATGAAAATTATTTTCATGCTTGCATATGATGTCTAGATGAAAACTTCCCCATTTGGTTATGATCTGTTAACCATGACGACTGCCCAAGCCCAAAACCCGAAAACCTTTAGCACAGGCACAGTCTACAGGTCATATTTATTGAGGAATGTCATTGTAACCTGGTTGGTTGACTCCATATAATGTCTAGATGAGAACATCCCTTTTTGGTCGCGATTGGTCAGCCCTGATGGGTATGCGAGCTGAAAACCTTTAGCACAGTCCACATGTTGTATTTATGAAGGTATTTCATTGTAACTTGGTAAGATGACTCTGTATAAGGTCTAGATGAGAACGTTCCCTTTTGGTCACGATCGGTCAACTGTGACAGCTACGCAGGCCCAAAAACCTTTAGCAGCCTACAGGGATTTTATTTTAACTTCGTAGGATGACTCTGGGTAATGTCGAGACGAGAACATCCTATTTTGGTCAGGTTCAGTCAACCGTGACAGCCAGAGGTCCATCTTACTGAGATTCCTTTAGCACAGTCTACAGCTTGCATTTATGAAGGGATTTTATTGCAGATTTGTAGGATGACTCAGTATAATGTCAGGATGAAAACGTTCTATCTTATCCGTGATTGGTCAACTGTGATGACCGCACATGCATGTGATCTAGATTTGTTTAGCAGTCATCAGTTTATATTTATGAAGCGGTTTTGTTGTAACTTGGAAGGATAACTTGGTATGATGTCTAAATGAGACTCTTATTTTAGTCATGATCAGTCAGCTGTTACCACCGACTGGTCAAGTGGCCTAGATTCTTTTAGCACTGTCTACATTTATAAAGAGATTGCATTGTAACTTGGTAGGTTAACTTAGTATGATATCTAGATTAACCTCTCCTATTTTGGTCATGATCGGTCAACAGTGACCACCGAACCTTCACGTGACCTAGTTTCCTTTAGCAAAGTCTACAAGTTATATTTATGAAGGGATTTCATTGTAACTTGGTATAATTTCTAGATGAGACTCTCTCATTTTGGTCATGTTCGGTCAACTGTGACCATTGAACCACCACATGACATAGATTACTTTAGCAAATTCAATGTGTTATATTTGTGAAGGGATTTCATTGTAACTTGGTAGGATGACTCGTTTTGGAATGATATTACTGTAACTTGGTAACTTTGTTTTAGGCTTAATAAAATTAAAAATCTGTTTCTCAGGCCCTCCCGCATGGTCCTTTTGGCTGCCGCATGCTCTCTTTTTATGACCAATGCAAACTTGAAAAAATAAAAATTAAATGGTTTATGTCTGATATTTTACACAAGTTAATAAAACTGATAAATTTGTCCCTTGAGTGCAACAAGGCTTTGCAATGCTTTAGCATTGCAAAGCCTTGTTGCACCCAAGGGACGAAATACACCACCACCCTTGCTATTCTGTAGATTATGAGGCCTAAAACATAAAATAAACCAAGAATATGAACTTCTGATGGCAAAGAAATAATTACAAAAATAAAATATAAAATAAAAAACCACCCGCCCACATGCAATTTTACAAAACTTGGCCTGAGAAACAGAACATCTACTTTGTGTGGCCTTACATACATTAACTGTGAGGGTCACATTATCCCAGGCCTCATTTCTTTAGTACAGTCCACACCTCAGCTTATTCTTATAGAAAACATAGCATACACAGAACAGAAATTAACATATTCTCCATTACCACAATTTCTGTCTTATTTCATAATCCTTTCATAAACATTGAACATTATCCTTTTCATCAAACACAACATACAGTCAAGTTAAGCTACAGTGTCATTGACACTTTCATTTTTGGCTCACCTTGACATAGTCAAGCTGGGCTTATCTAATCGCTCTCCATCTGCCGCCCAGCATCCATCGTCCATCATCCATCAACATTATGTTTTGGACTTCTCCTAAACTACTGGACCAATACATGCGAATGTTTGTGTGAAGGATGGGCATTGCATTTTTGTTCAACTCAACATGCCCAGCCCCATAGAGAGGGGTTGGGGGAATATGTTCCAGAATTCTTTAAAATTCTTCTTCTCATGAAACGGAGGCTACAATCACTTGATATTTGGTATGGAGCTTCCGTTTTGAGCTGTAGAATCAAGTTTGATCAAACGAAGTTCATGGAGCGAAATTTGCCTTTGCAAACGATGGTTCAATTTGAATCAAATTTGGTATTGGTATTATTAGATAATAAGTCCTTGACCCATGCCCCAAAACATTTTCCTGTGTCCCCTTGGGAACCCCAGAAGCTAAAAATAGAAGTATTTTCAAACGCCCATATTTCCCAAACCACATTGAACAGAGAAATGTTATTTGGTATAAAATATCCTTTTGGTCAGTAGAATTAAATGGTAAAAAAAAATTGCTGTGGGTTTGTGTCAGGGTGTTCTGTAGGAGGCAATGAAAAACTTCTATGTCAGCATAATTATGTGCAAAAATTTTAAAAAACATTTTCTTCAGAACCAGTAATCAGAATCCATTGATATTTGGTATACAGTATCCATATTGGGGGGTGGAGGTCAGGTACAAGTTTTCTTAAAATGAAGCCCCTTGGTTCCTTTTGGGCTCAATACAGGGATCTGAACTTTTAACTTAACTCTTAGAAGCCGGGAGTCGTGTTTTCTTGCCTGTGATGTAATACGGCAGGTCTGGCTGTGACGGTTCGGCTATCTCTGGATTGGCGAGAATTAAACACTGAGCAGGTGCTTCTAGTCAAGTGTCGTCTGCCTGAATAGGCAGATGACACTTGACTAGAAGCACCTGCTTTACTTTAAATTTTTCGCAGTATGTCATGTTCAATAAGTTCATTCTGATTCCCCGACTTCTAAGAGTTGAGGCAATATGGGCAATAATCTTTAAAAATCTTCAGAACCACCAGTCAGAATCTTTTAATGTTTGACATCATTGTTATGTCCCTCGGTTAGTATTTGGGCTTTCTTTGGAATTTTAACTTGGTGGAATATAAAGGATTATCTTTTAAAAGTCTTCTTCTTCAGATTCATGATTCAGAATGCTTTTATATTTGGTATACAACATCTCTAGGTGGGTCAGATTCCTTGTTGTTCAAATTGTGTCTCTGGGTTAACATGTGGGCTCCCAACTTTGTACAATATGAGGATATGTCTTTAAAATGTTCTTCAGATCCACCTTTAAAATGCTTTCATATTTGGTATACAACACCACTAGGAGGTGTGTGGGAGGGGAGGGAGTGGTTCCGTTTCAAGTTTGTTCTAATTGAGTGCTTGGGTTAATATTTTAACTTGGTGCAATATGAGGGTTTTTCTTTAAAAATCATCTTTTTCAGATTCAACAGTCAGAATCCTTTTTATTAGCTCTCCTGAGCAAAGCTCGGGGGGGAGCTTTACAAATCACTTTCTGGCCATCGTCCATCCATCCGTCCACCACCTGGCATTAACTTTATAAGATTGAATTCTCCTCATAAACTACTGGGCCAAATTGAACCAAATTTGATGAGCATGTTCCTTATCATATGTCAATTCAAGTTTGTTCAAATGAAGTTGCCATGTCCACAGGGGGCATCACATGTGGCATTACTCTGATAGCACCCATAAATTGTTACCCAGAATTCAAAAAAAATTTCTTCTTCAGATCCACCAGTTAGAAATTGAGTCCCCAGGTTAATATTTGGGCTTCCTATTAATTTAGTGCAATATGATGGAATCTCTTAAAAAATCTTCTGTGGACCCACCAGTCAGAATCATTTTATATTGGGTATACAACATCCTGAGGAGCGTCAGATTCATTCTCTGTTGGAGTGCAGTATAAGGACATTTCTTTAAAAATCTCTTCTTCAGACCCACCGGTCAGAATCCATACATATTTGGCATACAACATCTCGAGGGGGTGAGGGGTGGTTCAGATTCAAGTTTCTTGTTTAGTGCAATATGAGGGAATTTCTTTAAAAATCATCTTCTTCAGGTCCACTGGACAGAATTCTTTCATATTAGGTAGACAACATCTCTGAGAGTGTTAAATTTAAATGACTTCAAATCATGTCCATGGGTTAATATTTGGGCACTGTATTAGAGTCCAAAGTTTAACTTAGTGCAATATGAGGAAGTTTCTTTCAAAATCATCTTTTTCAGATCCACCAGTCAGAATTCTTTCATAATTGGTATGTAGCATCTCTAAGATGGGGGTGGGGGGTGGGGGGGGGGGGGGGGTGGGGTGGGGGGTGGGGGGGTGGGGGGTGGGGGGGTCAGGTTAAAGTCTGTTCAAATCGAATCCATGGGTTTATATTTGGGCTGTCTAATAGGGGTGGGGCAGGGGCAGGGGGAGTGTAGCAGCTTAGGTTCAAGTTTGTTCAGATCCATTCCTTAACGCTTTTCCATAAAATTTGCCTTTCATGACTTCATTCCTTTGAAATGTTGATGAACAATGTCTAACTGAAGGACCCCAAATACTTCTTTGAACCACTTTGTTAGGTGAATGATTAAGGCCCCTTGGTTTGGGGTCATGTGTAGACGAGAACATCCCCTTTTGGTCGTTATCGGTTAATGGTATGGCTGCCCAAACCCGAAAACCATTAGCACAGTCTAGAAGTCGTATTTATGAAGGGATTTCATTGTAACATGGTAGGATGCCTCGGTATAATGCCTAGATGAGAACGTCCCCTTTTGGGCATGATCTGTCAACCGTGATAGCTGCCCAAGCCCGAAACCCAAAAACTTTTAGCACAGTCTGCAGATCATGTTTAATATGGAGGGATTTCATTGTAACTTAGTAGGATTACTCCGTATGATGTCAAGTTGAGAATTTCCCCATTTGGGCGTGATCTGTCATGACTGCCCGAGCCCAAAACCCAAAAACCTTTAGCACAGTCTACCGGTCATATTTATAGTGTCTAGATGAGAAAGTCCCCTTTTGGACAACTGATTGGGCAACTGTGACGGCTACAGGGGCCCAAAGCCCAAAAACCTTTAGCACAGTCTACAGGTCATATTTATGAAGGGATTTCATTGTAACTTGGTAGGATGACTCCAAATAATGTCTAGATGAGAACATCCCCTTTTGGTCGTGACCATTCAGCCTTTATGGCTTCCCGAGCTCAAAGACCTTTAGCATAGTCTGTATGTCATATTTATGGAAGGATTTCATTGTAACTTGTTAGGTTGACTCCATATAATGCCTAGATGATGACATTCCCTTTTGGTCATGATTGGTCAACTGTGATGGCTACAGGCGCCCAAAGATCTTGAGCGCAGTCTACAGGTCATATTTATGGAGGAATTTCATTGTAACTTCGTAGGATCACTCCAGATGATGCCCAGATGAGAATATTTCCTCTTGGTTGCGATCATTCAATCATGATGGCTGCCCAAGCCCGAAGCCTGAAAACCTGTAGCACAGTCTACAGGTCATATTTATGAAGGGATTTCATTGTAACTTGGTAGGTTGACTTCATATAATGTCTAGATGAAAACAGGCCCTTTTGAACACGTTTGGGCAACTGTGATGGCTACAGAGGCCCGAAGCCCGAAAACCTTTAGCACAGTCTACAGGTCATATTTATGAAGGGATTTCATTGTATCTTCGTAGGATGACTCCAAATAATGTCAAGATGAGAACGTCCCCTTTTGGTCTCGATCATTCAGCCTTGATGGCTGCCCAAGCCCAAAAACCTTTAGCATAGTCTATAAGTCATAGTTATGGAAGGATTTCATTGTAACTTGTTAGGTTGACTCCATATAATGCCTAGATGATGACATCCCCTTTTGGTCATTCAACCATGATGGGTGCCTGAGCCCAAAGCCTGAAAACCTATAGCACAGTCTACAGGTCATATTTATGAAGGGATTTCATTGTAACTTCGTAGGATCACTCCAGATTATGCCCAGATGACAACGCCCACTTTTGGTCACGATCATTCAACCATGATGGCTTCCAGAGCCCAAAATCCGAAAAACTTCAGTACAGACTACAGGTCGTATTTGTGAAGGGATTTCATTGTAACTTAGTAGAATGACTCAGTATAATGTTGAGATGAGGACGTTCCCTTTTAGTTGCAATCGGTCTACCATCATGGCTACACAGGCCTGAAGCCCAAAAACCTTGAGCACAGTCTACAGGCCATATTTATGAAGGGATTTCAATGTAACTTGATAGGTGACTCATTTTGGAATAATTTCACTGTAACTTGGTAACTTTCATTGACATATGTTAACTGTGAGGGCCACATACATTAACTTTGAGGTCATATTAACCCACCCATCAGCGCTTTAGTACTGTGTATACCTCATATTATTTTTATTAAAAACATAGCATACAGGGAACAGAAATTAACATATTCCCAATTATCACAATTCTTGTCTTATTTCATAATCCTTTCATAAATATTGAACATTATCCTTTTCATCAAACACAACACACAGACAAGTTAAGCTACAGTGTCATTGACACTTTCATTACACCCCCAGTAGGGAGGCATCTTAAATCTAGGTAGTCCTGTCTGTCCATCCATCCATCCATCTGTCTGTCCATCCATCCATCTATTAGCCCATCCATCTGGAACCATGACTATAATACTTTTGTGTGTTTCCATGAAACTTTACACAAGGATAAACACCAGTGGAAGGTCTTTTGCACAGCAGCATCATGCTCAAGTGACAAAGGTCAAGGTCACATGAATTGGAAAACAATGCACACAGACTATTTGTCCGCACAGAGCCATAAATCTTTGATGCTTGGCTGGCAAAGTTGTCATCTGGTTTCATGCTTTCATCATTTACAATTCCTGGTTGCAGGGTTTCATTGTTTTGCTGTGCAAAAGAAAGGTTTTGTTAAAAAAAATAAACTAAATTCTGTTCATGGGGGAAAGATTTTTTCTCTAGTTTCCAATAAATCCATTCAGATATCGTTCCCAAAAGAACCTGCACATTACAGTGCAAGTTGAAATTAGTTGTAACATAACTGCAAAAAACTAAATATACTGCCGCTTGTGCACTGATAAGACCAGAATCTGACAACATTTTCTGGAAAGCTCTCTGTGAAAGTTTTCCAGTAAGTTTTGTTAGTTTCTGATCTTATCAGTTAGGAAGAGAAAGATATGTAGTTTATAGCAGTTATCCTACAACTTTATTTTGACTTTTGCTGTATACCAATTCAAGTGACATCCATGTGTGCATAGTTCTTTTAGAAAGTTAGTGGCTGGGAAGTGAAGCAGTGTCTGTTCACTGTGGTAAACAGGCTCTGTTTTACTGGTAATATAGGACCCAGTCACCAATGATTGGGAGGTGCAAACCCTCTTTAAAATGAGCAGCAGGGCTTATTTCCAAATGAAACAAAATCCTGCATTTTGATTGGCTGAGAGGTACAGTTAAAACTAGAAGTCCTGTCACGAATAGTGCGCTTATCTAGGCTTAATTGCGCATTGGAATTGCGCGCAATTGCCATATCGAATGGCATCCAAAGCACGACAGGTTCTCCTGGTTACTCATAGCAAACACATGCAATGTTTCTGCCAATGGACCTCCGGGTTACCTGGATGTCCATTGGCTGAAACATTGCCTGTGCACAGGCCATATGTACAGAATATGATAGCTTTAATTGGGTCATAACGCGCACAGTAACATGCATATCAACGTGCTATTTGTGCGCATTTCATGACAGGACTTCTAGTTTTAACTGTACAGTGTAACTTGCAATCCACAGTAGCTTTTTTTACACCGTGATTAACCACGGTGTAAAGAAAAGCTACTGTGGATTGCAAGTTAAAAAACAAGAATACACAATAGCAGGCTCTTTAGCTAAAAAAGTACCCATTTTTAATTATTAATTCATCCTTTCTGCTAGGTTATGTTAGAATAAATATAAAAATACAGAAAATTTGATATGTATGAGCAATAAAATATTACTCATTGAGCCAGTTCCCAGTGACATCCATATTTGTCTGGTTTTATTAACTTGTAGACTGCTAAATTATTTTGGACCATCAAATCTTGTACACGTGTCTTTGCCTTGTTTCGACCATCAAATCTTGTACACGTGTCTTTGCCTTGTTTCGACCATCAAATCTTGTACACGCATCTTTGCCTTGTTTCAACCATCAAATCTTGTACACGTGTCTTTGCCTTGTTTCGGCCATCAAATCTTGTACACGTGTCTTTGCCTTGTTTCGACCATCAAATCTTGTACACATGTCTTTGCCTTGTTACAATTTATGGGAGAGTGCCTATGGGCACTCTCCCATAAATTGTAACAAGACAAACCCTTACAGATTAAATAATATCACTTCAAGCATAATGCAAAGCACATGCATTGAATATGAGCCTTCAAGCTGTGGTACCTGCATTTCAGAATAAAGCCCAAATTTGGGCTTCCAACACTCTACCAGTAAAGAAACATACAAAGTACAAATTTTCTATCAGTTTCTTCCCACAATGTAGGTTGAAGTATTAAGTACACCAAAATTCTTGGAAATAAATCTGTTTTCCTTGTTTACACTTGTGTGGGAACTCATACACCCTTCGGCTTTGCCTGTTTTAGTTCCCAAACTGGTGTAAATTCCCATACACCCTGGAAAACACAAGGATAACTAATATTATTAGTGCTTACCCCATTGTGCAAAAATATGTGACCTTAAACACCAATAAATAAATAAATAAATAGTGTATTGACTTGATGGAAATAAGATCAATACAGCTTTTGGCTGCACTATGTTCATATGTATTTTATTAAATTCTAAACTTTATGGACTATAGTGAGCACCAAATTCAACTCAAAACATTTCATTTTAGTATTATAGGCCATTTGGCCATAGTTCAGGGGTCATCCGTGGCCGAGCAGTCTCCATTAGTCTTATTAGTGAATACTATTGGTTATATTTCACGGTTACTCTTATTAGTGAATAATATTGGATATATTTCACCATTAGTCATATTAGTGAATAATATTGGATATATTTCACCATTAGTCATATTAGTGAATAATATTGGATATATTTCACCATTAGTCATATTAGTGAATAATATTGGATATATTTCACCATTAGTCTTATTAGTGAATAATATATACATATTTCATGAATGTATTTTAAAGAAGATTAATTTTTTTTTCTTTATACAATTTACCAAAGTATACAATGGTGCAATAAACTTTGTAATTAATTTATAAATCTACACAATAAATTCATTGTTCTTAAAGTTTCACTAATTGATACTAATTTTGCACGTTGTTCAATGAGGGAGTTCATCAGAAACAGCTTGAAGTTGCTTTGAACCATCTGGGCAGACCTGGCATTCTTAAAAATGCAGGAGGGCTAAAAATCACTTCCCTTGCATGGCCTAGAAGGGTGGTGGTGGGGTGGGGGGTGTTGGAGTGGGAGGGGGGTAGATTAGCTCTCCTCAAGCTTTCAAAAACTCAAAGTGGCAAAATAAAGTTTTACTATTAATGAATTCTGCCTATTGGGCTCTGTATGTTTTATTTGATGCTTCTAACAAGGTAATCTCTGTGAGATGGCTACACTGTCCCTCCCACACCTCCGGGCCACGACAAGGCCTGGAGGTGTGGGAGGGTGAGTATGGCCATCTTACAGAGTCCACTACCTAGCAGAGATCAGAAAAGATGTGTGCTAGTTTTCACCCTCCATAATGTTTTTAAGGTAAGCAGTAGACGAGCGAATAAATCACTCTCCCAAAAATGTCTGGGTCAACCTAAAGTATTACCTCTCTCTTCCATCCTTTTCCTTTCTCCCATGCCATATCTCCCATCACATCTCCCCAACCTTACAATGTACAATCCATATTTTCATACCATATTTCCTATTTCTTTATTTACATCAAGTTTTTTTTCAACGTTCTACTTCTATTTCTCAGTTTCTTTTCTTTCTCTTTTCCTTCTTCCTTTTTTTTTCATTCGTTTCTACAATTTGTTTCTTTTTTATACCCCCCACAAACAAAGTTTGGGTGGGGGGTATATAGGAATCACCCTGTCCGTCCATCTGTCCATCCTTGTAAGCGCAACTCCTCCTAAACCGTTTGAAGAATTTTCATGAAACTTTACACAATGGAAGAACTCCATATGAAGATGTGCATGAAGCAATATAATTCCGTTCGGACATTTCCAAGGGGAGATAATCTAACTTATACCGAGTGTCCATCCTTGTAAGCGCAACTCCTCCTAAACCGTTTGAAGAATTTTCATGAAACTTTACGCAATGGAAGAACTCCATATGAAGATGTGCATGAAGCCATATAATTCTGTTCGGACGTTTCCAAGGGGAGATAATCTAACTTATACCGTCTGTCCATCCTTGTAAGCGCAACTTCTAAACCGTTTGAAGAATTTTCATGAAACTTTACACAATGGAAGAACTCCATATGAAGATGTGCATGAAGCAATATAATTCCGTTCTGACATTTCCAAGGGGAGATAATCTAACTTATACATTTCAGGCGTTGGGGGGGGGGGGGGGGGTATCACTTTGTGAGTTTGCTCACAGTACCTCTAGTTTTCTGTCTGTTTCCCATATAAGTGATTCACCCCACTCAACAATGATACTTTCACCCCTCCAGGTAACCAAAAAATGTTAATTTTGTACTCTTCTACATATGCTTCAGTTGTGTGTACCTGCCATGTATTTTGGCAATTTTAACCTGGCATTGGAAATGGCTTCTTGTAAGCCCTTAGTTTTCTGTTGAATCTGTTTTTTCTGAAACTTATTTATATATATATTGGTCAGTTACTTCTCTAATATGTTACTTGGAAATAGAATACTGATTCACCCTTTACCTAACGAATCGCCGGCATCCGCCTGCATAATAGGCAAATTGAGCAGTTGAAAAAATTTAATTTTTCAAAATATTTCAACAAATCCATATCATGTGACCCCTCATTGGAACGAGCTCATTGAGCTCATTCCAATGAGGGGTCACATGATATGGTTTTGTTGAAATTTTTGGAAAAATTAAAAAACATGGTATTTAAAATAATAAATTTTGATATCGTCTGCGTTGGGTAAAGGGTTAAATAGTTGGTAATGCTTGGTAACACACAGAGAAAAAGCAGAAATTCAGTATAAAATTGGCTTCCCATGGGACCCACAGGAAGTGAAGCGGCGCTTCTTTACTGTGGCAAACAAGCTGTTTTACTTGTAAAATAAAACCCATTCACCAGTTCTTGTGGTGGAAGTCCTTGTTTACTGTGGCAAACAAGCTGTTTTACTTGTAAAATAAAACCCATCCACCAATGCTTGTGGTGGAAGTCCTTGTTTACTGTGGCAAACGAGCTGTTTTACTTGTAAAATAAAACCCATCCACCAATGCTTGTGGTGGAAGTCCTTGTTTACTGTGGCAAACAAGCTGTTTTACTTGTAAAATAAAACCCATCCACCAATGCTTGTGGTGGAAGTTCTTGTTTACTGTGGCAAACAAGCTGTTTTACTTGTAGAATAAAACCCATCGACCAATGCTTGTGGTGGAAGTCCTTGTCTACTGTGGCAAACAAGCTGTTTTACTTGTAAAATAAAACCCATCCACCAATACTTGTGGTGGAAGTCCTCTAACCCTTTACCTAACTCAGACGATATCAAAGTTATTATTTTAAATATAATTTTATTTAATTTTTCAAAAAATTTCAACAAAACCATATCATGTGACCCTCATTGGAACGAGCTCAGTGAGCTCGTTCCAATGAGGGGTCTCATGATATGGTTTTGTTGAAATATTTTGAAAAATTTAATTTTTTCACCTGCTCAATTTGCATATTACGCGGGCGGATGCGGACGATTTGTTAGATAAAGCGTTAAATTGGTCAACATGGGTATAAACAATAGACTAAACTTGACATGATATCCATGTTGTGGTCACTTTTAGCCATTGTGTACAAATATGTGCCCTTAAACACCAATAAATAAATAAATAAATAACTGAATATAAAATTAGCCAATAGTTTTAGCTCTCTGTTTGATTTTCTGATAAGTGAGAATACTTTGAAAAGTTTTGTTTGTTTTGTTATATTGGGGGTTAAACGACACTTTCAGCAACCAGGGTCAAGTCATGTCAGACCGTTTTATGGGTGGAGGAAGCCAGAGTACCTGGAAAGAACCATCGAGCATTGGTGATAAATTGTCAGGATGTCCTGCATACCAACCTACACAAGCAGAGTTTGTAGCAGTTAGTACCATTAGTGTGTAGTACAATGTAGTACACGGCACCACTATGCCTCCATTAGTGTGTAGTACACCTTAGTCCATGGTACCACTGTGCCTTCATTAGTATGTAGTACACCTTAGTACATGGCACCACTATGCCTTCATCAGTATGTAGTACACCTTAGTACATGGTACCACTATGCCTCCATTAGTGTGTAGTACAATGTAGTACACGGCACCACCATGCCTCCATTAGTGTGTAGTACACCCTAGTACATGGTTTCACTGTGCCTTCATTAGTATGTAGTACACCTTAGTACATGGCACCACTATGCCTTCATTAGTATGTAGTACACCTTAGTACATGGTACCACTATGCCTCCATTAGTGTGTAGTACAATGTAGTACACGGCACCACTATGCCTCCATTAGTGTGTAGTACACCTTAGTACATGGTACCACTGTGCCTTCATTAGTATGTAGTACACCTTAGTACATGGCACCACTATGCCTTCATTAGTATGTAGTACACCTTAGTACATGGTACCACTATGCCTCCATTAGTGTGTAGTACAATGTAGTACATGGCACCACTATGCCTCCATTAGTGTGTAGTACACCTTAGTACATGGTACCACTGTGCCTTCATTAGTATGTAGTACACCTTAGTACATGGCACCACTATGCCTTCATCAGTATGTAGTACACCTTAGTACATGGTACCACTATGCCTCCATTAGTGTGTAGTACAATGTAGTACATGGCACCACTATGCCTCCATTAGTGTGTAGTACACCTTAGTACATGGTACCACTGTGCCTTCATTAGTATGTAGTACACCTTAGTACATGGCACCACTATGCCTTCATTAGTATGTAGTACACCTTAGTACATGGTACCACTATGCCTCCATTAGTATGCAGTACACCTTAGTACACGGCACCACTATGCCTTCATTAGTATGTAGTACACCTTAGTACATGGTACCACTATGCCTTCATTAGTATGTAGTACACCTTAGTACATGGTACCACTATGCCTTCATTAGTATGTAGTACACCTTAGTACATGGTACCACTATGCCTCCATTAGTGTGTAGTACAATGTAGTACACGGCACCACCATGCCTCCATTAGTGTGTAGTACACCCTAGTACATGGTTTCACTGTGCCTTCATTAGTATGTAGTACACCTTAGTACATGGCACCACTATGCCTTCATTAGTATGTAGTACACCTTAGTACATGGTACCACTATGCCTCCATTAGTGTGTAGTACAATGTAGTACACGGCACCACCATGCCTCCATTAGTGTGTAGTACACCCTAGTACATGGTTTCACTGTGCCTTCATTAGTATGTAGTACACCTTAGTACATGGCACCACTATGCCTTCATTAGTATGTAGTACACCTTAGTACATGGTACCACTATGCCTCCATTAGTGTGTAGTACAATGTAGTACACGGCACCACCATGCCTCCATTAGTGTGTAGTACACCCTAGTACATGGTTTCACTGTGCCTTCATTAGTATGTAGTACACCTTAGTACATGGCACCACTATGCCTTCATTAGTATGTAGTACACCTTAGTACATGGTACCACTATGCCTCCATTAGTGTGTAGTACAATGTAGTACACGGCACCACTATGCCCCCATTAGTGTGTAGTACACCTTAGTACATGGTACCACTGTGCCTTCATTAGTATGTAGTACACCTTAGTACATGGCACCACTATGCCTTCATCAGTATGTAGTACACCTTAGTACATGGTACCACTATGCCTCCATTAGTGTGTAGTACAATGTAGTACACGGCACCACTATGCCTCCATTAGTGTGTAGTACACCTTAGTACATGGTACCACTGTCCCTTCATTAGTATGTAGTACACCTTAGTACATGGCACCACTATGCCTTCATTAGTATGTAGTACACCTTAGTACATGGTACCACTATGCCTCCATTAGTATGCAGTACACCTTAGTACACGGCACCACTATGCCTTCATTAGTATGTAGTACACCTTAGTACATGGTACCACTATGCCTTCATTAGTATGTAGTACACCTTAGTACATGGTACCACTATGCCTTCATTAGTATGTAGTACACCTTAGTACATGGTACCACTATGCCTCCATTAGTGTGTAGTACAATGTAGTACACGGCACCACCATGCCTCCATTAGTGTGTAGTACACCCTAGTACATGGTTTCACTGTGCCTTCATTAGTATGTAGTACACCTTAGTACATGGCACCACTATGCCTTCATTAGTATGTAGTACACCTTAGTACATGGTACCACTATGCCTCCATTAGTGTGTAGTACAATGTAGTACACGGCACCACTATGCCTCCATTAGTGTGTAGTACACCTTAGTACATGGTACCACTGTGCCTTCATTAGTATGTAGTACACCTTAGTACATGGCACCACTATGCCTTCATTAGTATGTAGTACACCTTAGTACATGGTACCACTATGCCTCCATTAGTGTGTAGTACAATGTAGTACATGGCACCACTATGCCTCCATTAGTGTGTAGTACACCTTAGTACATGGTACCACTGTGCCTTCATTAGTATGTAGTACACCTTAGTACATGGCACCACTATGCCTTCATCAGTATGTAGTACACCTTAGTACATGGTACCACTATGCCTCCATTAGTGTGTAGTACAATGTAGTACATGGCACCACTATGCCTCCATTAGTGTGTAGTACACCTTAGTACATGGTACCACTGTGCCTTCATTAGTATGTAGTACACCTTAGTACATGGCACCACTATGCCTTCATTAGTATGTAGTACACCTTAGTACATGGTACCACTATGCCTCCATTAGTATGCAGTACACCTTAGTACACGGCACCACTATGCCTCCATTAGTCTGTAGTACACCTTAGTACACGGTACCGCCATACCTCCATTAGTATGTAGTACACCTTAGTACACAACATGCCTGTGCCTCTATATGGGCAATCAGAATGCAATGTCTTGCCAAGGACTACAGTACACCTTAGTCAGATTCAAGTTTTAAGGGCCCAACTTATAACTTAGTGCAATATGCATAATAAATCTTCTTCTACAGATCCACCAGTCTGAATCTTTTGATATTTGGTACACAACAACATTCTGGGGGAGGGTGGGGGTTGCAAAATTCAAGTTTGTTCAAATAATGTCCCTGGGTCAATATTTAATCTCCTTATGGGAGCCCTAATTTTACCTTTTGGGGTCCAAATTTTAACTTTGTGTAATATGATGAATAATGTTTAAAAATTTCCTTTCTTCAGATCCATAATTCATAATTATTTGATATTTGGTATGTGACATCTTGGTGGTGGAGGGAGGGGCCAGATTCATGTTTCTTCAAGTTAAGCCCCTAGGTTGATATTTGGGCTTCATAGTTTTGCATGTAGCATTGCAATACTTGAAAACATGGACAACATAGTTATAAATAATTAAATAAATGACTTTATTCCTTTGTAGTGTTAATTAGCCATTGATGCTAATTAAATCCTTCTTTAAACAACTTGTTCAGGTACACGCCTCAAGCCCATTCTACTTAACAGGGTTGGAATCTCTGGAAGTAAAACAGTCTCTTGTTAAAAATGAAATATAACTCAGTATCAAATAAGTTTTCTTGTGAGAATATCAGGAAGTGAAACAGTGCTTGTTTTTACTCGGCTACAAAGAAATATTATCCTGTATCCATCAAGTTTCATCGGGGGAATCTTGGGGAAGTAAAACAGTTGCTTGTTAAAACTGGGTACCTAGAAATATAACTCAGTATTGATTAAGTTTTCTTGTTGGAATCTAGGGAAGTGAAACAGTACATGTTTATACTTGCCTACATAGAAATATAACTCCGTGTCCATTAAGTTTTCTCTGGGGAAGTAAAACAGCCGCTTATTAGTGCTGGGTACATAGAAATATAACTCAGTATTGATTAAGCTTCCATGTGGGAATCTTGGGAAAGAGAAACAGTTGCGTGACAGTTACTTGTTTACACTGGTAACATACGACCTTGTAGCCCCAGGATTGAAGTCATCTAAATTGATATAACCAAGCGACTAAGCTTAATATCACACTTATATTGCTGTTTCATAGAAGCGACGCTGAAAGCAAACTTAAACACTTTTTAATAATTACATTGTTGATGTAGTTATACGTTTTGGGTCCAAATACTCATTTCCCATTGGTTAGCTGGATGAAAACGTCATGACCAAATGTAATTCATTTTCCAATGAATACATTTGGTCAAACTTTGACCCACATTTACGGTAGAGCGCAGTTGACAGAATGTAATTCAGGCGGTGTTTGGGCGGGTTTTTAACTTTTAGCGCCTCTCGTCTTTCTGCTTTGTTGTTTGGTAAAAAGTAGTTTAACCCTTTACCCAACACAGACGATATCAAAATTTATTATTTTAAATATCAGTTTTTCAAATATTTCAAAAAATTTCAACAAAACCATATCATGTGACCCCTCGTTGGAACGAGCTTGACGAGCTCGTTCCAACGAGGGGTCACATGATATAGTTTTGTTGAAGATTTTTGAAAAATAATATTTTTTCAACTGCTGAATTTGAATATTACGCGGGGGGATGCGGGCGATTCGTTGGGTAAAGGGTTAAACAGTTACGGAATGTAATTATAAGAATTGAATGCAATTTTTATAATCTTTATGGGAGTATGAACGTGTGGGAATGTGTACAAATTATGAATGAATCCCTTCGGATTCATACATAATTTGTATGCATTCCCACACATTCATACTCCAGTAAAGATTATAAAAACTGCATTCAATTCTTAAACAAATATTCATCAAGTTGACCGATATAGAGAAATATTTTCAAGCTTTCTCACATTATCTTTTAACCCCCTCCACTTACTGATGTCAAAATACTAAGCTTAATATCATACTTATATTATTGTTTAATAGATGCAGTGCTGAAAGCAAACTTAAATAAATATCCATCAAGAACAATACAGAGAAATATTTTCGAGCATTCTCACATTATCTTTTAACCTCCTCCACTCACTGATGTCAAAATACCTAATTTTCAGAAGCGAATGTTTCCAACAATGCAACTAAGAATTATTATCAATTTATAGGGAGTTTCCTTGTACATTAGCTCAGTTTAACAGGGCATTACAAGAACGTAACGTTTAACTTACAAAGTCGCGTGATGTGTTGGGCCATTAATGAGTTGTACATCTCATTAACAGCCTGACATGTCAAGAGACTTTTGTTCCTCGCTGTCATACACTCAAAAATGAAAACAGTTTCCAGAAATGGTTTCACAGGGTTCATACAGCTCTTGAAAAACCCTTGAGAAACCCTTGAACTTTCAGAAATCTCTTGAAAAACCCTTGAATACCAAGCTATTTCCTAGGCATTGTAAATATATGTGTGCTCGCCTTTTACTTGTTTGTTGCGCTCGTGTCGCTCAGTTAAAAAAAACATAAAAAAGTATGGAACGTTTTACCAAGATTACTGTAACACAGATCACACTTTGGGTACCAGTACTTCCTGACTTCCAAAGTCAGATCCGTGTCACATGAATCTTAGATTTTTGGAGCTCATACAACAAGCTGAATAGTACATGTAGCCCTTGAAAAAAAAAGAAGCCCTTGAAAAACCCTTGAAAAACCCTTGAACTTTTTGAGCAAATTTTTGTATGAACCCTGTTTCAACTAGTAAACATTGTGATTTTTATTTAAATTATTAAATATGTAAAATGTCCAGCAAAGTTAGTCCCATAAGAACAAACAGCTATATATTGTAAGTAAGTCTGCAGTTATTTTAAGCCTTTATTCCTGACTTAAAAGCGGTAAATATTGGGTCTGTTTTTAAGTTTTCTAACTTTGCTGCAGTTGAAAGAGTAGCAGTGCCGATCACGTGATAATCATGTGACACAGTTTGTATGAGAACAGACGATGATATCATTTGCAAATATTGAAAACGTCTAAATCCAGTAAATTGAATGAAGACCAATTGACTGTTTGTAGCTGCCATGTAAGGTACAGGGTCAAAACTTTCTCATAATCACAGTGGTAATAATAATACAGTGGAGCCCACTTAATTGGATATCTCTTAATTGTATATCCCTGTTAATTGAATATAATTTTCAATCACAAAACCATTTACCACACCTTCAGAACAGATTTGATCTGTTAATTGCAGATGGGTTGTAGAGTAAACTCCTGTTAATTGTACATAAATTTTTATAATATGTCGAAAAAATTACTGTGACACGCACCAAATTCCTCTTATTTATCAACCTTTTTGGCCTCACTACATCCAATACAGGCATTTATTCTATTATATCTTGTTTGACAGAGCTCTATGAGCTCTGTCAAACAAGATTTAATAGAATAAATGCTCAGTTTACCTCCAGAACACAGGAAACTGACTAAATCCCTGTTAATTCTATAATCCTGTTAATTGAATAATTTTCACTGGCAAAATGGGTATTCAATTAAGAGGATTCTACTGTAATAACATGACTTTGTCAGGCCTTGTGGTTTATTAACGGCCCAACATTTGTGAATAACAGCCCTTCAGCTTATTAACAGCCCTTGACTTCGTTTCATGCTGCTTGTGCAATATGGAGTCAATGACAAAAAATTTGAAAAATCACCAGAGTACTCGAAGTTACAGGAACATACAATAAAATAAAATGTATGTATAGTATTTATGTATAGTATTTTTGTATTATTTTTCCAATGATTTCTTACTTGATTTATCTTGCCATAATATTTATGAAGTATTTTATATTATATATAATTCCTTTATATTTAGATTCTCATGCATGTCGGATTCATGTCCTATAATAAACTTTTATATATAATTGTTTTGCAGAATTCCAATCAAATCTTCCTAATGTCTGTACCAAATAATATATGTTATTTTTCTTGTAATCAAATGTTTTGTTTTGTTGATATTCAAATGGCATATTCACATATCAGTGATTAATATAATTTTGGAGAAATAAAAGTTATTCTTCTTGTAATCAAATGTTGTTTTTTATTGATATTCAAATGTCATAATACTTATATTATCAGTGATTAATAAAGTTTTGGAGAAATAAATATATTTCTTTTTTGAATAATTGTACTGAACTTCACGATACAGTAGAATCCTCTTAATTGAATATCCATTTTGCCAGTGAAAATTATTCAATCAATAGGAGTATACAATTAACAGGAATTGGTTCAGTTTCCTGTGTTCTGGAGGTAATCTGAGCATTTATTCTATTATATCTTGTTTGACAGAGCTCATAGAGCTCTGTCAAACAAGATATAATAGAATAAAGGCCTGTATTGGATGTAGTGAGGCCAAAAAGGTTCATAAATAAGGGGAATTTGGTGCGTGTCACAGTAATTTTTTCGGCATATTACAAAAAATTATATACAATTAACAGGAGTTTACTCCACAACCCATATGCATCAACAGATCAAATTTGTACTGAAGGTATGGTAAATGGTTTTGTGTTTTAAAATTAATTATATTCAATTAACGGGGATATACAATTAAGAGATATCCATTTAAGTGTGCTCCACTGTACTATAAACTCGTAATACATAAATGAAATTGAATTTTTTGTTTTGTACAGTAGAGCTCACTTAATTAAATATCTCTTAACGGAATAACCTTATTAATTGAATATAATTTTCAAAAACCAAACCATTACCATATCTTCAATACAAATTCAACCTCTTAATTGAATATATGTTAGAGAGGGCAAAATCGTTTTAATCAAATAGGAAAAGCCCTGTAATCTATCAAAATATTTAATCAGACAACTACAGATTTCTGTATGTCTATAGACTTATCTATATATAAGGCCACACAAAGTAGACCTTCTGTTTCTCAGGCCATTATTTGTGAAATTGCATACGGGTGAGTGGTTTTTTATTTTATTTTTTATTTCAGTAATTTCTTCTTTGCCATCAAAAGTTCATGCTCTTGGTTCAAATTTTAGGTCTCATAATCTACAGAATACCATGGGTGGTGGTGTATTTCATCCCTTGAGTGCAAGGAGGGCTTTGCAATGCTAACGCATTGCAAAGCCTTCTTGCATTCAAGGGACAAATTCATCAATTTTTTTAACTTGGGTAAAATATAAGACATAAACCATTTAATTTTTATTTTTTTTTAAGTTTAAATTGGTTATAAAAAGAGAGCATGCAGCAGCCAAAAGGACCATGCGGGAGGGCCTGAGAAACAGATTTTTTATTTTTTTAGGCCTAAGCATTTAATATTTATATCCTGTCTTACAAAGCTCAATGAGCTTTCTGTCAAACAAGATATAATAGAATATATGCATGGTATAATCATAGAATAGAATATATGATTGGTATAATTATATAACAGAATATATTCTGAGTTAATTATATAATACAAGAATTACTTAATTTTATTTTATAAAAATTAGTACAGTAGAGCCCACTTAATTGGATATCTCTTAATTGTATATCCCTGTTAACTGAATATAATTTTCAAACACAAAACCATCTACCATACTTTCAGTACAAATTTGATCTGTTAATTGCATATGGGTTGTAGAGTAAACTCCTGTTAATTGTATATAAATTTTTGTAAGATGTCAAAAAAATTACTGTGACACGCACCAAATTACCCTTATTTATCAACCTTTTTGGCCTTACTGCATCCAATACAGGCATTTATTCTATTATATCTTGTTTGACAGAGCTCTGTGAGCTCTGTCAAACAAGATATAATAGAATAAATGCTCAGTTTACCTCCAGAACACAGGAAACTGACCAAATCCCTGTTAATTATATACTCCTGTTAATTGAATAATTTTCACTTGCAAAATGGATATTCAATTAAGAGGATTCTACTGTAATATAATAGAATAAATGCATAGTTTATCCTATGTTGACAAGAAAATAACTAAAATCCTGTTAATAGAATAATTCTGTGTTAATATAATATAAATATATTAATATGATTAATATACAATTAACAGGGTTCCACTGTATTGCAGAATATAATGTAGTGTAACCCAGTTAATTAAATACTAACCTTTTCAAGCCAGTTACAAATATTCAAGTTACAGAAGTAGGAAAATGAGAATAGAATACAGAGTAACTCCATTAATTAAATAACACCTTTGCCATGTCAGAAGTAGCAAAATATAATACAGTGTAACCCAGTTAAATACCAACTTCGCCATGTCCGTTAATAAAAATATTCAAGATACAGAAATAGCAAATATAATACAGTGTAATCCAGTTAAATACAACTTTGCCATGTCAGTTAATAAAAATATTCAAGATACAGAAATAGCAAATATAATACAGTGTAATTCAGTTAAATACAACTTTGCCATGTCAGTTAATAAAAATATTCAAGATACAGAAATAGCAAATATAATACAGTGTAATTCAGTTAAATACAACTTTGCCATGTCCGTTAATAAAAATATTCAAGTTACAGAAGTAGCAAAATGAGAACACAATATGGTGTAACCCCATTTATTAAATAACACCTGTGTCATGCCAGTTAAAAGTATACAAGTTACAGAAGTAGCAAATATAATACACAGGGTTCGTACTGGTCATGGAATCCTGGAAAAGTCCTGGAATTTTGAAAAAAAAATTGAAGGGCCTTAAAAAGTTTTGGAAAATGTGCTGGAAGGGTTAAAGATTTGGGAAAATCATGGAATTTGTAACCAGGTTTAAAAGGAATTGATATTATGTGAAAAATACGTGCGACTTGCACAAAAATTATCCAAAAACGAAGCTTTTCTGTTTGGTTGCGGACTAACCATGGAATTTTTTTGAAAAGTTTTGGATAAGTCATGGAAATTCTCCGAAAAGTGTATGAACCCTGAACACAGTATAACCCAGTTAAATACAACTATGCCATGACAGTTAATAACAATAGTCAAGTTACAGAAGTAGCAAAATGAGAATACAATACAGTGTAACCCCATTAATTAAATAACACCTTTGTTGTTCCAGTTAAAAGTATTCAAGTTACAGAGAACGCAAACATAATGCAGTGTAACCCAGTTAAATGCAACTTTGCCATGTTCATAAAAATATTCAAGTTACAGAAGTAGCAAAATAAGAATACAATACAGTGTAACCCCATTTTATAAATAACACCTGTGCCATGCCAGTTAAAAGTATACAAGTTACAGAAGTAACAAATATAATACAGTTTAACCCAGTTAAATACAACTTTGCCATGTCAGTTAATAACAATATTCAAGTTACATATATAGCAAATGAGAGTGCAATGCAGTGTAACCCCATTAATTGAAAGCTCATGTGTCTTGCCAGTTAAAAGTATTCAAATTACAGAGGAAGCAAATATAATACAGTGTAACCCAGTTAAATACAACGTTGCCACGTTAATTAATAAAAATATTCAAGTTACAGAAGTAGCCAAACAAGAATAGAATACAGTGTAACCCATTAATTAAATAGCACCTGTGCCATGCCAGTTGAAATGTATTCAATTTACAAAAGTATAAAAATATAATGCAGTGTAACCCAGTTAAATACCAACTTTGTCATGTCAGTTAATATATTCAAGTTACAGAAGTTGCAAAATGAGAATATAATAGTGTAACAGAGTTAGTTAAATACCAACTTTGCCAGTTGTAAATACTCCAGTTACAGAAGAAACAAAATGAGAATGTCGAACAGTGTAACCCAGTTAACTTTAACACCAACTTTGTCGATTAAAAATTATCAAATGTTCACAGTATATATGGGACTGCTTTGTAAATAAGTGGGGAGATGTGATTGGTTTGTGATTATGCAGGTGGATGTGGCTGGTTTGTAAATTATGCGGGCAGATGTGACTGGTTTGTAAATATGCGGGTGGATGTGGCAGGTTTGTAAATTATGCAGTCAGATATGACCTGTTATGAAGGCAGATGTGGCTGATTTGTAATTACACAGGTGGATGTGGTTGGTTTGTAATTAGGTGGATGGAAGTGGTGGGTTTGTAAGTTAGCAGATGGGCAGCTGTGATTGGTTTGTAATTAAGTGGGCAGATGTGAATGGTTTGTAATTAGGTGGGTGGATGTGGCGGGTTTGTAATTAAGTGTGGAGATGTGACTGGTTTGTAATTAAGTGGGGAGATTTGACTGGTTTGTAATTAAGTGTGGAGATGTGACTGGTTTGTAATTAAGTGTGGAGATGTGACTGGTTTGTAATTAAGTGTGGAGATGTGACTGGTTTGTAATTAATTGTGGAGATGTGACTGGTTCGTAATTAAGTGTGGAGATGTGACCCGTTTGTAATTAAGTGTGGAGATGTGACTGGTTTGTAATGAAGTGTGGAGATGTGACTGGTTTGTAATGAAGTGTGGAGATGTGACTGGTTTGTAATTAAGTGTGGAGATGTGACTAGTTTGTAATTAAGTGTGGAGATGTGACTGGTTTGTAATTAAGTGTGGAGATGTGACTGGTTTGTAATTAAGTGGGGAGATGTGACTGGTTTGTAATTAAGTGTGGAGATGTGACTGGTTTGTAATTAAGTGTGGAGATGTGACTGGTTTGTAATTAAGTGTGGATATCTGACTGGTTTGTAATTAAGTGTGGATATCTGACTGGTTTGTAATTAAGTGTGGAGATGTGACTGGTTTGTGTGGAGATGTGACTGGTTTGTAATGAAGTGTGGAGATGTGACTGGTTTTTAATCAAGTGTGGAGATGTGACTGGTTTGTAATTAAGTGTGGAGATGTGACTGGTTTGTAATTAAGTGTGGAGATGTGACTGGTTTGTAATTAAGTGTGGAGGTGTGACTGGTTTGTAATTGAGTGGGGAGATGTGACTGGTTTGTAATTAATTGGGGAGATGTGACTGGTTTGTAATTAAGTGTGGAGATGTGACTGGTTTGTAATTAAGTGTGGAGATGTGATTGGTTTGTAATTAAGTGTGGAGATGTGACAGGTTTGTAATTAAGTGTGGAGACGTGACTGGTTTGTAATTAAGTGTGGAGATGTGACTGGTTTGTAATTAAGTGTGGAGACGTGACTGGTTTGTAATTAAGTGTGGAGATGTGACTGGTTTGTAATTAAGTGTGGAGATGTGACTGGTTTGTATTTAAGTGTGGAGATGTGACTGGTTTGTAATTAAGTGTGGAGATGTGACTGGTTTGTAATTAAGTGTGGAGATGTGACTGGTTTGTAATTAAGTGTGGAGATGTGACTGGTTTGTAATTAAGTGGGGAGATGTGACTGGTTTGTAATTAAGTGTGGAGATGTGACTGGTTTGTAATTAAGTGGGGAGATGTGAATGGTTTGTAATTAAGTGGGGAGATGTGAGTGGTTTGTAATTAAGTGTGGAGATGTGACTGGTTTGTAATTAAGTGTGGAGATGTGACTGGTTTGTAATTATGAAGGTGAATGTGACTGGTTTGTAATTATGCGGGTGGGTATGGTGGGTTTGTAAATTATGTGGGCAAATATGATTGGTTTGTAATTATGTGGGCAGATGTGACTGGTTTATAATTTTGCAGGCCGATGTGGCTGGTTTGTTTGTAATTGTGAAGGCGGGTGTGACTGGTTTAATTATGTGGGCAGATGTGACTGGTTTGTAATTACATGGGCAGATCTGGCTGGTTTGTAATTACCTGGGCAGATGTGACTGGTTTGTAATTATGTGGGCAGATGTGACTGGTTTATAATTATGCAGGCCGATGTGGCTGGTTTGTAATTGTGAAGGCGGGTGTGACTGGTTTAATTATACGGGCAGATGTGACTGGTTTGTAATTACCTGGGTGGATGTGGCTGGTTTGTAATTAAGTGGGCAGATGTGGCAGGTTTGTAGATTATGTGGGCAGATGTGACTGGTTTGTAATTATGCAGGCGAATGTGGCTGGTTTGTAATAAGGTTGACGGATGTGGCGGGTTTGTAAATTATGCAGGATGATGTGGCTGGTTTGTAATTAGGTGGGTGGATGTGATGGGTTTGTGAATTATGTAGGCAGATGTGGCTGGTTTGTAATTAGGTTGATGGATGTGGCGGGTTTGTAATTTATGCAGGATGATGTGGCTGGTTTGTAGTTAGGTAGGTGGATGTGGTGGGTTTGTTGTTGAATGGGGAGATGTGACTGGGTTGTAATTAAATGGGAGATGTGACTGGTTTGTAGTCAAGTGGAAGATGTAAATTTTTAGCTCACCTGACTTTCAGTCAGGAAAGCAACAGTGATCACTCACCATCTGTCGTTGTCCATCGTCCATGAACATGGTGTTTGCGTGTTCCCCTCATAAACCGCTGAACTAATTTAATTGATATTTGAGATAATAGTTTGTTATGACATCGCAATTTGATTTTGTTCAAATCAAGTTGCTTCGCCCCTTGGTAGTGCCATGCCCAAAAAGTGTGCCTAAAGCTTAAAAAATCTTTTCTCATGAACCAGCAGTAGCAGAGACTTGATAATAGGTGTGCAGCTTCCTTTTGAGGTGTAGACTCAGATTTGTTCAAGATAAGTTTGTGGGGATATATTTGCCGTCGTTATGAGAGGCGCAAGAATTTTTGCCACACCCAAAATTTCTATTTTCCAACCCCAGAGGCAGATTTGGACCAAATTTGATATGAGGGCTTATTGGATCATAAGTAATTAATTTATGCCCAATTTTTTTCCCGTCGCCCCATGGGAACCACAGGAGCTAAAAAATAGAAAAATGCCCATATCTCCAAAACTACACAGCACTGAGAATTCTTATTAGGCGTGAAGCTTCCTTAGGACCAACAGAATGGAATGATTAAAAAAAAATGCTATCGGTTTTATCTTGGTGTGCTTTTTGGGACTTTGAAATAATGCTGAGTCAACATTTTTCAACACTGTAAGTAATGGGAAAAACATTTAAGACTACTTTTCTCCCAAACCACAGCTCCAAAAGTTTTCAAATTTCGCATATAACATCTTTGGAAGATTGTTTCACACGTTTATTGAAATCAGTTCCCTGGATCCATATTTGGGCTATCTATGGGAGTCCAAATGTTTAAATTAGTCAGTATGAGGAATATTTTTTAAAAATCTTCTTCAGATCTACCAATAAGAATCTTTTGATATTTGGTATACAGCATCCTTGGGGGGTGGGGGGGGGGGTGAGATTCAGGTTTGTTCAAGCCAAGTCACTGGGTTCATATTTAGGCTGAAAATTTGGGGTCCTGGTCCAGATTCAGAAATTTTGGACCAAAGTCCGGAAATTAGTTTTTGGGTGTTTTTATGCATTTTGTTCAATTTTTTTTTTTACACGGAAAATTTGAGGTCCAGGTGGAACTTGGAAAATTTTGGACCAAAATCCGGAAATGAGTTTTTTTTTTTTATGCATTTTTGTCAATTTTACGACCAAAAAAAAAAAATTACCCTGAAAATTTGGGGTCCAGGTGGGACTTCAAAAATCCGGAAATTAGTTTTTTTTTATTTTTATGCGTTTTGGTAAATTTTAAGAAGAAAATAAAATGTTAGTCTGAAAATATTTTGTTTGGGACTTCGAAAATTTCCGAACAAAAATAAAAAAAATCTGTTTTTTATGCGTTTATCTCAGTTTTGGGACGTAAAAGTGCAGGAACTGAAAAGAGAAAGAAAATTCTGTGTATTGTGTGGGCACAATCGCTTTATCTAGTTGGTATATGCTTTTCTTAAGAGGGGCGTATGCAGCTTATTCAAGTCAAGTCCCTGGTTTGATATTTAGACTACCATGTCAGGTGAGCGCCCTCAGGCCCCCTGGGGCTCTTGTTTGTAATTATGAAGGCAGATGTGTCTGGTTTGTAAATTATGAGGGCAGATCTGACTGGTTTGTAATTACGTGGGTTCGTGTGGCTGGTTTGTAATTAAGTCGACGGATGTGTCGGATTTGTAGATTGTGTGGGCAGATGTGACTGTTTGTAATTATGCAGGCGAATGTGGATAGTTTGTAATTACATGGGTGGATGTAAATTATGCGGCATTTATGACTTTGTAATTACGCTGGCAGATGTGACTGGTTTGTAGTTACTCAGGCGAATGTGGCTGGTTTGTAATTATGTGGGTGGATGTGGTGGGTTTGTAAATTATGCGGGTACATTTGGCCGGTTAAGTGGGGAGATATGACTGGTTTGTAATTAAGAAGGCGGATGTGGCTGGTTTGTAATTAGATGGACAGATGTGTCTGGTTTGTAAATTATGTGGGCAAATGTGACTGGTCTGTAATTAAATGGTCAGATCTGGCTGGTTTGTAATTACGTGGGTGGATGTGGCTAGTTTGTAATTAAGTTGGCGGATGTGGTGGGCTTGTAGATTATGTGGGCAGATGTGATTTGTTTGTAATTAACAAGGGCGGACATAGCTGGTTTGTAATTAAGTGGGTGGATATGGCTGGTTTGTAATTAAGTTGGCGGATGTGGCAGGTTTGTAGATTATGTGGCATATGTGATTTGTTTGTAATTACCTGGGCGGATATGGCTGGTTTGTAACTACCTGGACGGATATAGCTGGATTGTAATTACCTGGGAGGATATGGCTGTTTTTTAATTACCTGGGCGGATATGGCTGGTTGGTTTGTAAATTATGTGGGCATATATGGCTGGTTTGTAGTTGTGCGTGCGAATGTGGCTGGTTTGCAATTGGGTGGTGGATGTGGCTGGTTTGTAATTAGGTGGTGGATGTGGCTGGTTTGTAATTAGATGGTGGATGTGGCTGGTTTGTAATTAGGTGGTGGATGTGGCTGGTTTGTAATTAGGTGGAGGATGTGGCTGGTTTGTAATTAGATGGTGGATGTGGCTGGTTTGCAATTGGGTGGTGGATGTGGCTGGATTGTAATTAGGTGGTGGATGTGGCTGGTTTGTAATTAGGTGGTGGATGTGGCTGGTTTGTAACTAGGTGGTGGATGTGGCTGGTTTGTAATTAGGTGGTGGATGTGGCTGGTTTGTAATTAGGTGGTGGATGCGGCTGGTTTGTAATTATGTGGTGGATGTGGCTGGTTTGTAATTAGGTGGTGGATGTGGCTGGTTTGTAATTAGGTGGTGGATGTGGCTGGTTTGTAACTAGGTGGTGGATGTGGCTGGTTTGTAATTAGGTGGTGGATGTGGCTGGTTTGTAATTGGGTGGTGGATGCGGCTGGTTTGTAATTAGGTGGTGGATGTGGCTGGTTTGTAATTAGGTGGTGGATGTGGCTGGTTTGTAAATAGGTGGTGGATGTGGCTGGTTTGTAATTAGGTGGTGGATGTGGCTGGTTTGTAACTAGGTGGTGGATGTGGCTGGTTTGTAATTAGGTGGTGGATGTGGCTGGTTTGTAATTAGGTGGTGGATGTGGCTGGTTTGTAATTAGGTGGTGGATGTGGCTGGTTTGTAATTAGGTGGTGGAAGTGGCTGGTTTGTAATTAGGTGGTGGATGTGGCTGGTTTGTAATTAGGTGGTGGATGTGGCTGGTTTGTAATTAGGTGGTGGATGTGGCTGGTTTGTAATTAGGTGGGTGGATGTGGCTGGTTTGTAAATTATGTGGGCATATGTAACTAGTTTGTAGTTATGCAGGAGGATGTAGTTGGTTTGTAATTAGGTGGGTAGATGTGGCTGGTTTGTAGTTATGCAGGAGGATGTAGTTGGTTTGTAATTAGGTAGGTAGATGTGGGGGTTTGTAGTTATGCAGAAGGATGTAGTTGGTTTGTAATTAGGTAGGTAGATGTGGGGGGTTGTAGTTATGCAGGAGGATGTTGTTGGTTTGTAATTAGGTAGGTAGATGTGGGGGTTTGTAGTTATGCAGGAGGATGTAGTTGGTTTGTAATTAGGTGGGTAGATGTGGGGGTTTGTAGTTATGCAGGAGGATGTAGTTGGTTTGTAATTAGGTGGGCGAATGTGGGGGTTTGTAGTTATGCAGGAGGATGTACTTGGTTTGTAATTAGGTGGGTAGATGTGGGGGTTTGTAGTTATGAAGGAGGATGTAGTTGGTTTGTAATTAGGTGGGTAGATGTGGGGGTTTGTAGTTATGCAGGAGGATGTTGTTGGTTTGTAATTAGGTGGGTAGATGTGGGGGTTGTAGTTATGCAGGAGGATGTTGTTGGTTTGTAATTAGGTGGGCGGATGTGGGGGTTTGTAGTTATGCAGGAGGATGTAGTTGGTTTATAATTAGGTGGGCGGATGTGGGGGTTTGTAGTTATGCAGGAGGATGTACTTGGTTTGTAATTAGGTGGGTAGATGTGGGGGTTTGAAGTTATGCAGAAGGATGTAGTTGGTTTGTAATTAGGTGGGTCGATGTGGGGGTTTGTAGTTATGCAGGAGGATGTAGTTGGTTTGTAATTAGGTGGGCGAATGTGGGGGTTTGTAGTTATGCAGGAGGATGTAGTTGGTTTGCAATTAGGTGGGTAGATGTGGGGGTTTGTAGTTATGCAGAAGGATGTAGTTGGTTTGTAATTAGGTGGGTAGATGTGAGGGTTTGCAGTTATGCAGGAGGATGTAGTTGCTTTGTAATTAGGTGGGCGAATGTGGGGGTTTGTAGTTATGCAGGAGGATGTACTTGGTTTGTAATTAGGTGGGTAGATGTGGGGGTTTGTAGTTATGCAGGAGGATGTAGTTGGTTTGTAATTAGGTGGGTAGATGTGGGGTTTGTAGTTATGCAGGAGGATGTTGTTGGTTAGTAATTAGGTGGGTAGATGTGGGGGGTTGTAGTTATGCAGGAGGATGTTGTTGGTTTGTAATTAGGTGGGCGGATGTGGGGGTTTGTAGTTATGCAGGAGGATGTAGTTGGTTTGTAATTAGGTGGGCGGATGTGGGGGTTTTTAGTTATGCAGGAGGATGTTGATTTGTAATTAGGTGGGTAGATGTGGGGGTTTGTAGTTATGCAGAAGGATGTAGTTGGTTTGTAATTAGGTGGGCGGATGTGGGGGTTTGTAGTTATGCAGGAGGATGTTGTTGGTTTGTAATTAGGTGGGCGAATGTGGGGGTTTGTAGTTATGCAGGAGGATGTTGTTGGTTTGTAATTACGTGGGCGAATGTGGGGGTTTGTAGTTATGCAGGAGGATGTAGTTGGTTTGTAATTAGGTGTGCGAATGTGGGGGTTTGTAGTTATGCAGGAGGATGTAGTTGGTTTGTAATTAGGTGGTCAGATGTGGCCGGTTTGTAGTTATAGAAGGAGGATGTAGTTGGTTTGTAATTAGGTGGGTAGATGTGGGGGTTTGTAGTTATGCAGGAGGATTTAGTTGGTTTGTAATTAGGTGGGTAGATGTGGGGGTTTGTAGTTATGCTGGAGGATGTAGTTGGTTTGTAATTAGGTGGGTAGATGTGGGGGTTTGTAGTTATGCAGGAGGATGTAGTTGGTTCGTAATTAGGTGGGCGAATGTGGGGGTTTGTAGTTATGCAGGAAGATGTAGTTGGTTTGTAATTAGGTGGGTAGATGTGGGGGTTTGTAGTTATGCAGGAGGATGTAGTTGGTTTGTAATTAGGTGGGTAGATGTGGGGGTTTGTAGTTATGCAGAAGGATGTAGTTGGTTTGTAATTAGGTGGGCGATTGTGGGGGTTTGTAGTTATGCAGGAGGATGTAGTTGGTTTGTAATTAGGTGGGTAGATGTGGGGGTTTGTAGTTATGCAGGAGGATGTAGTTGGTTTGTAATTAGGTGGGTAGATGTGGGGGTTTGTAGTTATGCACGAGGATGTAGTTGGTTTGTAATTAGGTGGGTAGATGTGGGGGGTAGTAGTTATGCAGGAGGACGTAGTTGGTTTGTAATTAGGTGAGTAGATGTGGGGTTTGTAGTTATACAGGAGGATGTAGTTGGTTTGTAATTACGTGGGCAGATGTGGGGTTTGTAGTTATGCGGAAGGATGTAGTTGGTTTGTAATTAGGTGGGCGAATGTGGGGGTTTGTAGTTATGCAGGAGGATGTTGTTGCTTTGTAATTAGGTAGGTAGATATGGGGGTTTGTCGTTATGCAGGAGGATGTAGGTGGTTTGTAATTAGGTGGGCGAATGTGGGGGTTTGTAGTTATGCAGGAGGATGTTGTTGCTTTGTAATTAGGTAGGTAGATGTGGGGGTTTGGCGTTATGCAGGAGGATGTAGTTGGTTTGTAATTAGGTGGGCGAATGTGGGGGTTTGTAGTAATGCAGGAGGATGTAGTTGGTTTGTAATTAGGTGGGTAGATGTGGGGGGTTGTAGTTATGCAGGAGGATGTAGTTGGTTTGTAATTAGGTGGGTAGATGTGGGGTTTGTAGTTATGCAGGAGGATGTAGTTGGTTTGTAATTAGGTGGGCGAATGTGGGGGTTTGTAGTTATGCAGGAGGATGTAGTTGGCTTGTAATTAGGTGGGTAGATGTGGGGGTTTGTAGTTATGCAGGAGGATGTAGTTGGTTTGTAATTAGGTAGGTAGATGTGGCCGGTTTGTAGTTATGCAGGAGGATGTAGTTGGTTTGTAATTAGGTGGGCGGATGTGGGGGTTTGTAGTTATGCAGGAGGATGTTGTTGTTTTCTAATTAGGTGGGCAGATGTGGGGTTTGTAGTTATGCAGGAGGATGTAGTTGGTTTGTAATTAGGTGGGTAGATGTGGTCGGTTTGTAGTTATGCAGGAGATTGTAGTTGGTTTGTAATTCGGTGGGTAGATGTGGGGGTTTGTAGTTATGCACGAGGATGTAGTTGGTTTGTAATTAGGTGGGTAGATGTGGGGGGTAGTAGTTATGCAGGAGGACGTAGTTGGTTTGTAATTAGGTGGGTAGATGTGGGGGTTTGTAGTTATGCACGAGGATGTAGTTGGTTTGTAATTACGTGGGCAGATGTGGGGTTTGTAGTTATGCGGGAGGATGTAGTTGGTTTGTAATTAGGTGGGCGAATGTGGGGGTTTGTAGTTATGCAGGAGGATGTTGTTGCTTTGTAATTAGGTAGGTAGATGTGGGGGTTTGTCGTTATGCAGGAGGATGTAGTTGGTTTGTAATTAGGTGGGCGAATGTGGGGGTTTGTAGTTATGCAGGAGGATGTAGTTGGTTTGTAATTAGGTGGGTAGATGTGGGGGGTTGTAGTTATGCAGGAGGATGTAGTTGGTTTGTAATTAGGTGGGTAGATGTGGGGTTTGTAGTTATGCAGGAGGATGTAGTTGGTTTGTAATTAGGTGGGCGAATGTGGGGGTTTGTAGTTATGCAGGAGGATGTAGTTGGCTTGTAATTAGGTGGGCGAATGTGGGGGTTTGTAGTTATGCAGGAGGATGTAGTTGGTTTGTAATTAGGTGGGTAGATGTGGGGGTTTGTAGTTATGCAGGAGGATGTAGTTGGTTTGTAATTAGGTGGGTAGATGTGGGGGTTTGTAGTTATGCAGGAGGATGTAGTTGGTTTGTAATTAGGTGGGTAGATGTGGGGGTTTGTAGTTATGCAGGAGGATGTAGTTGGTTTGTAATTAGGTGGGCGAATGTGGGGGTTTGTAGTTATGCAGGAGGATGTAGTTGGTTTGTAATTAGGTGGGTGGATGTGGGGGTTTGTAGTTATGCAGGAGGATGTAGTTGGTTCGTAATTAGGTGGGCGAATGTGGGGGTTTGTAGTTATGCAGGAGGATGTAGTTGGTTTGTAATTAGGTGGGTAGATGTGGGGGTTTGTAGTTATGCAGGAGGATGTAGTTGGTTTGTAATTAGGTGGGTAGATGTGGGGGTTTGTAGTTATGCAGAAGGATGTAGTTGGTTTGTAATTAGGTGGGCGATTGTGGGGGTTTGTAGTTATGCAGGAGGATGTAGTTGGTGTGTAATTAGGTGGGTAGATGTGGGGGTTTGTAGTTATGCAGGAGGATGTAGTTGGTTTGTAATTAGGTGGGTAGATGTGGGGGTTTGTAGTTATGCACGAGGATGTAGTTGGTTTGTAATTAGGTGGGTAGATGTTGGGGGTAGTAGTTATGCAGGAGGACGTAGTTGGTTTGTAATTAGCTGGGTAGATGTGGGGTTTGTAGTTATGCAGGAGGATGTTGTTGGTTTGTAATTACGTGGGCGAATGTGGGGGTTTGTAGTTATGCAGGAGGATGTAGTTGGTTTGTAATTAGGTGTGCGAATGTGGGGGTTTGTAGTTATGCAGGAGGATGTAGTTGGTTTGTAATTTGGTGGTCAGATGTGGCCGGTTTGTAGTTATGCAGGAGGATGTAGTTGGTTTGTAATTAGGTGGGTAGATGTGGGGGTTTGTAGTTATGCAGGAGGATGTAGTTGGTTTGTAATTAGGTGGGTAGATGTGGGGGTTTGTAGTTATGCAGGAGGATGTAGTTGGTTTGTAATTAGGTGGGTAGATGTGGGGGTTTGTAGTTATGCAGGAGGATGTAGTTGGTTTGTAATTAGGTGGGTAGATGTGGGGGTTTGTAGTTATGCAGGAGGATGTAGTTGGTTTGTAATTAGGTGGGTAGATGTGGGGGTTTGTAGTTATGCAGGAGGATGTAGTTGGTTCGTAATTAGGTGGGCGAATGTGGTCGGTTTGTAGTTATGCAGGAGGATGTAGTTGGTTTGTAATTAGGTGGGTAGATGTGGGGGTTTGTAGTTATGCAGGAGGATGTAGTTGGTTTGTAATTAGGTGGGTAGATGTGGGGGTTTGTAGTTATGCAGAAGGATGTAGTTGGTTTGTAATTAGGTGGGCGATTGTGGGGGTTTGTAGTTATGCAGGAGGATGTAGTTGGTTTGTAATTAGGTGGGTAGATGTGGGGGTTTGTAGTTATGCAGGAGGATGTAGTTGGTTTGTAATTGGGTGGGTAGATGTGGGGGTTTGTAGTTATGCACGAGGATGTAGTTGGTTTGTAATTAGGTGGGTAGATGTGGGGGGTAGTAGTTATGCAGGAGGACGTAGTTGGTTTGTAATTAGGTGGGTAGATGTGGGGTTTGTAGTTATGCAGGAGGATGTAGTTGGTTTGTAATTACGTGGGCAGATGTGGGGTTTGTAGTTATGCGGGAGGATGTAGTTGGTTTGTAATTAGGTGGGCGAATGTGGGGGTTTGTAGTTATGCAGGAGGATGTTGTTGCTTTGTAATTAGGTAGGTAGATATGGGGGTTTGTCGTTATGCAGGAGGATGTAGTTGGTTTGTAATTAGGTGGGCGAATGTGGGGGTTTGTAGTTATGCAGGAGGATGTAGTTGGTTTGTAATTAGGTGGGTAGATGTGGGGGGTTGTAGTTATGCAGGAGGATGTAGTTGGTTTGTAATTAGGTGGGTAGATGTGGGGGGTTGTAGTTATGCAGGAGGATGTAGTTGGTTTGTAATTAGGTGGGTAGATGTGGGGGTTTGTAGTTATGCAGGAGGATGTAGTTGGTTTGTAATTAGGTGGGTAGATGTGGGGTTTGTAGTTATGCAGGAGGATGTAGTTGGTTTGTAATTAGGTGGGCGAATGTGGGGGTTTGTAGTTATGCAGGAGGATGTAGTTGGATTGTAATTAGGTGGGTAGATGTGGGGGTTTTTAGTTATGCAGGAGGATGTAGTTGGTTTGTAATTAGGTAGGTAGATGTGGCCGGTTTGTAGTTATGCAGGAGGATGTAGTTGGTTTGTAATTAGGTGGGCGGATGTGGGGGTTTGTAGTTATGCAGGAGGATGTTGTTGTTTTGTAATTAGGTGGGCAGATGTGGGGTTTGTAGTTATGCAGGAGGATGTAGTTGGTTTGTAATTAGGTGGGTAGATGTGGTCGGTTTGTAGTTATGCAGGAGACTGTAGTTGGTTTGTAATTAGGTGGGTAGATGTGGGGGTTTGTAGTTATGCAGGAGGATGTAGTTGGTTTGTAATTAGGTGGGTAGATGTGGGGGGTAGTAGTTATGCAGGAGGACGTAGTTGGTTTGTAATTAGGTGGGTAGATGTGGGGTTTGTAGTTATGCAGGAGGATGTAGTTGGTTTGTAATTACGTGGGCAGATGTGGGGTTTGTAGTTATGCGGGAGGATGTAGTTGGTTTGTAATTAGGTGGGCGAATGTGGGGGTTTGTAGTTATGCAGGAGGATGTTGTTGGTTTGTAATTAGGTGGGTAGATGTGGGGTTTGTAGTTATGCAGGAGGATGTTGTTGGTTAGTAATTAGGTGGGTAGATGTGGGGGGTTGTAGTTATGCAGGAGGATGTTGTTGGTTTGTAATTAGGTGGGCGGATGTGGGGGTTTGTAGTTATGCAGGAGGATGTAGTTGGTTTGTAATTAGGTGGGCGGATGTGGGGGTTTTTAGTTATGCAGGAGGATGTTGATTTGTAATTAGGTGGGTAGATGTGGGGGTTTGTAGTTATGCAGAAGGATGTAGTTGGTTTGTAATTAGGTGGGCGGATGTGGGGGTTTGTAGTTATGCAGGAGGATGTTGTTGGTTTGTAATTAGGTGGGCGAATGTGGGGGTTTGTAGTTATGCAGGAGGATGTTGTTGGTTTGTAATTACGTGGGCGAATGTGGGGGTTTGTAGTTATGCAGGAGGATGTAGTTGGTTTGTAATTAGGTGTGCGAATGTGGGGGTTTGTAGTTATGCAGGAGGATGTAGTTGGTTTGTAATTAGGTGGTCAGATGTGGCCGGTTTGTAGTTATAGAAGGAGGATGTAGTTGGTTTGTAATTAGGTGGGTAGATGTGGGGGTTTGTAGTTATGCAGGAGGATGTAGTTGGTTTGTAATTAGGTGGGTAGATGTGGGGGTTTGTAGTTATGCAGGAGGATGTAGTTGGTTTGTAATTAGGTGGGTAGATGTGGGGGTTTGTAGTTATGCAGGAGGATGTAGTTGGTTCGTAATTAGGTGGGCGAATGTGGGGGTTTGTAGTTATGCAGGAAGATGTAGTTGGTTTGTAATTAGGTGGGTAGATGTGGGGGTTTGTAGTTATGCAGGAGGATGTAGTTGGTTTGTAATTAGGTGGGTAGATGTGGGGGTTTGTAGTTATGCAGAAGGATGTAGTTGGTTTGTAATTAGGTGGGCGATTGTGGGGGTTTGTAGTTATGCAGGAGGATGTAGTTGGTTTGTAATTAGGTGGGTAGATGTGGGGGGTTGTAGTTATGCAGGAGGATGTAGTTGGTTTGTAATTAGGTGGGTAGATGTGGGGGTTTGTAGTTATGCACGAGGATGTAGTTGGTTTGTAATTAGGTGGGTAGATGTGGGGGGTAGTAGTTATGCAGGAGGACGTAGTTGGTTTGTAATTAGGTGAGTAGATGTGGGGTTTGTAGTTATACAGGAGGATGTAGTTGGTTTGTAATTACGTGGGCAGATGTGGGGTTTGTAGTTATGCGGAAGGATGTAGTTGGTTTGTAATTAGGTGGGCGAATGTGGGGGTTTGTAGTTATGCAGGAGGATGTTGTTGCTTTGTAATTAGGTAGGTAGATATGGGGGTTTGTCGTTATGCAGGAGGATGTAAGTGGTTTGTAATTAGGTGGGCGAATGTGGGGGTTTGTAGTTATGCAGGAGGATGTTGTTGCTTTGTAATTAGGTAGGTAGATGTGGGGGTTTGGCGTTATGCAGGAGGATGTAGTTGGTTTGTAATTAGGTGGGCGAATGTGGGGGTTTGTAGTAATGCAGGAGGATGTAGTTGGTTTGTAATTAGGTGGGTATATGTGGGGGGTTGTAGTTATGCAGGAGGATGTAGTTGGTTTGTAATTAGGTGGGTAGATGTGGGGTTTGTAGTTATGCAGGAGGATGTAGTTGGTTTGTAATTAGGTGGGCGAATGTGGGGGTTTGTAGTTATGCAGGAGGATGTAGTTGGCTTGTAATTAGGTGGGTAGATGTGGGGGTTTGTAGTTATGCAGGAGGATGTAGTTGGTTTGTAATTAGGTAGGTAGATGTGGCCGGTTTGTAGTTATGCAGGAGGATGTAGTTGGTTTGTAATTAGGTGGGCGGATGTGGGGGTTTGTAGTTATGCAGGAGGATGTTGTTGTTTTGTAATTAGGTGGGCAGATGTGGGGTTTGTAGTTATGCAGGAGGATGTTGTTGGTTTGTAATTAGGTGGGTAGATGTGGTCGGTTTGTAGTTATGCAGGAGATTGTAGTTGGTTTGTAATTCGGTGGGTAGATGTGGGGGTTTGTAGTTATGCAGGAGGATGTAGTTGGTTTGTAATTAGGTGGGTAGATGTGGGGGGTAGTAGTTATGCAGGAGTACGTAGTTGGTTTGTAATTAGGTGGGTAGATGTGGGGGTTTGTAGTTATGCACGAGGATGTAGTTGGTTTGTAATTACGTGGGCAGATGTGGGGTTTGTAGTTATGCGGGAGGATGTAGTTGGTTTGTAATTAGGTGGGCGAATGTGGGGGTTTGTAGTTATGCAGGAGGATGTTGTTGCTTTGTAATTAGGTAGGTAGATGTGGGGGTTTGTCGTTATGCAGGAGGATGTAGTTGGTTTGTAATTAGGTGGGCGAATGTGGGGGTTTGTAGTTATGCAGGAGGATGTAGTTGGTTTGTAATTAGGTGGGTAGATGTGGGGGGTTGTAGTTATGCAGGAGGATGTAGTTGGTTTGTAATTAGGTGGGTAGATGTGGGGTTTGTAGTTATGCAGGAGGATGTAGTTGGTTTGTAATTAGGTGGGCGAATGTGGGGGTTTGTAGTTATGCAGGAGGATGTAGTTGGCTTGTAATTAGGTGGGCGAATGTGGGGGTTTGTAGTTATGCAGGAGGATGTAGTTGGTTTGTAATTAGGTGGGTAGATGTGGGGTTTGTAGTTATGCAGGAGGATGTAGTTGGTTTGTAATTAGGTGGGTAGATGTGGGGGTTTGTAGTTATGCAGGAGGATGTAGTTGGTTTGTAATTAGGTGGGTAGATGTGGGGGTTTGTAGTTATGCAGGAGGATGTAGTTGGTTTGTAATTAGGTGGGCGAATGTGGGGGTTTGTAGTTATGCAGGAGGATGTAGTTGGTTTGTAATTAGGTGGGTAGATGTGGGGGTTTGTAGTTATGCAGGAGGATGTAGTTGGTTCGTAATTAGGTGGGCGAATGTGGGGGTTTGTAGTTATGCAGGAGGATGTAGTTGGTTTGTAATTAGGTGGGTAGATGTGGGGGTTTGTAGTTATGCAGGAGGATGTAGTTGGTTTGTAATTAGGTGGGTAGATGTGGGGGTTTGTAGTTATGCAGAAGGATGTAGTTGGTTTGTAATTAGGTGGGCGATTGTGGGGGTTTGTAGTTATGCAGGAGGATGTAGTTGGTGTGTAATTAGGTGGGTAGATGTGGGGGTTTGTAGTTATGCAGGAGGATGTAGTTGGTTTGTAATTAGGTGGGTAGATGTGGGGGTTTGTAGTTATGCACGAGGATGTAGTTGGTTTGTAATTAGGTGGGTAGATGTGGGGGGTAGTAGTTATGCAGGAGGACGTAGTTGGTTTGTAATTAGCTGGGTAGATGTGGGGTTTGTAGTTATGCAGGAGGATGTTGTTGGTTTGTAATTACGTGGGCGAATGTGGGGGTTTGTAGTTATGCAGGAGGATGTAGTTGGTTTGTAATTAGGTGTGCGAATGTGGGGGTTTGTAGTTATGCAGGAGGATGTAGTTGGTTTGTAATTTGGTGGTCAGATGTGGCCGGTTTGTAGTTATGCAGGAGGATGTAGTTGGTTTGTAATTAGGTGGGTAGATGTGGGGGTTTGTAGTTATGCAGGAGGATGTAGTTGGTTTGTAATTAGGTGGGTAGATGTGGGGGTTTGTAGTTATGCAGGAGGATGTAGTTGGTTTGTAATTAGGTGGGTAGATGTGGGGGTTTGTAGTTATGCAGGAGGATGTAGTTGGTTTGTAATTAGGTGGGTAGATGTGGGGGTTTGTAGTTATGCAGGAGGATGTAGTTGGTTTGTAATTAGGTGGGTAGATGTGGGGGTTTGTAGTTATGCAGGAGGATGTAGTTGGTTTGTAATTAGGTGGGTAGATGTGGGGGTTTGTAGTTATGCAGAAGGATGTAGTTGGTTTGTAATTAGGTGGGCGATTGTGGGGGTTTGTAGTTATGCAGGAGGATGTAGTTGGTTTGTAATTAGGTGGGTAGATGTGGGGTTTGTAGTTATGCAGGAGGATGTAGTTGGTTTGTAATTGGGTGGGTAGATGTGGGGGTTTGTAGTTATGCACGAGGATGTAGTTGGTTTGTAATTAGGTGGGTAGATGTGGGGGGTAGTAGTTATGCAGGGGGACGTAGTTGGTTTGTAATTCGGTGGGTAGATGTGGGGTTTGTAGTTATGCAGGAGGATGTAGTTGGTTTGTAATTACGTGGGCAGATGTGGGGTTTGTAGTTATGCGGGAGGATGTAGTTGGTTTGTAATTAGGTGGGCGAATGTGGGGGTTTGTAGTTATGCAGGAGGATGTTGTTGCTTTGTAATTAGGTAGGTAGATATGGGGGTTTGTCGTTATGCAGGAGGATGTAGTTGGTTTGTAATTAGGTGGGCGAATGTGGGGGTTTGTAGTTATGCAGGAGGATGTAGTTGGTTTGCAATTAGGTGTGTAGATGTGGGGGGTTGTAGTTATGCAGGAGGATGTAGTTGGTTTGTAATTAGGTGGGTAGATGTGGGGGGTTGTAGTTATGCAGGAGGATGTAGTTGGTTTGTAATTAGGTGGGTAGATGTGGGGGTTTGTAGTTATGCAGGAGGATGTAGTTGGTTTGTAATTAGGTGGGTAGATGTGGGGTTTGTATTTATGCAGGAGGATGTAGTTGGTTTGTAATTAGGTGGGCGAATGTGGGGGTTTGTAGTTATGCAGGAGGATGTAGTTGGCTTGTAATTAGGTGGGTAGATGTGGGGGTTTTTAGTTATGCAGGAGGATGTAGTTGGTTTGTAATTAGGTAGGTATATGTGGCCGGTTTGTAGTTATGCAGGAGGATGTAGTTGGTTTGTAATTAGGTGGGCGGATGTGGGGGTTTGTAGTTATGCAGGAGGATGTTGTTGTTTTGTAATTAGGTGGGCAGATGTGGGGTTTGTAGTTATGCAGGAGGATGTAGTTGGTTTGTAATTAGGTGGGTAGATGTGGTCGGTTTGTAGTTATGCAGGAGACTGTAGTTGGTTTGTAATTAGGTGGGTAGATGTGGGGGTTTGTAGTTATGCACGAGGATGTAGTTGGTTTGTAATTAGGTGGGTAGATGTGGGGGGTAGTAGTTATGCAGGAGGACGTAGTTGGTTTGTAATTAGGTGGGCGAATGTGGGGGTTTGTAGTTATGCAGGAGGATGTTGTTGCTTTGTAATTAGGTAGGTAGATGTGGGGGTTTGTCGTTATGCAGGAGGATGTAGTTGGTTTGTAATTAGGTGGGCGAATGTGGGGGTTTGTAGTTATGCAGGAGGATGTAGTTGGTTTGTAATTAGGTGGGTAGATGTGGGGGGTTGTAGTTATGCAGGAGGATGTAGTTGGTTTGTAATTAGGTGGGTAGATGTGGGGTTTGTAGTTATGCAGGAGGATGTAGTTGGTTTGTAATTAGGTGGGCGAATGTGGGGGTTTGTAGTTATGCAGGAGGATGTAGTTGGCTTGTAATTAGGTGGGAAGATGTGGGGGTTTGTAGTTATGCAGGAGGATGTAGTTGGTTTGTAATTAGGTAGATAGATGTGGCCGGTTTGTAGTTATGCAGGAGGATGTAGTTGGTTTGTAATTAGGTGGGCGGATGTGGGGGTTTGTAGTTATGCAGGAGGATGTTGTTGTTTTGTAATTAGGTGGGCAGATGTGGGGTCTGTAGTTATGCAGGAGGATGTAGTTGGTTTGTAATTAGGTGTGCGAATGTGGGGGTTTGTAGTTATGCAGGAGGATGTAGTTGGTTTGTAATTAGGTGGTCAGATGTGGCCGGTTTGTAGTTATAGAAGGAGGATGTAGTTGGTTTGTAATTAGGTGGGTAGATGTGGGGGTTTGTAGTTATGCAGGAGGATGTAGTTGGTTTGTAATTAGGTGGGTAGATGTGGGGGTTTGTAGTTATGCAGGAGGATGTAGTTGGTTTGTAATTAGGTGGGTAGATGTGGGGGTTTGTAGTTATGCAGGAGGATGTAGTTGGTTCGTAATTAGGTGGGCGAATGTGGGGGTTTGTAGTTATGCAGGAAGATGTAGTTGGTTTGTAATTAGGTGGGTAGATGTGGGGGTTTGTAGTTATGCAGGAGGATGTAGTTGGTTTGTAATTAGGTGGGTAGATGTGGGGGTTTGTAGTTATGCAGAAGGATGTAGTTGGTTTGTAATTAGGTGGGCGATTGTGGGGGTTTGTAGTTATGCAGGAGGATGTAGTTGGTTTGTAATTAGGTGGGTAGATGTGGGGGGTTGTAGTTATGCAGGAGGATGTAGTTGGTTTGTAATTAGGTGGGTAGATGTGGGGGTTTGTAGTTATGCACGAGGATGTAGTTGGTTTGTAATTAGGTGGGTAGATGTGGGGGGTAGTAGTTATGCAGGAGGACGTAGTTGGTTTGTAATTAGGTGAGTAGATGTGGGGTTTGTAGTTATACAGGAGGATGTAGTTGGTTTGTAATTACGTGGGCAGATGTGGGGTTTGTAGTTATGCGGAAGGATGTAGTTGGTTTGTAATTAGGTGGGCGAATGTGGGGGTTTGTAGTTATGCAGGAGGATGTTGTTGCTTTGTAATTAGGTAGGTAGATATGGGGGTTTGTCGTTATGCAGGAGGATGTAAGTGGTTTGTAATTAGGTGGGCGAATGTGGGGGGTTGTAGTTATGCAGGAGGATGTTGTTGCTTTGTAATTAGGTAGGTAGATGTGGGGGTTTGGCGTTATGCAGGAGGATGTAGTTGGTTTGTAATTAGGTGGGCGAATGTGGGGGTTTGTAGTAATGCAGGAGGATGTAGTTGGTTTGTAATTAGGTGGGTAGATGTGGGGGGTTGTAGTTATGCAGGAGGATGTAGTTGGTTTGTAATTAGGTGGGTAGATGTGGGGTTTGTAGTTATGCAGGAGGATGTAGTTGGTTTGTAATTAGGTGGGCGAATGTGGGGGTTTGTAGTTATGCAGGAGGATGTAGTTGGCTTGTAATTAGGTGGGTAGATGTGGGGGTTTGTAGTTATGCAGGAGGATGTAGTTGGTTTGTAATTAGGTAGGTAGATGTGGCCGGTTTGTAGTTATGCAGGAGGATGTAGTTGGTTTGTAATTAGGTGGGCGGATGTGGGGGTTTGTAGTTATGCAGGAGGATGTTGTTGTTTTGTAATTAGGTGGGCAGATGTGGGGTTTGTAGTTATGCAGGAGGATGTAGTTGGTTTGTAATTAGGTGGGTAGATGTGGTCGGTTTGTAGTTATGCAGGAGATTGTAGTTGGTTTGTAATTCGGTGGGTAGATGTGGGGGTTTGTAGTTATGCAGGAGGATGTAGTTGGTTTGTAATTAGGTGGGTAGATGTGGGGGGTAGTAGTTATGCAGGAGTACGTAGTTGGTTTGTAATTAGGTGGGTAGATGTGGGGGTTTGTAGTTATGCACGAGGATGTAGTTGGTTTGTAATTACGTGGGCAGATGTGGGGTTTGTAGTTATGCGGGAGGATGTAGTTGGTTTGTAATTAGGTGGGCGAATGTGGGGGTTTGTAGTTATGCAGGAGGATGTTGTTGCTTTGTAATTAGGTAGGTAGATGTGGGGGTTTGTCGTTATGCAGGAGGATGTAGTTGGTTTGTAATTAGGTGGGCGAATGTGGGGGTTTGTAGTTATGCAGGAGGATGTAGTTGGTTTGTAATTAGGTGGGTAGATGTGGGGGGTTGTAGTTATGCAGGAGGATGTAGTTGGTTTGTAATTAGGTGGGTAGATGTGGGGTTTGTAGTTATGCAGGAGGATGTAGTTGGTTTGTAATTAGGTGGGCGAATGTGGGGGTTTGTAGTTATGCAGGAGGATGTAGTTGGCTTGTAATTAGGTGGGCGAATGTGGGGGTTTGTAGTTATGCAGGAGGATGTAGTTGGTTTGTAATTAGGTGGGTAGATGTGGGGTTTGTAGTTATGCAGGAGGATGTAGTTGGTTTGTAATTAGGTGGGTAGATGTGGGGGTTTGTAGTTATGCAGGAGGATGTAGTTGGTTTGTAATTAGGTGGGTAGATGTGGGGGTTTGTAGTTATGCAGGAGGATGTAGTTGGTTTGTAATTAGGTGGGCGAATGTGGGGGTTTGTAGTTATGCAGGAGGATGTAGTTGGTTTGTAATTAGGTGGGTAGATGTGGGGGTTTGTAGTTATGCAGGAGGATGTAGTTGGTTCGTAATTAGGTGGGCGAATGTGGGGGTTTGTAGTTATGCAGGAGGATGTAGTTGGTTTGTAATTAGGTGGGTAGATGTGGGGGTTTGTAGTTATGCAGGAGGATGTAGTTGGTTTGTAATTAGGTGGGTAGATGTGGGGGTTTGTAGTTATGCAGAAGGATGTAGTTGGTTTGTAATTAGGTGGGCGATTGTGGGGGTTTGTAGTTATGCAGGAGGATGTAGTTGGTGTGTAATTAGGTGGGTAGATGTGGGGGTTTGTAGTTATGCAGGAGGATGTAGTTGGTTTGTAATTAGGTGGGTAGATGTGGGGGTTTGTAGTTATGCACGAGGATGTAGTTGGTTTGTAATTAGGTGGGTAGATGTGGGGGGTAGTAGTTATGCAGGAGGACGTAGTTGGTTTGTAATTAGCTGGGTAGATGTGGGGTTTGTAGTTATGCAGGAGGATGTTGTTGGTTTGTAATTACGTGGGCGAATGTGGGGGTTTGTAGTTATGCAGGAGGATGTAGTTGGTTTGTAATTAGGTGTGCGAATGTGGGGGTTTGTAGTTATGCAGGAGGATGTAGTTGGTTTGTAATTTGGTGGTCAGATGTGGCCGGTTTGTAGTTATGCAGGAGGATGTAGTTGGTTTGTAATTAGGTGGGTAGATGTGGGGGTTTGTAGTTATGCAGGAGGATGTAGTTGGTTTGTAATTAGGTGGGTAGATGTGGGGGTTTGTAGTTATGCAGGAGGATGTAGTTGGTTTGTAATTAGGTGGGTAGATGTGGGGGTTTGTAGTTATGCAGGAGGATGTAGTTGGTTTGTAATTAGGTGGGTAGATGTGGGGGTTTGTAGTTATGCAGGAGGATGTAGTTGGTTTGTAATTAGGTGGGTAGATGTGGGGGTTTGTAGTTATGCAGGAGGATGTAGTTGGTTTGTAATTAGGTGGGTAGATGTGGGGGTTTGTAGTTATGCAGAAGGATGTAGTTGGTTTGTAATTAGGTGGGCGATTGTGGGGGTTTGTAGTTATGCAGGAGGATGTAGTTGGTTTGTAATTAGGTGGGTAGATGTGGGGTTTGTAGTTATGCAGGAGGATGTAGTTGGTTTGTAATTGGGTGGGTAGATGTGGGGGTTTGTAGTTATGCACGAGGATGTAGTTGGTTTGTAATTAGGTGGGTAGATGTGGGGGGTAGTAGTTATGCAGGGGGACGTAGTTGGTTTGTAATTCGGTGGGTAGATGTGGGGTTTGTAGTTATGCAGGAGGATGTAGTTGGTTTGTAATTACGTGGGCAGATGTGGGGTTTGTAGTTATGCGGGAGGATGTAGTTGGTTTGTAATTAGGTGGGCGAATGTGGGGGTTTGTAGTTATGCAGGAGGATGTTGTTGCTTTGTAATTAGGTAGGTAGATATGGGGGTTTGTCGTTATGCAGGAGGATGTAGTTGGTTTGTAATTAGGTGGGCGAATGTGGGGGTTTGTAGTTATGCAGGAGGATGTAGTTGGTTTGCAATTAGGTGTGTAGATGTGGGGGGTTGTAGTTATGCAGGAGGATGTAGTTGGTTTGTAATTAGGTGGGTAGATGTGGGGGGTTGTAGTTATGCAGGAGGATGTAGTTGGTTTGTAATTAGGTGGGTAGATGTGGGGGTTTGTAGTTATGCAGGAGGATGTAGTTGGTTTGTAATTAGGTGGGTAGATGTGGGGTTTGTATTTATGCAGGAGGATGTAGTTGGTTTGTAATTAGGTGGGCGAATGTGGGGGTTTGTAGTTATGCAGGAGGATGTAGTTGGCTTGTAATTAGGTGGGTAGATGTGGGGGTTTTTAGTTATGCAGGAGGATGTAGTTGGTTTGTAATTAGGTAGGTATATGTGGCCGGTTTGTAGTTATGCAGGAGGATGTAGTTGGTTTGTAATTAGGTGGGCGGATGTGGGGGTTTGTAGTTATGCAGGAGGATGTTGTTGTTTTGTAATTAGGTGGGCAGATGTGGGGTTTGTAGTTATGCAGGAGGATGTAGTTGGTTTGTAATTAGGTGGGTAGATGTGGTCGGTTTGTAGTTATGCAGGAGACTGTAGTTGGTTTGTAATTAGGTGGGTAGATGTGGGGGTTTGTAGTTATGCACGAGGATGTAGTTGGTTTGTAATTAGGTGGGTAGATGTGGGGGGTAGTAGTTATGCAGGAGGACGTAGTTGGTTTGTAATTAGGTGGGCGAATGTGGGGGTTTGTAGTTATGCAGGAGGATGTTGTTGCTTTGTAATTAGGTAGGTAGATGTGGGGGTTTGTCGTTATGCAGGAGGATGTAGTTGGTTTGTAATTAGGTGGGCGAATGTGGGGGTTTGTAGTTATGCAGGAGGATGTAGTTGGTTTGTAATTAGGTGGGTAGATGTGGGGGGTTGTAGTTATGCAGGAGGATGTAGTTGGTTTGTAATTAGGTGGGTAGATGTGGGGTTTGTAGTTATGCAGGAGGATGTAGTTGGTTTGTAATTAGGTGGGCGAATGTGGGGGTTTGTAGTTATGCAGGAGGATGTAGTTGGCTTGTAATTAGGTGGGAAGATGTGGGGGTTTGTAGTTATGCAGGAGGATGTAGTTGGTTTGTAATTAGGTAGATAGATGTGGCCGGTTTGTAGTTATGCAGGAGGATGTAGTTGGTTTGTAATTAGGTGGGCGGATGTGGGGGTTTGTAGTTATGCAGGAGGATGTTGTTGTTTTGTAATTAGGTGGGCAGATGTGGGGTCTGTAGTTATGCAGGAGGATGTAGTTGGTTTGTAATTAGGTGGGTAGATGTGGTCGGTTTGTAGTTATGCAGGAGATTGTAGTTGGTTTGTAATTAGGTGGGTAGATGTGGGGGTTTGTAGTTATGCACGAGGATGTAGTTGGTTTGTAATTAGGTGGGTAGATGTGGGGGGTAGTAGTTATGCAGGAGGACGTAGTTGGTTTGTAATTAGGTGGGTAGATGTGGGGTTTGTAGTTATGCAGGAGGATGTAGTTGGTTTGTAATTACGTGGGCAGATGTGGGGTTTGTAGTTATGCGGGAGGATGTAGTTGGTTTGTAATTAGGTGGGCGAATGTGGGGGTTTGTAGTTATGCAGGAGGATGCTGTTGCTTTGTGATTAGGTAGGTAGATGTGGGGGTTTGTCGTTATGCAGGAGGATGTAGTTGGTTTGTAATTAGGTGGGCGAATGTGGGGGTTTGTAGTTATGCAGGAGGATGTAGTTGGTTTGTAATTAGGTGGGTAGATGTGGGGGGTTGTAGTTATGCAGGAGGATGTAGTTGGTTTGTAATTAGGTGGGTAGATGTGGGGGGTTGTAGTTATGCAGGAGGATGTAGTTGGTTTGTAATTAGGTGGGTAGATGTGGGGGTTTGTAGTTATGCAGGAGGATGTAGTTGGTTTGTAATTAATTGGGTAGATGTGGGGTTTGTAGTTATGCAGGAGGATGTAGTTGGTTTGTAATTAGGTGGGCGAATGTGGGGGTTTGTAGTTATGCAGGAGGATGTAGTTGGCTTGTAATTAGGTGGGTAGATGTGGGGGTTTGTAGTTATGCAGGAGGATGTAGTTGGTTTGTAATTAGGTAGGTAGATGTGGCCGGTTTGTAGTTATGCAGGAGGATGTAGTTGGTTTGTAATTAGGTGGGCGGATGTGGGGGTTTGTAGTTATGCAGGAGGATGTTGTTGTTTTGTAATTAGGTGGGCAGATGTGGGGTTTGTAGTTATGCAGGAGGATGTAGTTGGTTTGTAATTAGGTGGGTAGATGTGGTCGGTTTGTAGTTATGCAGGAGATTGTAGTTGGTTTGTAATTAGGTGGGTAGATGTGGGGGTTTGTAGTTATGCAGGAGGATGTAGTTGGTTTGTAATTAGGTGGGTAGATGTGGGGGTTTGTAGTTATGCAGGAGGATGTAGTTGGATTGTAATTAGGTGGGTAGATGTGGGGGTTTGTAGTTATGCAGGAGGATGTAGTTGGTTTGTAATTAGGTGGGTAGATGTGTACGGTTTGTAGTTATGCAGGAGGATGTAGTTGGTTTGTAATTAGGTGGGTAGATGTGGGGGTTTGTAGTTATGCAGGAGGATGTAGTTGGTTTGTAATTAGGTGGGTAGATGTGTACGGTTTGTAGTTATGCAGGAGGATGTAGTTGGTTTGTAATTAGGTGGGTAGATGTGGTCGGTTTGTAGTTATGCAGGAGGATGTAGTTGGTTTGTAATTAGGTAGGTAGATGTGGGGGTTTGTAGTTATGCAGGAGGATGTAGTTGGTTTGTAATTAGGTGGGTAGATGTGGTCGGTTTGTAGTTATGCAGGAGGATGTAGTTGGTTTGTAATTAGGTGGGCGGATGTGGGGGTTTGTAGTTATGCAGGAGGATGTAGTTGGTATGTAATTAGGTGGGTAGATGTGGGTGTTTGTAGTTATGCAGGAGGATGTAGTTGGTTTGTAATTAGGTGGGTAGATGTGGGGTTTGTAGTTATGCACGAGGATGTAGTTGGCTTGTAATAAGGTGGGTAGATGTGGGGGTTTGTAGTTATGCAGGAGGATGTAGTTGGTGTGTAATTAGGTGGGCGAATGTGGGGGTTTGTAGTTATGCAGGAGGATGTAGTTGGCTTGTAATTAGGTGGGTGATGTGGGGGTTTGTAGTTATGCAGGAGGATGTAGTTGGTTTGTAATTAGGTAGGTAGATGTGGCCGGTTTGTAGTTATGCAGGAGGATGTAGTTGGCTTGTAATTAGGTGGGCGGATGTGGGGGCTTGTAGTTATACAGGAGGATGTTGTTGTTTTGTAATTAGGTGGGCAGATGTGGGGTTTGTTGTTATGCAGGAGGATGTAGTTGGTTTGTAATTAGGTGGGTAGATGTGGTCGGTTTGTAGTTATGCAGGAGGATGTAGTTGGTTTGTAATTAGGTGGGTAGATGTGGGGGTTTGTAGTTATGCAGGAGGATGTAGTTGGTTTGTAATTAGGTGGGCAGATGTGGCCGGTTTGTAGTTATGCAGAAAATGTAGTTGGTTTGTAATTAGGTGGGTGGATGTGGCAGGTTTGTAAATTATGCGGGCACATGTGCTTGTAATTATGTGGGCAGATGCGGTTTGTTTGTAATTAGGTGGACTTATACGTTGTCAACAACAATAAATTGTCAACAATTCCTTTAGCAAACCTTACTGGCCACTTCTCTCACCCGATTTTTTCGAATTCCATATGTAGCGTTGGTGTGATGTCTACATGGGAGCTGTCCAATTTTTTTTAATTTAGTTCAAAAATATGGCCGCCTTCGGTCATCTTGGATTTGCCTTATAAATTTTCAGCAATTCTGTTAATACATCCTACAATCGCATCCCTCACCCGATCTTTTTCAGATTTCGTATATGGCTTTGGTGTGATGACAAGATGGGTAAACATGGCCGGCAGTGGTCATCTTCGATTTGGTCAATAAATTGTCAACAATTCCATTAGCACCCTCTACAGGCCGCACCTCTCAACCGATCTTTTTTAAACTTTATTTGCATCTTTAGTATGATGTCCAGATGGGAGTTATCAAATTTTTCACCATTTAGTTGAAAACATGGCCGCCACTGGCCATCTTGGACTTTACATATAAATTGTCAGCCATTCCTTTAGTACAACTTACAGGCCGCATCACACACCCAATTGTTTCAGATTTCAAATGTAGCTTTGGTGTGATATCGTTTCTATAGAAACTTGAGTGAATGACTTGGCGTTACTGGATCTTTCTATTTAGTCCAGTCACATCTTGGACAAGTTGAGCTGCAGTGTCATTGACACTTTCATTTAAAATTTCAACAAAACCATATCATGTGACCCCTCATTAATATGACCCCACATTATTTCTCGATGAGCTCATTCCAATGAGGGGGAAGGGTCGCATCATATGGTTTTGTTGGAATTTTTGGAAAAATGTATTTTTTGGAAATGGTTAATTTGTAAATTACGCAGGTGGATGTGTCTGGTTTGAAATTACTCAAGCAGATATGGCTGGTTCGTAATTACGTGGATAGATGTGTCTGGTAATTACGTGGATGGATGTGGCTGGTTTGTAAATTATGAATTACATGGCGGCTGTGGCTGGTTTGTAAATTATGCATTACATGGCGGCTGTGGCTGGTTTGTAAATTATGAATTACATGGCAGATGTGGCTGGTTTATAAATTATGAATTATATGGCGGCTGTGGCTGGTTTGTAAATTATGAATTACATGGCAGATGTGGCTGGTTTGTAAATTATGAATTATATGGCGGATGTGGCTGGTTTGTAAATTATGAATTACACGGCAGCTGTGGCTGGTTTGTAAATTATGTGGGCAGATGTGACTGGTTTGTAAATTATGAATTACATGGTGGCTGTGGCTGGTTTGTAAATTATGAATTACATGGCGGCTGTGGCTGGTTTGTAAATTATGAATTACATGGCGGCTGTGGCTGGTTTGTAAATTATGAATTATGTGGCGGCTGTGGCTGGTTTGTAAATTATGAATTACATGGCGGATGTGCCTGGTTTGTAAATTATGAATTACATGGCGGCTGTGGCTGGTTTGTAAATTCTGAATTACATGGTGGCTGTGGCTGGTTTGTAAATTCTGAATTACATGGCAGCTGTGGCTGGTTTGTAAATTATGAATTACATGGCGGATGTGGCTGGTTTGTAAACTATGTGGGCAGATGTGGCTGGTTTGTAAATTATGAATTATATGGCGGATGTGGCTGGTTTGTAAATTATGAATTACATGGCGGATGTGCCTGGTTTGTAAATTATGAATTACATGGCGGATGTGGCTGGTTTGTAAATTAGGTGGGCAGATGTGGCTGGTTTGTAAATTTTGATAATTTAGAAACCTGCCACAGCCGCCATATAATTCATAATTTACAAACCAGCCACAGCCGCCACGTAATTCATAATTTACAAACCAGCCACAGCCGCCATGTAATTCATAATTTACAAACCAGCCACAGCCACCATGTAATTCATAATTTACAAACCAGCCACATCCGCCATGTAATTCATGATTTACAAACCAGCCACAGCCACCATGTTATTCATAATTTACAAACCAGTCACATCTGCCCACATAGTCTACAAACCAGCCACAGCTGCCATGTAATTCATAATTTATAAACCAGCCACAGCCGCCATGTAATTCATAATTTACAAACCAGCCACAGCCACCATGTAATTCATAATTTACAAACCAGCCACAGCCGCCATGTAATGCATAATTTACAAACCAGCCACAGCCGCCATGTAATTCATAATTTACAAACCAGCCACATCCATCCACGTAATTACCAGACACATCTATCCACGTAATTACGAACCAGCCATATCTGCTTGAGTAATTTCAAACCAGACACATCCACCTGCGTAATTTACAAATTAACCATTTCCAAAAAATACATTTTTCCAAAAATTCCAACAAAACCATATGATGCGACCCTTCCCCCTCATTGGAATGAGCTCATCGAGAAATAATGTGGGGTCATATTAATGAGGGGTCACATGATATGGTTTTGTTGAAATTTTAAATGAAAGTGTCAATGACACTGCAGCTCAACTTGTCCAAGATGTGACTGGACTAAATAGAAAGATCCAGTAACGCCAAGTCATTCACTCAAGTTTCTATAGAAACGATATCACACCAAAACAATCATATATCCATTATGTTTATATACTTGTCCTACCTGATATAAAAAATCATACATCCATTATGTTTACATACTTGTCCTACCTGATATAAAAAACGTACATCCATTATGTTTATATACTTGTCCTACCTGATATAAAAAAATCATGCATCCATTATGTTTATATACTTGTCCTACCTGATATATAAAAAATCATACATCCATTATGTTTATACACTTGTCCTACCTGATATAAAAAATCATATATCCATTATGTTTATTTACTTGTCCTACCTGATATAAAAAACGTACATCCATTATGTTTATATACTTGTCCTACCTGATATAAACAGCGTACATCCATTACGTTTATATACTTGTCCTACCCGATCTAAAAAATCGTATATCCATTATGTTTCTATACTTGTCCTACCTGATATTAAAAATCATATATCCATTATGTTTATATACTTGTCCTACCTGATATAAAAAATCATATATCCATTATGTTTATTTACTTGTCCTACCTGATATATAAAAAATCATATATCCATTATGTTTATATACTTGTCCTACCTGATATAAAAAACGTACATCCATTATGTTTATATACTTGTCCTACCTGATATAAAAAAATCATGCATCCATTATGTTTATATACTTGTCCTACCTGATATATAAAAAATCATACATCCATTATGTTTATAAACTTGTCCTACCTGATATAAAAAATCATATATCCATTATGTTTATTTACTTGTCCTACCTGATATAAAAAATCATACATCCATTATGTTTATATACTTGTCCTACCTGATATAAAAATCATATTTCCATTATGTTTATTTACTTGTCCTACCTGATATAAAAAATCATACATCCATTATGTTTATATACTTGTCCTACCTGATATAAAAAATCATATATCCATTATGATTATTTACTTGTCCTACCTGATATAAAAAACGTACATCCATTATGTTTATATACTTGTCCTACCTGATATAAAAAATCATACATCCATTATGTTTACATACTTGTCCTACCTGATATAAAAAATCATACATCCATTATGTTTATATACTTGTCCTACCTGATATAAAAAATCATATATCCATTACGTTTATTTACTTGTCCTACCAGATATAAAAAACGTACATCCATTATGTTTATATACTTGTCCTACCTGATATAAAAAATCATACATCCATTATGTTTATATACTTGTCCTACCCGATATATAAAAAATCATACATCTATTATGTTTATATACTTGTCCTACCTGATATAAAAAACGTACATCCATTATGTTTATATACTTGTCCTACCTGATATAAAAAATCATACATCCATTATGTTTATATACTTGTCCTACCTGATATAAAAAATCATACATCCATTATGTTTATATACTTGTCCTACCTGATATAAAAAACGTACATCCATTATGTTTATTTACTTGTCCTACCTGATATAAAAAACGTACATCCACTATGTTTATATACTTGTCCTACCTGATATAAAAAATCATACATCCATTATGTTTATATACTTGTCCTACCTGATATAAAAAATCATACATACATTATGTTTATTTACTTGTCCTACCTGATATAAAAAACGTACATCCATTATGTTTATATACTTGTCCTACCTGATATAAAAAACGTACATCCATTATGTTTATTTACTTGTCCTACCTGATATAAAAAATCATACATCCATTATGTTTATATACTTGTCCTACCTGATATAAAAAACGTACATCCATTATGTTTATTTACTTGTCCTACCTGATATAAAAAACGTACATCCACTATGTTTATATACTTGTCCTACCTGATATAAAAAATCATACATCCATTATGTTTATATACTTGTCCTACCTGATATAAAAAATCGTACATACATTATGTTTATTTACTTGTCCTACCTGATATAAAAAACGTACATCCATTATGTTTATATACTTGTCCTACCTGATATAAAAAACGTACATCCATTATGTTTATTTACTTGTCCTACCTGATATAAAAAAACGTACATCCATTATGTTTATATACTTGTCCTACCTGATATTAAAAATCATATATCCATTATGTGTATTTACTTGTTCTACCTGATATAAAAAAATCATACATCTATTATGTTTATTTACTTGTCCTACCTGATATATAAAAAATCATACATCCATTATGTTTATATACTTGTCCTACCTGATATAAAAAAATCATATATCCATTATGTTTATTTACTTGTCCTACCTGATATAAAAAATCATATATCCATTATGTTCATATACTTGTCCTACCTGATATAAAAAACGTATATCCATTATGTTTATTTACTTGTCCTACCTGATATAAAAAACGTACATCCATTATGTTCATTTACTTGTCCTACCTGATATAAAAAAATTATACATCCATTATGTTTATATCCTTGTCCTACCTGATAAAAAAATCATATATCCATTATGTTTATTTACTTGTCCTACCTGATATAAAGAATCATACATCCATTATGTTTATTTACTTGTCCTACCTGATATATGAAAAATCATACATCCATTATGTTTATAAACTTGTCCTATCTGATATAAAAAAAATCATACATCCATTATGTTTATATACTTGTCCTACCTGATATAAAAAATGATACATCTATTATGTTTATATACTTGTCCTAACTGATATAAAAAAAATCATAATCTATTATGTTTATATTCTTGTCCTACCTAATATAAAAAATCATACATCCATTATGTTTATATACTTGTCATACCTGATATAAAAAATCATATATCCATTATGTTTATTTACTTGTCCTACCTGATATAAAAATCATACATCCATTATGTTTATATACTTGTCCTACCTGATATAAAAAATCATATATCCATTATGTTTATTTACTTGTCCTACCTGATATATAAAAAATCATATATCCATTATGTTTATATACTTGTCCTACCTGATATAAAAAATCATACATCCATTATGTTTACATACTTGTCCTACCTGATATAAAAAACGTACATCCATTATGTTTATATACTTGTCCTACCTGATATAAAAAAATCATGCATCCATTATGTTTATATACTTGTCCTACCTGATATATAAAAAATCATACATCCATTATGTTTATACACTTGTCCTACCTGATATAAAAAATCATATATCCATTATGTTTATTTACTTGTCCTACCTGATATAAAAAATCATACATCCATTATGTTTATATACTTGTCCTACCTGATATAAAAATCATATTTCCATTATGTTTATTTACTTGTCCTACCTGATATAAAAAATCATACATCCATTATGTTTATATACTTGTCCTACCTGATATAAAAAATCATATATCCATTATGTTTATTTACTTGTCCTACCTGATATAAAAAACGTACATCCATTCTGTTTATATACTTGTCCTACCTGATATAAAAAATCATACATCCATTATGTTTACATACTTGTCCTACCTGATATAAAAAATCATACATCCATTATGTTTATATACTTGTCCTACCTGATATAAAAAATCATATATCCATTACGTTTATTTACTTGTCCTACCAGATATAAAAAACGTACATCCATTATGTTTATATACTTGTCCTACCTGATATAAAAAATCATACATCCATTATGTTTATATACTTGTCCTACCCGATATATAAAAAATCATACATCTATTATGTTTATATACTTGTCCTACCTGATATAAAAAACGTACATCCATTATGTTTATATACTTGTCCTACCTGATATAAAAAATCATACATCCATTATGTTTATATACTTGTCCTACCTGATATAAAAAATCATACATCCATTATGTTTATATACTTGTCCTACCTGATATAAAAAATCATACATCCATTATGTTTATATACTTGTCCTACCTGATATAAAAAACGTACATCCATTATGTTTATTTACTTGTCCTACCTGATATAAAAAACGTACATCCACTATGTTTATATACTTGTCCTACCTGATATAAAAAATCACACATCTATTATGTTTATATACTTGTCCTACCTGATATAAAAAATCATATATCCATTATGTTTATATACTTGTCCTACCTGATATAAAAACGTACATCAATTATGTTCATTTACTTGTCCTACCTGATATAAAAAATTATACATCCATTATGTTTATATACTTGTCCTACCTGATAAAAAATCATATATCCATTATGTTTATTCACTTGTCCTACCTGATATAAAAAATCATATATCCATTATGTTTATTTACTTGTCCTACCTGATATAAAAAATCATACATCCATTATGTTTATATACTTGTCCTACCTGATATAAAAAATCATACATCCATTATGTTTATATACTTGTCCTAACTGATATAAAAAACGTACATCCATTATGTTTATTTACTTGTCCTACCTGATATAAAAAACGTACATACATTATGTTTATATACTTGTCCTACCTGATATAAAAAACGTACATCCATTATGTTTATTTACTTGTCCTACCTGTTATAAAAAAACGTACATCCATTATGTTTATATACTTGTCCTACCTGATATAAAAAATCATATATCCATTATGTTTATATACTTGTCCTACCTGATATAAAAAATCATACATACATTATGTTTATATACTTGTCCTACCTGATATAAAAAATCATACATACATTATGTTTATTTACTTGTCCTACCTGATATAAAAAACGTACATCCATTATGTTTAATTACTTGTCCTACCTGATATAAAAAATCATACATCCATTATGTTTATATACTTGTCCTACCTGATATATAAAAAATCATACATCCATTATGTTTATTTACTTGTCCTACCTGATATAAAAAAATCATACATCCATTATGTTTATATACTTGTCCTACCTGACATAAAAATCATACATCCATTATGTTTATACACTTGTCCTACCTGATATAAAAAATCATACATACATTATGTTTATTTACTTGTCCTACCTGATATAAAAAACGTACATCCATTATGTTTAATTACTTGTCCTACCTGATATAAAAAATCATACATCCATTATGTTTATGTACTTGTCCTACCTGATATAAAAAATCATAAATGCATTATGTTTATATACTTGTCCTACCTGATAAAAATATCATACATCCATTATGTTTATCTACTTGTCCTACCTGATATAAAAAATCATATATCCATTATGTTTATTTACTTGTCCTACCTGATATAAAAAAAATCATACATCCATTATGTTTATATACTTGTCCTACCTGATATAAAAAATCATACATCCATTATGTTTATATACTTGTCCTACCTGATAAAAATATCATACTTCCATTATGTTTATATACTTGACCTACCTGATATAAAAAATCATATATCCATTATGTTTATTTACTTGTCCCACCTGATATAAAAAATCATATATCCATTATGTTCATTTACTTGTCCTACCTGATATAAAAAACGTACATCCATTATGTTTATATAGTTGTCCTACCTGATATAAACAGCGTACATCCATTACGTTTATATACTTGTCCTACCTGATCTAAAAAATCATATATCCATTATGTTTATTTACTTGTCCTACCTGATATAAAAAATCATATATCCATTATGTTTATTTACTTGCCCTACCTGATATAAAAAATCATACATCCATTATGTTTATATACTTGTCCTACCTGATAAAAATATCATACATCCATTATGTTTATTTACTTGTCCCACCTGATATAAAAAATCATATATCCATTATGTTTATTTACTTGTCCTACCTGATATAAAAAACGTACATCCATTATGTTTATATACTTGTCCTACCTGATATAAACAGCGTACATCCATTACGTTTATATACTTGTCCTACCCGATCTAAAAAATCATATATCCATTACGTTTCTATACTTGTCCTACCTGATATTAAAAATCATATATCCATTATGTTTATATACTTGTCCTACCTGATATAAAAAATCATCTATCCATTATGTTTATTTACTTGTCCTACCTGATATATAAAAAATCATATATCCATTATGTTTATATACTTGTCCTACCTGATATAAAAAACGTACATCCATTATGTTTATATACTTGTCCTACCTGATATAAAAAAATCATGCATCCATTATCTTTGTATACTTGTCCTACCTGATATATAAAAAATCATACATCCATTATGTTTATACTCTTGTCCTACCTGATATAAAAAATCATATATCCATTATGTTTATTTACTTGTCCTACCTGATATAAAAAATCATACATCCATTATGTTTATATACTTGTCCTACCTGATATAAAAATCATATTTCCATTATGTTTATTTACTTGTCCTACCTGATATAAAAAATCATACATCCATTATGTTTATATACTTGTCCTACCTGATATAAAAAATCATATATCCATTATGTTTATTTACTTGTCCTACCTGATATAAAAAACGTACATCCATTATGTTTATATACTTGTCCTACCTGATATAAAAAATCATACATCCATTATGTTTACATACTTGTCCTACCTGATATAAAAAATCATACATCCATTATGTTTATATACTTGTCCTACCTGATATAAAAAATCATATATCCACTACGTTTATTTACTTGTCCTACCAGATATAAAAAACGTACATCCATTATGTTTATATACTTGTCCTACCTGATATAAAAAATCATACATCCATTATGTTTATATACTTGTCCTACCCGATATATAAAAAATCATACATCTATTATGTTTATATACTTGTCCTACCTGATATAAAAAACGTACATCCATTATGTTTATATACTTGTCCTACCTGATATAAAAAATTATACATCCATTATGTTTATATACTTGTCCTACCTGATATAAAAAATCATACATCCATTATGTTTATATACTTGTCCTACCTGATATAAAAAACGTACATCCATTATGTTTATTTACTTGTCCTACCTGATATAAAAAACGTACATCCACTATGTTTATATACTTGTCCTACCTGATATAAAAAATCATACATCCATTATGTTTATATACTTGTCCTACCTGATATAAAAAATCATACATACATTATGTTTATTTACTTGTCCTACCTGATATAAAAAAACGTACATCCATTATGTTTATATACTTGTCCTACCTGATATTAAAAATCATATATCCATTATGTGTATTTACTTGTTCTACCTGATATAAAAAAATCATACATCTATTATGTTTATTTACTTGTCCTACCTGATATATAAAAAATCATACATCCATTATGTTTATATACTTGTCCTACCTGATATAAAAAATCATATTTCCATTATGTTTATTTACTTGTCCTACCTGATATAAAAAATCATATATCCCTTATGTTCATATACTTGTCCTACCTGATATAAAAAACGTACATCCATTATGTTTATTTACTTGTCCTACCTGATATAAAAAACGTACATCCATTATGTTCATTTACTTGTCCTACCTGATATAAAAAAATTATACATCCATTATGTTTATATCCTTGTCCTACCTGATAAAAAAATCATATATCCATTATGTTTATTTACTTGTCCTACCTGATATAAAGAATCATACATCCATTATGTTTATTTACTTGTCCTACCTGATATATGAAAAATCATACATCCATTATGTTTATATACTTGTCCTATCTGATATAAAAAAATCATACATCCATTATGTTTATATACTTGTCCTACCTGATATAAAAAAATCATAAATCTATTATGTTTATATACTTGTCCTACCTGATCTAAAAAAAATCATAATCTATTATGTTTATATACTTGTCCTACCTGATATAAAAAATCATACATCCATTATGTTTATATACTTGTCCTACCTGATATAAAAAATCATATATCCATTATGTTTATTTACTTGTCCTACCTGATATAAAAATCATATATCCATTATGTTTATATACTTGTCCTACCTGATATAAAAATCATACATCCATTATGTTTATATACTTGTCCTACCTGATATAAAAAATCATATATCCATTATGTTTATTTACTTGTCCTACCTGATATATAAAAAATCATATATCCATTATGTTTATATACTTGTCCTACCTGATATAAAAAATCATACATCCATTATGTTTACATACTTGTCCTACCTGATATAAAAAACGTACATCCATTATGTTTATATACTTGTCCTACCTGATATAAAAAAATCATGCATCCATTATGTTTATATACTTGTCCTACCTGATATATAAAAAATCATACATCCATTATGTTTATACAATTGTCCTACCTGATATAAAAAATCATATATCCATTATGTTTATTTACTTGTCCTGCCTGATATAAAAAATCATACATCCATTATGTTTATATACTTGTCCTACCTGATATAAAAATCATATTTCCATTATGTTTATTTACTTGTCCTACCTGATATAAAAAATCATACATCCATTATGTTTATATACTTGTCCTACCTGATATAAAAAATCATATATCCATTATGTTTATTTACTTGTCCTACCTGATATAAAAAACGTACATCCATTATGTTTATATACTTGTCCTACCTGATATAAAAAATCATACATCCATTATGTTTACATACTTGTCCTACCTGATATAAAAAATCATACATCCATTATGTTTATATACTTGTCCTACCTGATATAAAAAATCATATATCCATTACGTTTATTTACTTGTCCTACCAGATATAAAAAACGTACATCCATTATGTTTATATACTTGTCCTACCTGATATAAAAAATCATACATCCATTATGTTTATATACTTGTCCTACCCGATATATAAAAAATCATACATCTATTATGTTTATATACTTGTCCTACCTGATATAAAAAACGTACATCCATTATGTTTATATACTTGTCCTACCTGATATAAAAAATCATACATCCATTATGTTTATATACTTGTCCTACCTGATATAAAAAATCATACATCCATTATGTTTATATACTTGTCCTACCTGATATAAAAAATCATACATCCATTATGTTTATATACTTGTCCTACCTGATATAAAAAACGTACATCCATTATGTTTATTTACTTGTCCTACCTGATATAAAAAACGTACATCCACTATGTTTATATACTTGTCCTACCTGATATAAAAAATTATACATCCATTATGTTTATATACTTGTCCTACCTGATATAAAAAATCATACATACATTATGTTTATTTACTTGTCCTACCTGATATAAAAAACGTACATCCATTATGTTTATATACTTGTCCTACCTGATATAAAAACGTACATCCATTATGTTTATTTACTTGTCCTACCTGATATAAAAAAACGTACATCCATTATGTTTGTATACTTGTCCTACCTGATATAAAAAATCATATATCCATTATGTGTATTTACTTGTTCTACCTGATATAAAAAAATCATACATCTATTATGTTTATTTACTTGTCCTACCTGATATATAAAAAATCATACATCCATTATGTTTATATACTTGTCCTACCTGATATAAAAAAATCATATATCCATTATGTTTATTTACTTGTCCTACCTGATATAAAAAATCATATATCCATTATGTTCATATACTTGTCCTACCTGATATAAAAAACGTACATCCATTATGTTTATTTACTTGTCCTACCTGATATAAAAAACGTACATCCATTATGTTCATTTGCTTGTCCTACCTGATATAAAAAAATTATACATCCATTATGTTTATATACTTGTCCTACCTGATAAAAAAATCATATATCCATTATGTTTATTTACTTGTCCTACCTGATATAAAGAATCATACATCCATTATGTTTATTTACTTGTCCTACCTGATATATGAAAAATCATACATCCATTATGTTTATATACTTGTCCTATCTGATATAAAAAAATCATACATCCATTATGTTTATATACTTGTCCTACCTGATATAAAAAAATCATAATCTATTATGTTTATATACTTGTCCTACCTGATATAAAAAATCATACATCCATTATGTTTATATACTTGTCCTACCTGATATAAAAAATCATATATCCATTATGTTTATTTACTTATTTACTTGTCCTACCTGATATAAAAATCATATATCCATTATGTTTATATACTTGTCCTACCTGAAATAAAAATCATACATCCATTATGTTTATATACTTGTCCTACCAGATATAAAAAAATCATATATCCATTATGTTTATTTACTTGTCCTACCTGATATAAAAATCATACACCCATTATGTTTATATACTTGTCCTACCTGATATAAAAAATCATACATCCATTATATTTATATACTTGTCCTACCTGATATAAAAAATCATACATCCATTATGTTTATATACTTGTCCTACCTGATATAAAAAACGTACATCCATTATGTTTATATACTTGTCCTACCTGATATAAAAAATCATATATCCATTATGTTTATATACTTGTCCTACCTGATATAAAAAATCATGCATACATTATGTTTATTTCCTTGTCCTACCTGATATAAAAAACGTACATCCATTATGTTTATATACTTGTCCTACCTGATATAAAAAACGTACATCCATTATGTTTATTTACTTGTCCTACCTGATATAAAAAAACGTACATCCATTATGTTTATATACTTGTCCTACCTGATATAAAAAATCATATATCCATTATGTGTATTTACTTGTCCTACCTGATATAAAAAAAATCATACATCTATTATGTTTATTTACTTGTCCTACCTGATATATAAAAAATCATACATCCATTATGTTTATATACTTGTCCTACCTGATATAAAAAATCATATATCCATTATGTTTATTTACTTGTCCTACCTTATATAAAAAATCATATATCCATTATGTTTATATACTTGTCCTACCTGATATAAAAAACGTACATCCATTATGTTTATTTACTTGTCCTACCTGATATATAAAAAATCATACATCCATTATGTTTATTTACTTGTCCTACCTGATATAAAAAAATCATACATCCATTATGTTTATATATTTGTCCTACCTGATATAGAAAATCATATATCCATTATGTTTATTTACTTGTCCTACCTGATATAAAAATCATATATCCATTATGTTTATATACTTGTCCTACCTGATATAAAAATCATACATCCATTATGTTTATTTACTTGTCCTACCTGATATAAAAAATCATACATCCATTATGTTTATATACTTGTCCTACCTGATATAAAAAATCATATATCCATTATGTTTATTTACTTGTCCTACCTGATATAAAAATCATATATCCATTATGTTTATATACTTGTCGTACCTGATATAAAAATCATACATCTATTATGTTAATTTACCTGTCCTACCTGATATAAAAAATCATACATCCATTATGTTTATATACTTGTCCTACCTGATATAAAAAATCATATATCCATTATGTTTATTTACTTGTCCTACCTGATATAAAAAATCATATATCCATTATGTTTATATACTTGTCCTACCTGATATAAAAAACGTACATCCATTATGTTTATTTATTTGTCCTACCTGATATAAAAAAATTATACATCCATTATGTTTATACACTTGTCCTACCTGATAAAAAAATCATATATCCATTATGTTTATTTACTTGTCCTACCTGATATAAAAAACGTACATCCATTATGTTCATTTACTTGTCCTACCTGATATAAAAAAATCATACATCCATTATGTTTATATACTTGTCCTACCTGATATAAAAAATTCATACATCTATTATGTTTATATACTTGTCCTACCTGATATAAAAAAAATCATAATCTATTATGTTTATATTCTTGTCCTACCTGATATAAAAAATCATACATCCATTATGTTTATTTACTTGTCCTACCTGATATAAAAAATCATACATCCATTATGTTTATATACTTGTCCTACCTGATATAAAAAACGTACATCCATTATGTTCATTTACTTGTCCTACCTGATATAAAAAATTATACATCCATTATGTTTATATACTTGTCCTACCTGATAAAAAAAACATATATCCATTATGTTTATTTACTTGTCCTACCTGATATAAAAAATCATACATCCATTATGTTTATTTACTTGTCCTACCTGATATAAAAAAATCATACATCCATTATGTTTATTTACTTGTCCTACCTGATATAAAAAATCATACATCCATTATGTTTATATACTTGTCCTACCTGATATATGAAAAATCATACATCCATTATGTTTATTTACTTGTCCTACCTGATATAAAAAATCATACATCCATTATGTTTATTTACTTGTCCTACCTGATATATAAAAAATCATACATCCATTATGTTTCTTTACTTGTCCTACCTGATATAAAAAAATCTTACATCCATTATGTTTATATACTTGTCCTACCTGATATAGAAAATCATATATCCATTATGTTTATTTACTTGTCCTACCTGATATAAAAATCATATATCCATTATGTTTATATACTTGTCCTACCTGATATAAAAATCATACATCTATTATCTTTATTTACTTGTCCTACCTGATATAAAAAATCATACATCCATTATCTTTATACACTTGTCCTACCTGATATAAAAAATCATATATCCATTATGTTTATTTACTTGTCCTACCTGATATAAAAATCATATATCCATTATGTTTATATACTTGTCCTACCTGATATAAAAATCATACATCTATTATGTTTATTTACTTGTCCTACCTGATATAAAAAATCATACATCCATTATGTTTATATACTTGTCCTACCTGATATAAAAAATCATATATCCATTATGTTTATTTACTTGTCCTACCTGATATAAAAATCATATATCCATTATGTTTAAATACTTGTCCTACCTGATATAAAAATCATACATGTATTATGTTTATTTACTTGTCCTACCTGATAAAAAAAATCATACATCCATTATGTTTATATACTTGTCCTACCTGATATAAAAAATCATATATCCATTATGTTTAGTTACTTGTCCTACCTGATATACAAAATCATATATCCATTATGTTTATATACTTGTCCTACCTGATATAAAAAACGTACATCCATTATGTTCATTTACTTGTCCTACCTGATATAAAAAAATTATACATCCATTATGTTTATATACTTGTCCTACCTGATAAAAAATCATATATCCATTATGTTTATTTACTTGTCCTACCTGATATAAAGAATCATACATCCATTATGTTTATTTACTTGTCCTACCTGATATAAAAAATCATATATCCATTATGTTTATTTACATGTCCTACCTGATATAAAAAATCATACATCCATTATGTTTATTTACTTGTCCTACCTGATATATGAAAAATCATACATCCATTATGTTTATATACTTGTCCTATCTGATATAAAAAAATCATACATCCATTATGTTTATATACTTGTCCTACCTGATATAAAAAAATCATACATCTATTATGTTTATATACTTGTCCTTCCTGATATAAAAAAAATCATAATCTATTATGTTTATATACTTGTCCTACCTGATATAAAAAATCATACATCCATTATGTTTATTTGCTTGTCCTACCTGATATAAAAATTCAAACATCCATTATGTTTATATACTTGTCCTACCTGATATAAAAAATCATATATCCATTATGTTTATTTACTTGTCCTACCTGATATAAAAATCATATATCCATTATGTTTATATACTTGTCCTACCTGATATAAAAATCATACATCCATTATGTTTATATACTTGTCCTACCAGATATAAAAAAATCATATATCCATTATGTTTATTTACTTGTCCTACCTGATATAAAAATCATACATCCATTATGTTTATATACTTGTCCTACCTGATATAAAAAATCATACATCCATTATATTTATATACTTGTCCTACCTGATATAAAAAATCATACATCCATTATGTTTATATACTTGTCCTACCTGATATAAAAAACGTACATCCATTATGTTTATTTACTTGTCCTACCTGATATAAAAAAACGTACATCCATTAAGTTTATATACTTGTCCTACCTGATATAAAAAATCATATATCCATTATGTTTATATACTTGTCCTACCTGATATAAAAAATCATACATACATTATGTTTATTTACTTGTCCTACCTGATATAAAAAACGTACATCCATTATGTTTATATACTTGTCCTACCTGATATAAAAAACGTACATCCATTATGCTTATTTACTTGTCCTACCTGATATAAAAAAACGTACATCCATTATGTTTATATACTTGTCCTACCTGATATAAAAAATCATATATCCATTATGTGTATTTACTTGTCCTACCTGATATAAAAAAATCATACATCTATTATGTTAATTTACTTGTCCTACCTGATATATAAAAAATCATACATCCATTATATTTATATACTTGTCCTACCTGATATAAAAAATCATATATCCATTATGTTTATTTACTTGTCCTACCTGATATAAAAAATCATATATCCATTATGTTTATATACTTGTCCTACCTGATATAAAAAACGTACATCCATTATGTTTATTTACTTGTCCTACCTGATATAAAAAAATTATACATCCATTATGTTTATATACTTGTCCTACCTGATAAAAAATCATATATCCATTATGTTTATTTACTTGACCTACCTGATATAAAAAACGTACATCCATTATGTTCCTTTACTTGTCCTACCTGATATAAAAAATTATACATCCATTATGTTTATTTACTTGTCCTACCTGATATAAAAAATCATACATCCATTATGTTTATTTACTTGTCCTACCTGATATAAAAAATCATACATCCAATATGTTTATTTACTTGTCCTACCTGATATAAAAAAATCATACATCCATTATGTTTATTTACTTGTCCTACCTGATATATGAAAAATCATACATCCATTATGTTTATATACTTGTCCTACCTGATATAAAAAAATCATACATCCATTATGTTTATATACTTGTCCTGCCTGATATAAAAAAATCATACATCTATTATGTTTATATGCTTGTCCTACCTGATGTAAAAAAAATCATAATCTATTATGTTTATATACTTGTCCTACCTGATATAAAAAAATCAAACATCCATTATGTTTATTTACTTGTCCTACCTGATAAAAAAATCATATATCCATTATGTTTATTTACTTGTCCTACCTGATATAAAGAATCATACATCCATTATGTTTATTTACTTGTCCTACCTGATATATGAAAAATCATACATCCATTATGTTTATATACTTGTCCTATCTGATATAAAAAAATCATACATCCATTATGTTTATATACTTGTCCTACCTGATATAAAAAAATCATAATCTATTATGTTTATATACTTGTCCTACCTGATATAAAAAATCATACATCCATTATGTTTATATACTTGTCCTACCTGATATAAAAAATCATATATCCATTATGTTTATTTACTTATTTACTTGTCCTACCTGATATAAAAATCATATATCCATTATGTTTATATACTTGTCCTACCTGATATAAAAATCATACATCCATTATGTTTATATACTTGTCCTACCAGATATAAAAAAATCATATATCCATTATGTTTATTTACTTGTCCTACCTGATATAAAAATCATACATCCATTATGTTTATATACTTGTCCTACCTGATATAAAAAATCATACATCCATTATATTTATATACTTGTCCTACCTGATATATAAAATCATACATCCATTATGTTTATATACTTGTCCTACCTGATATAAAAAACGTACATCCATTATGTTTATATACTTGTCCTACCTGATATAAAAAATCATATATCCATTATGTTTATATACTTGTCCTACCTGATATAAAAAATCATGCATACATTATGTTTATTTCCTTGTCCTACCTGATATAAAAAACGTACATCCATTATGTTTATATACTTGTCCTACCTGATATAAAAAACGTACATCCATTATGTTTATTTACTTGTCCTACCTGATATAAAAAAACGTACATCCATTATGTTTATATACTTGTCCTACCTGATATAAAAAATCATATATCCATTATGTGTATTTACTTGTCCTACCTGATATAAAAAAAATCATACATCTATTATGTTTATTTACTTGTCCTACCTGATATATAAAAAATCATACATCCATTATGTTTATATACTTGTCCTACCTGATATAAAAAATCATATATCCATTATGTTTATTTACTTGTCCTACCTTATATAAAAAATCATATATCCATTATGTTTATATACTTGTCCTACCTGATATAAAAAACGTACATCCATTATGTTTATTTACTTGTCCTACCTGATATAAAAAATTATACATCCATTATGTTTATATACTTGTCCTACCTGATAAAAAAAATTATATATATCTTATGTTTATTTACTTGTCCTACCTTATATAAAAAATCATACATCCATTATGTTTATATACTTGTCCTACCTGATATATGAAAAATCATACATCCATTATGTTTATTTACTTGTCCTACCTGATATAAAAAATCATACATCCATTATGTTTATTTACTTGTCCTACCTGATATATAAAAAATCATACATCCATTATGTTTATTTACTTGTCCTACCTGATATAAAAAAATCATACATCCATTATGTTTATATATTTGTCCTACCTGATATAGAAAATCATATATCCATTATGTTTATTTACTTGTCCTACCTGATATAAAAATCATATATCCATTATGTTTATATACTTGTCCTACCTGATATAAAAATCATACATCCATTATGTTTATTTACTTGTCCTACCTGATATAAAAAATCATACATCCATTATGTTTATATACTTGTCCTACCTGATATAAAAAATCATATATCCATTATGTTTATTTACTTGTCCTACCTGATATAAAAATCATATATCCATTATGTTTATATACTTGTCCTACCTGATATAAAAATAATACATCTATTATGTTAATTTACCTGTCCTACCTGATATAAAAAATCATACATCCATTATGTTTATATACTTGTCCTACCTGATATACAAAATCATATATCCATTATGTTTATTTACTTGTCCTACCTGATATAAAAAATCATATATCCATTATGTTTATATACTTGTCCTACCTGATATAAAAAACGTACATCCATTATGTTTATTTATTTGTCCTACCTGATATAAAAAAATTATACATCCATTATGTTTATATACTTGTCCTACCTGATAAAAAAAATCATATATCCATTATGTTTATTTACTTGTCCTACCTGATATAAAAAACGTACATCCATTATGTTCATTTACTTGTCCTACCTGATATAAAAAAAATCATACATCCATTATGTTTATATACTTCTCCTACCTGATATAAAAAAATCATACATCCATTATGTTTATATACTTGTCCTACCTGATATAAAAAATTCATACATCTATTATGTTTATATACTTGTCCTACCTGATATAAAAAAAATCATAATCTATTATGTTTATATTCTTGTCCTACCTGATATAAAAAATCATACATCCATTATGTTTATTTACTTGTCCTACCTGATATAAAAAATCATACATCCATTATGTTTATATACTTGTCCTACCTGATATAAAAAACGTACATCCATTATGTTCATTTACTTGTCCTACCTGATATAAAAAATTATACATCCATTATGTTTATATACTTGTCCTACCTGATAAAAAAAACATATATCCATTATGTTTATTTACTTGTCCTACCTGATATAAAAAATCATACATCCATTATGTTTATTTACTTGTCCTACCTGATATAAAAAAATCATACATCCATTATGTTTATTTACTTGTCCTACCTGATATAAAAAATCATACATCCATTATGTTTATATACTTGTCCTACCTGATATATGAAAAATCATACATCCATTATGTTTATTTACTTGTCCTACCTGATATAAAAAATCATACATCCATTATGTTTATTTACTTGTCCTACCTGATATATAAAAAATCATACATCCATTATGTTTCTTTACTTGTCCTACCTGATATAAAAAAATCTTACATCCATTATGTTTATATACTTGTCCTACCTGATATAGAAAATCATATATCCATTATGTTTATTTACTTGTCCTACCTGATATAAAAATCATATATCCATTATGTTTATATACTTGTCCTACCTGATATAAAAATCATACATCTATTATCTTTATTTACTTGTCCTACCTGATATAAAAAATCATACATCCATTATCTTTATACACTTGTCCTACCTGATATAAAAAATCATATATCCATTATGTTTATTTACTTGTCCTACCTGATATAAAAATCATATATCCATTATGTTTATATACTTGTCCTACCTGATATAAAAATCATACATCTATTATGTTTATTTACTTGTCCTACCTGATATAAAAAATCATACATCCATTATGTTTATATACTTGTCCTACCTGATATAAAAAATCATATATCCATTATGTTTATTTACTTGTCCTACCTGATATAAAAATCATATATCCATTATGTTTAAATACTTGTCCTACCTGATATAAAAATCATACATGTATTATGTTTATTTACTTGTCCTACCTGATAAAAAAAATCATACATCCATTATGTTTATATACTTGTCCTACCTGATATAAAAAATCATATATCCATTATGTTTAGTTACTTGTCCTACCTGATATACAAAATCATATATCCATTATGTTTATATACTTGTCCTACCTGATATAAAAAACGTACATCCATTATGTTCATTTACTTGTCCTACCTGATATAAAAAAATTATACATCCATTATGTTTATATACTTGTCCTACCTGATAAAAAATCATATATCCATTATGTTTATTTACTTGTCCTACCTGATATAAAGAATCATACATCCATTATGTTTATTTACTTGTCCTACCTGATATAAAAAATCATATATCCATTATGTTTATTTACATGTCCTACCTGATATAAAAAATCATACATCCATTATGTTTATTTACTTGTCCTACCTGATATATGAAAAATCATACATCCATTATGTTTATATACTTGTCCTATCTGATATAAAAAAATCATACATCCATTATGTTTATATACTTGTCCTACCTGATATAAAAAAATCATACATCTATTATGTTTATATACTTGTCCTTCCTGATATAAAAAAAATCATAATCTATTATGTTTATATACTTGTCCTACCTGATATAAAAAATCATACATCCATTATGTTTATTTGCTTGTCCTACCTGATATAAAAATTCAAACATCCATTATGTTTATATACTTGTCCTACCTGATATAAAAAATCATATATCCATTATGTTTATTTACTTGTCCTACCTGATATAAAAATCATATATCCATTATGTTTATATACTTGTCCTACCTGATATAAAAATCATACATCCATTATGTTTATATACTTGTCCTACCAGATATAAAAAAATCATATATCCATTATGTTTATTTACTTGTCCTACCTGATATAAAAATCATACATCCATTATGTTTATATACTTGTCCTACCTGATATAAAAAATCATACATCCATTATATTTATATACTTGTCCTACCTGATATAAAAAATCATACATCCATTATGTTTATATACTTGTCCTACCTGATATAAAAAACGTACATCCATTATGTTTATTTACTTGTCCTACCTGATATAAAAAAACGTACATCCATTAAGTTTATATACTTGTCCTACCTGATATAAAAAATCATATATCCATTATGTTTATATACTTGTCCTACCTGATATAAAAAATCATACATACATTATGTTTATTTACTTGTCCTACCTGATATAAAAAACGTACATCCATTATGTTTATATACTTGTCCTACCTGATATAAAAAACGTACATCCATTATGCTTATTTACTTGTCCTACCTGATATAAAAAAACGTACATCCATTATGTTTATATACTTGTCCTACCTGATATAAAAAATCATATATCCATTATGTGTATTTACTTGTCCTACCTGATATAAAAAAATCATACATCTATTATGTTAATTTACTTGTCCTACCTGATATATAAAAAATCATACATCCATTATATTTATATACTTGTCCTACCTGATATAAAAAATCATATATCCATTATGTTTATTTACTTGTCCTACCTGATATAAAAAATCATATATCCATTATGTTTATATACTTGTCCTACCTGATATAAAAAACGTACATCCATTATGTTTATTTACTTGTCCTACCTGATATAAAAAAATTATACATCCATTATGTTTATATACTTGTCCTACCTGATAAAAAATCATATATCCATTATGTTTATTTACTTGACCTACCTGATATAAAAAACGTACATCCATTATGTTCCTTTACTTGTCCTACCTGATATAAAAAATTATACATCCATTATGTTTATTTACTTGTCCTACCTGATATAAAAAATCATACATCCATTATGTTTATTTACTTGTCCTACCTGATATAAAAAATCATACATCCAATATGTTTATTTACTTGTCCTACCTGATATAAAAAAATCATACATCCATTATGTTTATTTACTTGTCCTACCTGATATATGAAAAATCATACATCCATTATGTTTATATACTTGTCCTACCTGATATAAAAAAATCATACATCCATTATGTTTATATACTTGTCCTGCCTGATATAAAAAAATCATACATCTATTATGTTTATATGCTTGTCCTACCTGATGTAAAAAAAATCATAATCTATTATGTTTATATACTTGTCCTACCTGATATAAAAAAATCAAACATCCATTATGTTTATTTACTTGTCCTACCTGATAAAAAAATCATATATCCATTATGTTTATTTACTTGTCCTACCTGATATAAAGAATCATACATCCATTATGTTTATTTACTTGTCCTACCTGATATATGAAAAATCATACATCCATTATGTTTATATACTTGTCCTATCTGATATAAAAAAATCATACATCCATTATGTTTATATACTTGTCCTACCTGATATAAAAAAATCATAATCTATTATGTTTATATACTTGTCCTACCTGATATAAAAAATCATACATCCATTATGTTTATATACTTGTCCTACCTGATATAAAAAATCATATATCCATTATGTTTATTTACTTATTTACTTGTCCTACCTGATATAAAAATCATATATCCATTATGTTTATATACTTGTCCTACCTGATATAAAAATCATACATCCATTATGTTTATATACTTGTCCTACCAGATATAAAAAAATCATATATCCATTATGTTTATTTACTTGTCCTACCTGATATAAAAATCATACATCCATTATGTTTATATACTTGTCCTACCTGATATAAAAAATCATACATCCATTATATTTATATACTTGTCCTACCTGATATATAAAATCATACATCCATTATGTTTATATACTTGTCCTACCTGATATAAAAAACGTACATCCATTATGTTTATATACTTGTCCTACCTGATATAAAAAATCATATATCCATTATGTTTATATACTTGTCCTACCTGATATAAAAAATCATGCATACATTATGTTTATTTCCTTGTCCTACCTGATATAAAAAACGTACATCCATTATGTTTATATACTTGTCCTACCTGATATAAAAAACGTACATCCATTATGTTTATTTACTTGTCCTACCTGATATAAAAAAACGTACATCCATTATGTTTATATACTTGTCCTACCTGATATAAAAAATCATATATCCATTATGTGTATTTACTTGTCCTACCTGATATAAAAAAAATCATACATCTATTATGTTTATTTACTTGTCCTACCTGATATATAAAAAATCATACATCCATTATGTTTATATACTTGTCCTACCTGATATAAAAAATCATATATCCATTATGTTTATTTACTTGTCCTACCTTATATAAAAAATCATATATCCATTATGTTTATATACTTGTCCTACCTGATATAAAAAACGTACATCCATTATGTTTATTTACTTGTCCTACCTGATATAAAAAATTATACATCCATTATGTTTATATACTTGTCCTACCTGATAAAAAAAATTATATATATCTTATGTTTATTTACTTGTCCTACCTTATATAAAAAATCATACATCCATTATGTTTATATACTTGTCCTACCTGATATATGAAAAATCATACATCCATTATGTTTATTTACTTGTCCTACCTGATATAAAAAATCATACATCCATTATGTTTATTTACTTGTCCTACCTGATATATAAAAAATCATACATCCATTATGTTTATTTACTTGTCCTACCTGATATAAAAAAATCATACATCCATTATGTTTATATATTTGTCCTACCTGATATAGAAAATCATATATCCATTATGTTTATTTACTTGTCCTACCTGATATAAAAATCATATATCCATTATGTTTATATACTTGTCCTACCTGATATAAAAATCATACATCCATTATGTTTATTTACTTGTCCTACCTGATATAAAAAATCATACATCCATTATGTTTATATACTTGTCCTACCTGATATAAAAAATCATATATCCATTATGTTTATTTACTTGTCCTACCTGATATAAAAATCATATATCCATTATGTTTATATACTTGTCCTACCTGATATAAAAATAATACATCTATTATGTTAATTTACCTGTCCTACCTGATATAAAAAATCATACATCCATTATGTTTATATACTTGTCCTACCTGATATACAAAATCATATATCCATTATGTTTATTTACTTGTCCTACCTGATATAAAAAATCATATATCCATTATGTTTATATACTTGTCCTACCTGATATAAAAAACGTACATCCATTATGTTTATTTATTTGTCCTACCTGATATAAAAAAATTATACATCCATTATGTTTATATACTTGTCCTACCTGATAAAAAAAATCATATATCCATTATGTTTATTTACTTGTCCTACCTGATATAAAAAACGTACATCCATTATGTTCATTTACTTGTCCTACCTGATATAAAAAAAATCATACATCCATTATGTTTATATACTTGTCCTACCTGATATAAAAAAATCATACATCCATTATGTTTATATACTTGTCCTACCTGATATAAAAAATTCATACATCTATTATGTTTATATACTTGTCCTACCTGATATAAAAAAAATCATAATCTATTATGTTTATATTCTTGTCCTACCTGATATAAAAAATCATACATCCATTATGTTTATTTACTTGTCCTACCTGATATAAAAAATCATACATCCATTATGTTTATATACTTGTCCTACCTGATATAAAAAACGTACATCCATTATGTTCATTTACTTGTCCTACCTGATATAAAAAATTATACATCCATTATGTTTATATACTTGTCCTACCTGATAAAAAAAACATATATCCATTATGTTTATTTACTTGTCCTACCTGATATAAAAAATCATACATCCATTATGTTTATTTACTTGTCCTACCTGATATAAAAAAATCATACATCCATTATGTTTATTTACTTGTCCTACCTGATATAAAAAATCATACATCCATTATGTTTATATACTTGTCCTACCTGATATATGAAAAATCATACATCCATTATGTTTATTTACTTGTCCTACCTGATATAAAAAATCATACATCCATTATGTTTATTTACTTGTCCTACCTGATATATAAAAAATCATACATCCATTATGTTTCTTTACTTGTCCTACCTGATATAAAAAAATCTTACATCCATTATGTTTATATACTTGTCCTACCTGATATAGAAAATCATATATCCATTATGTTTATTTACTTGTCCTACCTGATATAAAAATCATATATCCATTATGTTTATATACTTGTCCTACCTGATATAAAAATCATACATCTATTATGTTTATTTACTTGTCCTACCTGATATAAAAAATCATACATCCATTATGTTTATATACTTGTCCTACCTGATATAAAAAATCATATATCCATTATGTTTATTTACTTGTCCTACCTGATATAAAAATCATATATCCATTATGTTTAAATACTTGTCCTACCTGATATAAAAATCATACATGTATTATGTTTATTTACTTGTCCTACCTGATAAAAAAAATCATACATCCATTATGTTTATATACTTGCCCTACCTGATATAAAAAATCATATATCCATTATGTTTAGTTACTTGTCCTACCTGATATACAAAATCATATATCCATTATGTTTATATACTTGTCCTACCTGATATAAAAAACGTACATCCATTATGTTCATTTACTTGTCCTACCTGATATAAAAAATTATACATCCATTATGTTTATATACTTGTCCTACCTGATAAAAAATCATATATCCATTATGTTTATTTACTTGTCCTACCTGATATAAAGAATCATACATCCATTATGTTTATTTACTTGTCCTACCTGATATAAAAAATCATATATCCATTATGTTTATTTACATGTCCTACCTGATATAAAAAATCATACATCCATTATGTTTATTTACTTGTCCTACCTGATATATGAAAAATCATACATCCATTATGTTTATATACTTGTCCTATCTGATATAAAAAAATCATACATCCATTATGTTTATATACTTGTCCTACCTGATATAAAAAAATCATACATCTATTATGTTTATATACTTGTCCTTCCTGATATAAAAAAAATCATAATCTATTATGTTTATATACTTGTCCTACCTGATATAAAAAATCATACATCCATTATGTTTATTTGCTTGTCCTACCTGATATAAAAATTCAAACATCCATTATGTTTATATACTTGTCCTACCTGATATAAAAAATCATATATCCATTATGTTTATTTACTTGTCCTACCTGATATAAAAATCATATATCCATTATGTTTATATACTTGTCCTACCTGATATAAAAATCATACATCCATTATGTTTATATACTTGTCCTACCAGATATAAAAAAATCATATATCCATTATGTTTATTTACTTGTCCTACCTGATATAAAAATCATACATCCATTATGTTTATATACTTGTCCTACCTGATATAAAAAATCATACATCCATTATATTTATATACTTGTCCTACCTGATATAAAAAATCATACATCCATTATGTTTATATACTTGTCCTACCTGATATAAAAAACGTACATCCATTATGTTTATTTACTTGTCCTACCTGATATAAAAAAACGTACATCCATTAAGTTTATATACTTGTCCTACCTGATATAAAAAATCATATATCCATTATGTTTATATACTTGTCCTACCTGATATAAAAAATCATACATACATTATGTTTATTTACTTGTCCTACCTGATATAAAAAACGTACATCCATTATGTTTATATACTTGTCCTACCTGATATAAAAAACGTACATCCATTATGTTTATTTACTTGTCCTACCTGATATAAAAAAACGTACATCCATTATGTTTATATACTTGTCCTACCTGATATAAAAAATCATATATCCATTATGTGTATTTACTTGTCCTACCTGATATAAAAAAATCATACATCTATTATGTTAATTTACTTGTCCTACCTGATATATAAAAAATCATACATCCATTATATTTATATACTTGTCCTACCTGATATAAAAAATCATATATCCATTATGTTTATTTACTTGTCCTACCTGATATAAAAAATCATATATCCATTATGTTTATATACTTGTCCTACCTGATATAAAAAACGTACATCCATTATGTTTATTTACTTGTCCTACCTGATATAAAAAAATTATACATCCATTATGTTTATATACTTGTCCTACCTGATAAAAAATCATATATCCATTATGTTTATTTACTTGACCTACCTGATATAAAAAACGTACATCCATTATGTTCCTTTACTTGTCCTACCTGATATAAAAAATTATACATCCATTATGTTTATTTACTTGTCCTACGTGATATAAAAAATCATACATCCATTATGTTTATTTACTTGTCCTACCTGATATAAAAAATCATACATCCAATATGTTTATTTACTTGTCCTACCTGATATAAAAAAATCATACATCCATTATGTTTATTTACTTGTCCTACCTGATATATGAAAAATCATACATCCATTATGTTTATATACTTGTCCTACCTGATATAAAAAATCATATATCCATTATGTTTATTTACTTGTCCTACCTGATATAAAAAATCATATATCCATTATGTTTATTTACTTGTCCTACCTGATATAAAAATCATATATCCATTATGTTTATATACTTGTCCTACCTGATATAAAAATAATACATCTATTATGTTAATTTACCTGTCCTACCTGATATAAAAAATCATACATCCATTATGTTTATATACTTGTCCTACCTGATATACAAAATCATATATCCATTATGTTTATTTACTTGTCCTACCTGATATAAAAAATCATATATCCATTATGTTTATATACTTGTCCTACCTGATATAAAAAACGTACATCCATTATGTTTATTTATTTGTCCTACCTGATATAAAAAAATTATACATCCATTATGTTTATATACTTGTCCTACCTGATAAAAAAAATCATATATCCATTATGTTTATTTACTTGTCCTACCTGATATAAAAAACGTACATCCATTATGTTCATTTACTTGTCCTACCTGATATAAAAAAAATCATACATCCATTATGTTTATATACTTGTCCTACCTGATATAAAAAAATCATACATCCATTATGTTTATATACTTGTCCTACCTGATATAAAAAATTCATACATCTATTATGTTTATATACTTGTCCTACCTGATATAAAAAAAATCATAATCTATTATGTTTATATTCTTGTCCTACCTGATATAAAAAATCATACATCCATTATGTTTATTTACTTGTCCTACCTGATATAAAAAATCATACATCCATTATGTTTATATACTTGTCCTACCTGATATAAAAAACGTACATCCATTATGTTCATTTACTTGTCCTACCTGATATAAAAAATTATACATCCATTATGTTTATATACTTGTCCTACCTGATAAAAAAAACATATATCCATTATGTTTATTTACTTGTCCTACCTGATATAAAAAATCATACATCCATTATGTTTATTTACTTGTCCTACCTGATATAAAAAAATCATACATCCATTATGTTTATTTACTTGTCCTACCTGATATAAAAAATCATACATCCATTATGTTTATATACTTGTCCTACCTGATATATGAAAAATCATACATCCATTATGTTTATTTACTTGTCCTACCTGATATAAAAAATCATACATCCATTATGTTTATTTACTTGTCCTACCTGATATATAAAAAATCATACATCCATTATGTTTCTTTACTTGTCCTACCTGATATAAAAAAATCTTACATCCATTATGTTTATATACTTGTCCTACCTGATATAGAAAATCATATATCCATTATGTTTATTTACTTGTCCTACCTGATATAAAAATCATATATCCATTATGTTTATATACTTGTCCTACCTGATATAAAAATCATACATCTATTATCTTTATTTACTTGTCCTACCTGATATAAAAAATCATACATCCATTATCTTTATACACTTGTCCTACCTGATATAAAAAATCATATATCCATTATGTTTATTTACTTGTCCTACCTGATATAAAAATCATATATCCATTATGTTTATATACTTGTCCTACCTGATATAAAAATCATACATCTATTATGTTTATTTACTTGTCCTACCTGATATAAAAAATCATACATCCATTATGTTTATATACTTGTCCTACCTGATATAAAAAATCATATATCCATTATGTTTATTTACTTGTCCTACCTGATATAAAAATCATATATCCATTATGTTTAAATACTTGTCCTACCTGATATAAAAATCATACATGTATTATGTTTATTTACTTGTCCTACCTGATAAAAAAAATCATACATCCATTATGTTTATATACTTGTCCTACCTGATATAAAAAATCATATATCCATTATGTTTAGTTACTTGTCCTACCTGATATACAAAATCATATATCCATTATGTTTATATACTTGTCCTACCTGATATAAAAAACGTACATCCATTATGTTCATTTACTTGTCCTACCTGATATAAAAAAATTATACATCCATTATGTTTATATACTTGTCCTACCTGATAAAAAATCATATATCCATTATGTTTATTTACTTGTCCTACCTGATATAAAGAATCATACATCCATTATGTTTATTTACTTGTCCTACCTGATATAAAAAATCATATATCCATTATGTTTATTTACATGTCCTACCTGATATAAAAAATCATACATCCATTATGTTTATTTACTTGTCCTACCTGATATATGAAAAATCATACATCCATTATGTTTATATACTTGTCCTATCTGATATAAAAAAATCATACATCCATTATGTTTATATACTTGTCCTACCTGATATAAAAAAATCATACATCTATTATGTTTATATACTTGTCCTTCCTGATATAAAAAAAATCATAATCTATTATGTTTATATACTTGTCCTACCTGATATAAAAAATCATACATCCATTATGTTTATTTGCTTGTCCTACCTGATATAAAAATTCAAACATCCATTATGTTTATATACTTGTCCTACCTGATATAAAAAATCATATATCCATTATGTTTATTTACTTGTCCTACCTGATATAAAAATCATATATCCATTATGTTTATATACTTGTCCTACCTGATATAAAAATCATACATCCATTATGTTTATATACTTGTCCTACCAGATATAAAAAAATCATATATCCATTATGTTTATTTACTTGTCCTACCTGATATAAAAATCATACATCCATTATGTTTATATACTTGTCCTACCTGATATAAAAAATCATACATCCATTATATTTATATACTTGTCCTACCTGATATAAAAAATCATACATCCATTATGTTTATATACTTGTCCTACCTGATATAAAAAACGTACATCCATTATGTTTATTTACTTGTCCTACCTGATATAAAAAAACGTACATCCATTAAGTTTATATACTTGTCCTACCTGATATAAAAAATCATATATCCATTATGTTTATATACTTGTCCTACCTGATATAAAAAATCATACATACATTATGTTTATTTACTTGTCCTACCTGATATAAAAAACGTACATCCATTATGTTTATATACTTGTCCTACCTGATATAAAAAACGTACATCCATTATGCTTATTTACTTGTCCTACCTGATATAAAAAAACGTACATCCATTATGTTTATATACTTGTCCTACCTGATATAAAAAATCATATATCCATTATGTGTATTTACTTGTCCTACCTGATATAAAAAAATCATACATCTATTATGTTAATTTACTTGTCCTACCTGATATATAAAAAATCATACATCCATTATATTTATATACTTGTCCTACCTGATATAAAAAATCATATATCCATTATGTTTATTTACTTGTCCTACCTGATATAAAAAATCATATATCCATTATGTTTATATACTTGTCCTACCTGATATAAAAAACGTACATCCATTATGTTTATTTACTTGTCCTACCTGATATAAAAAAATTATACATCCATTATGTTTATATACTTGTCCTACCTGATAAAAAATCATATATCCATTATGTTTATTTACTTGACCTACCTGATATAAAAAACGTACATCCATTATGTTCCTTTACTTGTCCTACCTGATATAAAAAATTATACATCCATTATGTTTATTTACTTGTCCTACCTGATATAAAAAATCATACATCCATTATGTTTATTTACTTGTCCTACCTGATATAAAAAATCATACATCCAATATGTTTATTTACTTGTCCTACCTGATATAAAAAAATCATACATCCATTATGTTTATTTACTTGTCCTACCTGATATATGAAAAATCATACATCCATTATGTTTATATACTTGTCCTACCTGATATAAAAAAATCATACATCCATTATGTTTATATACTTGTCCTGCCTGATATAAAAAAATCATACATCTATTATGTTTATATGCTTGTCCTACCTGATGTAAAAAAAATCATAATCTATTATGTTTATATACTTGTCCTACCTGATATAAAAAAATCAAACATCCATTATGTTTATTTACTTGTCCTACCTGATAAAAAAATCATATATCCATTATGTTTATTTACTTGTCCTACCTGATATAAAGAATCATACATCCATTATGTTTATTTACTTGTCCTACCTGATATATGAAAAATCATACATCCATTATGTTTATATACTTGTCCTATCTGATATAAAAAAATCATACATCCATTATGTTTATATACTTGTCCTACCTGATATAAAAAAATCATAATCTATTATGTTTATATACTTGTCCTACCTGATATAAAAAATCATACATCCATTATGTTTATATACTTGTCCTACCTGATATAAAAAATCATATATCCATTATGTTTATTTACTTATTTACTTGTCCTACCTGATATAAAAATCATATATCCATTATGTTTATATACTTGTCCTACCTGATATAAAAATCATACATCCATTATGTTTATATACTTGTCCTACCAGATATAAAAAAATCATATATCCATTATGTTTATTTACTTGTCCTACCTGATATAAAAATCATACATCCATTATGTTTATATACTTGTCCTACCTGATATAAAAAATCATACATCCATTATATTTATATACTTGTCCTACCTGATATATAAAATCATACATCCATTATGTTTATATACTTGTCCTACCTGATATAAAAAACGTACATCCATTATGTTTATATACTTGTCCTACCTGATATAAAAAATCATATATCCATTATGTTTATATACTTGTCCTACCTGATATAAAAAATCATGCATACATTATGTTTATTTCCTTGTCCTACCTGATATAAAAAACGTACATCCATTATGTTTATATACTTGTCCTACCTGATATAAAAAACGTACATCCATTATGTTTATTTACTTGTCCTACCTGATATAAAAAAACGTACATCCATTATGTTTATATACTTGTCCTACCTGATATAAAAAATCATATATCCATTATGTGTATTTACTTGTCCTACCTGATATAAAAAAAATCATACATCTATTATGTTTATTTACTTGTCCTACCTGATATATAAAAAATCATACATCCATTATGTTTATATACTTGTCCTACCTGATATAAAAAATCATATATCCATTATGTTTATTTACTTGTCCTACCTTATATAAAAAATCATATATCCATTATGTTTATATACTTGTCCTACCTGATATAAAAAACGTACATCCATTATGTTTATTTACTTGTCCTACCTGATATAAAAAATTATACATCCATTATGTTTATATACTTGTCCTACCTGATAAAAAAAATTATATATATCTTATGTTTATTTACTTGTCCTACCTTATATAAAAAATCATACATCCATTATGTTTATATACTTGTCCTACCTGATATATGAAAAATCATACATCCATTATGTTTATTTACTTGTCCTACCTGATATAAAAAATCATACATCCATTATGTTTATTTACTTGTCCTACCTGATATATAAAAAATCATACATCCATTATGTTTATTTACTTGTCCTACCTGATATAAAAAAATCATACATCCATTATGTTTATATATTTGTCCTACCTGATATAGAAAATCATATATCCATTATGTTTATTTACTTGTCCTACCTGATATAAAAATCATATATCCATTATGTTTATATACTTGTCTTACCTGATATAAAAATCATACATCCATTATGTTTATTTACTTGTCCTACCTGATATAAAAAATCATACATCCATTATGTTTATATACTTGTCCTACCTGATATAAAAAATCATATATCCATTATGTTTATTTACTTGTCCTACCTGATATAAAAATCATATATCCATTATGTTTATATACTTGTCCTACCTGATATAAAAATAATACATCTATTATGTTAATTTACCTGTCCTACCTGATATAAAAAATCATACATCCATTATGTTTATATACTTGTCCTACCTGATATACAAAATCATATATCCATTATGTTTATTTACTTGTCCTACCTGATATAAAAAATCATATATCCATTATGTTTATATACTTGTCCTACCTGATATAAAAAACGTACATCCATTATGTTTATTTATTTGTCCTACCTGATATAAAAAAATTATACATCCATTATGTTTATATACTTGTCCTACCTGATAAAAAAAATCATATATCCATTATGTTTATTTACTTGTCCTACCTGATATAAAAAACGTACATCCATTATGTTCATTTACTTGTCCTACCTGATATAAAAAAAATCATACATCCATTATGTTTATATACTTGTCCTACCTGATATAAAAAAATCATACATCCATTATGTTTATATACTTGTCCTACCTGATATAAAAAATTCATACATCTATTATGTTTATATACTTGTCCTACCTGATATAAAAAAAATCATAATCTATTATGTTTATATTCTTGTCCTACCTGATATAAAAAATCATACATCCATTATGTTTATTTACTTGTCCTACCTGATATAAAAAATCATACATCCATTATGTTTATATACTTGTCCTACCTGATATAAAAAACGTACATCCATTATGTTCATTTACTTGTCCTACCTGATATAAAAAATTATACATCCATTATGTTTATATACTTGTCCTACCTGATAAAAAAAACATATATCCATTATGTTTATTTACTTGTCCTACCTGATATAAAAAATCATACATCCATTATGTTTATTTACTTGTCCTACCTGATATAAAAAAATCATACATCCATTATGTTTATTTACTTGTCCTACCTGATATAAAAAATCATACATCCATTATGTTTATATACTTGTCCTACCTGATATATGAAAAATCATACATCCATTATGTTTATTTACTTGTCCTACCTGATATAAAAAATCATACATCCATTATGTTTATTTACTTGTCCTACCTGATATATAAAAAATCATACATCCATTATGTTTCTTTACTTGTCCTACCTGATATAAAAAAATCTTACATCCATTATGTTTATATACTTGTCCTACCTGATATAGAAAATCATATATCCATTATGTTTATTTACTTGTCCTACCTGATATAAAAATCATATATCCATTATGTTTATATACTTGTCCTACCTGATATAAAAATCATACATCTATTATGTTTATTTACTTGTCCTACCTGATATAAAAAATCATACATCCATTATGTTTATATACTTGTCCTACCTGATATAAAAAATCATATATCCATTATGTTTATTTACTTGTCCTACCTGATATAAAAATCATATATCCATTATGTTTAAATACTTGTCCTACCTGATATAAAAATCATACATGTATTATGTTTATTTACTTGTCCTACCTGATAAAAAAAATCATACATCCATTATGTTTATATACTTGCCCTACCTGATATAAAAAATCATATATCCATTATGTTTAGTTACTTGTCCTACCTGATATACAAAATCATATATCCATTATGTTTATATACTTGTCCTACCTGATATAAAAAACGTACATCCATTATGTTCATTTACTTGTCCTACCTGATATAAAAAATTATACATCCATTATGTTTATATACTTGTCCTACCTGATAAAAAATCATATATCCATTATGTTTATTTACTTGTCCTACCTGATATAAAGAATCATACATCCATTATGTTTATTTACTTGTCCTACCTGATATAAAAAATCATATATCCATTATGTTTATTTACATGTCCTACCTGATATAAAAAATCATACATCCATTATGTTTATTTACTTGTCCTACCTGATATATGAAAAATCATACATCCATTATGTTTATATACTTGTCCTATCTGATATAAAAAAATCATACATCCATTATGTTTATATACTTGTCCTACCTGATATAAAAAAATCATACATCTATTATGTTTATATACTTGTCCTTCCTGATATAAAAAAAATCATAATCTATTATGTTTATATACTTGTCCTACCTGATATAAAAAATCATACATCCATTATGTTTATTTGCTTGTCCTACCTGATATAAAAATTCAAACATCCATTATGTTTATATACTTGTCCTACCTGATATAAAAAATCATATATCCATTATGTTTATTTACTTGTCCTACCTGATATAAAAATCATATATCCATTATGTTTATATACTTGTCCTACCTGATATAAAAATCATACATCCATTATGTTTATATACTTGTCCTACCAGATATAAAAAAATCATATATCCATTATGTTTATTTACTTGTCCTACCTGATATAAAAATCATACATCCATTATGTTTATATACTTGTCCTACCTGATATAAAAAATCATACATCCATTATATTTATATACTTGTCCTACCTGATATAAAAAATCATACATCCATTATGTTTATATACTTGTCCTACCTGATATAAAAAACGTACATCCATTATGTTTATTTACTTGTCCTACCTGATATAAAAAAACGTACATCCATTAAGTTTATATACTTGTCCTACCTGATATAAAAAATCATATATCCATTATGTTTATATACTTGTCCTACCTGATATAAAAAATCATACATACATTATGTTTATTTACTTGTCCTACCTGATATAAAAAACGTACATCCATTATGTTTATATACTTGTCCTACCTGATATAAAAAACGTACATCCATTATGTTTATTTACTTGTCCTACCTGATATAAAAAAACGTACATCCATTATGTTTATATACTTGTCCTACCTGATATAAAAAATCATATATCCATTATGTGTATTTACTTGTCCTACCTGATATAAAAAAATCATACATCTATTATGTTAATTTACTTGTCCTACCTGATATATAAAAAATCATACATCCATTATATTTATATACTTGTCCTACCTGATATAAAAAATCATATATCCATTATGTTTATTTACTTGTCCTACCTGATATAAAAAATCATATATCCATTATGTTTATATACTTGTCCTACCTGATATAAAAAACGTACATCCATTATGTTTATTTACTTGTCCTACCTGATATAAAAAAATTATACATCCATTATGTTTATATACTTGTCCTACCTGATAAAAAATCATATATCCATTATGTTTATTTACTTGACCTACCTGATATAAAAAACGTACATCCATTATGTTCCTTTACTTGTCCTACCTGATATAAAAAATTATACATCCATTATGTTTATTTACTTGTCCTACCTGATATAAAAAATCATACATCCATTATGTTTATTTACTTGTCCTACCTGATATAAAAAATCATACATCCAATATGTTTATTTACTTGTCCTACCGGATATAAAAAAATCATACATCCATTATGTTTATTTACTTGTCCTACCTGATATATGAAAAATCATACATCCATTATGTTTATATACTTGTCCTACCTGATATAAAAAAATCATACATCCATTATGTTTATATACTTGTCCTGCCTGATATAAAAAAATCATACATCTATTATGTTTATATGCTTGTCCTACCTGATGTAAAAAAAATCATAATCTATTATGTTTATATACTTGTCCTACCTGATATAAAAAAATCAAACATCCATTATGTTTATTTACCTGTCCTACCTGATATAAAAAATCATACATCCATTATGTTTATATACTTTTCCTACCTGATATAAAAAACGTACATCCATTATGTTCATTTACTTGTCCTACCTGATATAAAACAATTATACATCCATTATGTTTATATACTTGTCCTACCTGATAAAAAAATCATATATCCATTATGTTTATTTACTTGTCCTACCTGATATAAAAAATCATACATCCATTATGTTTATTTACTTGTCCTACCTGATATAAAAAATCATACATCCATTATGTTTATTTACTTGTCCTACCTGATATAAAAAAATCATACATCCATTATGTTTATATACTTGTCCTACCTGATATATGAAAAATCATACATCCATTATGTTTATTTACTTGTCCTACCTGATATAAAAAATCATACATCCATTGTGTTTATTTACTTGTCCTACCTGATATATAAAAAATCATACATCCATTATGTTTATTTACTTGTCCTACCTGATATAAAAAAATCATACATCCATTATGTTTATATACTTGTCCTACCTGATATAGAAAATCATATATCCATTATGTTTATTTACTTGTCCTACCTGATATAAAAATCATATATCCATTATGTTTATATACTTGTCCTACCTGATATAAAAATCATACATCTATTATGTTTATTTACTTGTCCTACCTGATATAAAAAATCATACATCCATTATGTTTATATACTTGTCCTACCTGATATAAAAAATCATATATCCATTATGTTTATTTACTTGTCCTACCTGATATAAAAATCATCTATCCATTATGTTTATATACTTGTCCTACCTGATATAAAAATCATACATCTATTATGTTTATTTACTTGTCCTACCTGATATAAAAAATCATACATCCATTATGTTTATATACTTGTCCTACCTGATATAAAAAATCATATATCCATTATGTTTATTTACTTGTCCTACCTGATATAAAAAATCATATATCCATTATGTTTATATACTTGTCCTACCTGATATAAAAACCATACATCTATTATGTTTATTTACTTGTCCTACCTGATATAAAAAATCATATATCCATTATGTGTATTTACTTGTCCTACCTGATATAAAAAAATCATACATCTATTATGTTTATTTACTTGTCCTACCTGATATATAAAAAATCATACATCCATTATGTTTATATACTTGTCCTACCTGATATAAAAAATCATATATCCATTATGTTTATTTACTTGTCCTACCATATGTAAAAAATCATATATCCATTATGTTTATATACTTGTCCTACCTGATATAAAAAACGTACATCCATTATGTTTATTTACTTGTCCTACCTGATATAAAAAATTATACATCCATTATGTTTATATACTTGTCCTACCTGATAAAAAAAATCATATATCCATTATGTTTATTTACTTGTCCTACCTTATATAAAAAATCATACATCCATTATGTTTATATACTTGTCCTACCTGATATATGAAAAATCATACATCCATTATGTTTATTTACTTGTCCTACCTGATATAAAAAATCATACATCCATTATGTTTATTTACTTGTCCTACCTGATATATAAAAAATCATACATCCATTATGTTTATTTACTTGTCCTACCTGATATAAAAAAATCATACATCCATTATGTTTATATATTTGTCCTACCTGATATAGAAAATCATATATCCATTATGTTTATTTACTTGTCCTACCTGATATATAGAAATCATATATCCATTATGTTTATATACTTGTCCTACCTGATATAAAAATCATACATCCATTATGTTTATTTTCTTGTCCTACCTGATATAAAAAATCATACATCCATTATGTTTATATACTTGTCCTACCTGATATAAAAAATCATATATCCATTATGTTTATTTACTTGTCCTACCTGATATAAAAATCATATATCCATTATGTTTATATACTTGTCCTACCTGATATAAAAATCATACATCTATTATATTTATTTACCTGTCCTACCTGATATAAAAAATCATACATCCATTATGTTTATATACTTGTCCTACCTGATATAAAAAATCATATATCCATTATGTTTATTTACTTGTCCTACCTGATATAAAAAATCATATATCCATTATGTTTATATACTTGTCCTACCTGATATAAAAAACGTACATCCATTATGTTTATTTATTTGTCCTACCTGATATAAAAAAATTATACATCCATTATGTTTATATACTTGTCCTACCTGATAAAAAAAATCATATATCCATTATGTTTATTTACTCTCCTACCTGATATAAAAAACGTACATCCATTATGTTCATTTACTTGTCCTACCTGATATAAAAAAAATCATACATCCATTATGTTTATATACTTGTCCTACCTGATATAAAAAAATCATACATCCATTATGTGTATATACTTGTCCTACCTGATATAAAAAATTCATACATCTATTATGTTTATATACTTGTCCTACCTGATATAAAAAAAATCATAATCTATTATGTTTATATACTTGTCCTACCTGATATAAAAAATCATACATCCATTATGTTTATTTACTTGTCCTACCTGATATAAAAAATCATACATCCATTATGTTTATATACTTGTCCTACCTGATATAAAAAACGTACATCCATTATGTTCATTTACTTGTCCTACCTGATATAAAAAATTATACATCCATTATGTTTATATACTTGTCCTACCTGATAAAAAAAACATATATCCATTATGTTTATTTACTTGTCCTACCTGATATAAAAAATCATACATCCATTATGTTTATTTACTTGTCCTACCTGATATAAAAAATCATACATCCATTATGTTTATTTACTTGTCCTACCTGATATAAAAAATCATACATCCATTATGTTTATATACTTGTCCTACCTGATATATGAAAAATCATACATCCATTATGTTTATTTACTTGTCCTACCTGATATAAAAAATCATACATCCATTATGTTTATTTACTTGTCCTACCTGATATATAAAAAATCATACATCCATTATGTTTATTAACTTGTCCTACCTGATATAGAAAATCATATATCCATTATGTTTATTTACTTGTCCTACCTGATATAAAAATCATATATCCATTATGTTTATATACTTGTCCTACCTGATATAAAAATCATACATCTATTATCTTTATTTACTTGTCCTACCTGATATAAAAAATCATACATCCATTATCTTTATACACTTGTCCTACCTGATATAAAAAATCATATATCCATTATGTTTATTTACTTGTCCTACCTGATATAAAAATCATATATCCATTATGTTTATATACTTGTCCTACCTGATATAAAAATCATACATCGATTATGTTTATTTACTTGTCCTACCTGATATAAAAAATCATACATCCATTATGTTTATATACTTGTCCTACCTGATATAAAAAATCATATATCCATTATGTTTATTTACTTGTCCTACCTGATATAAAAATCATATATCCATTATGTTTATATACTTGTCCTACCTGATATAAAAATCATACATGTATTATGTTTATTTACTTGTCCTACCTGATAAAAAAAATCATACATCCATTATGTTTATATACTTGTCCTACCTGATATAAAAAATCATATATCCATTATGTTTATTTACTTGTCCTACCTGATATACAAAATCATATATCCATTATGTTTATATACTTGTCCTACCTGATATAAAAAACGTACATCCATTATGTTCATTTACTTGTCCTACCTGATATAAAAAAATTATACATCCATTATGTTTATATACTTGTCCTACCTGATAAAAAAATCATATATCCATTATGTTTATTTACTTGTCCTACCTGATATAAAGAATCATACATCCATTATGTTTATTTACTTGTCCTACCTGATATAAAAAATCATATATCCATTATGTTTATTTACATGTCCTACCTGATATAAAAAATCATACATCCATTATGTTTATTTACTTGTCCTACCTGATATATGAAAAATCATACACCCATTATGTTTATATACTTGTCCTATCTGATATAAAAAAATCATACATCCATTATGTTTATATACTTGTCCTACCTGATATAAAAAAATCATACATCTATTATGTTTATATACTTGTCCTTCCTGATATAAAAAAAATCATAATCTATTATGTTTATATACTTGTCCTACCTGATATAAAAAATCATACATCCATTATGTTTATTTACTTGTCCTACCTGATATAAAAAATCAAACATCCATTATGTTTATATACTTGTCCTACCTGATATAAAAAATCATATATCCATTATGTTTATTTACTTGTCCTACCTGATATAAAAATCATATATCCATTATGTTTATATACTTGTCCTACCTGCTATAAAAATCATACATCCATTATGTTTATATACTTGTCCTACCAGATATAAAAAATCATATATCCATTATGTTTATTTACTTGTCCTACCTGATATAAAAATCATACATCCATTATGTTTATATACTTGTCCTACCTGATATAAAAAATCATACATCCATTATATTTATATACTTGTCCTACCTGATATAAAAAATCATACATCCATTATGTTTATATACTTGTCCTACCTGATATAAAAAACGTACATCCATTATGTTTATTTACTTGTCCTACCTGATATAAAAAAACGTACATCCATTAAGTTTATATACTTGTCCTACCTGATATAAAAAATCATATATCCATTATGTTTATATACTTGTCCTACCTGATATAAAAAATCATACATACATTATGTTTATTTACTTGTCCTACCTGATATAAAAAACGTACATCCATTATGTTTATATACTTGTCCTACCTGATATAAAAAACGTACATCCATTATGTTTATTTACTTGTCCTACCTGATATAAAAAAACGTACATCCATTATGTTTATATACTTGTCCTACCTGATATAAAAAATCATATATCCATTATGTGTATTTACTTGTCCTACCTGATATAAAAAAATCATACATCTATTATGTTAATTTACTTGTCCTACCTGATATATAAAAAATCATACATCCATTATATTTATATACTTGTCCTACCTGATATAAAAAATCATATATCCATTATGTTTATTTACTTGTCCTACCTGATATAAAAAATCATATATCCATTATGTTTATATACTTGTCCTACCTGATATAAAAAACGTACATCCATTATGTTTATTTACTTGTCCTACCTGATATAAAAAAATTATACATCCATTATGTTTATATACTTGTCCTACCTGATAAAAAATCATATATCCATTATGTTTATTTACTTGACCTACCTGATATAAAAAACGTACATCCATTATGTTCCTTTACTTGTCCTACCTGATATAAAAAATTATACATCCATTATGTTTATTTACTTGTCCTACCTGATATAAAAAAAATCATACATCCATTATGTTTATATACTTGTCCTACCTGATATAAAAAAATCATACATCCATTATGTTTATATACTTGTCCTACCTGATATAAAAAATTCATACATCTATTATGTTTATATACTTGTCCTACCTGATATAAAAAAAATCATAATCTATTATGTTTATATTCTTGTCCTACCTGATATAAAAAATCATACATCCATTATGTTTATTTACTTGTCCTACCTGATATAAAAAATCATACATCCATTATGTTTATATACTTGTCCTACCTGATATAAAAAACGTACATCCATTATGTTCATTTACTTGTCCTACCTGATATAAAAAATTATACATCCATTATGTTTATATACTTGTCCTACCTGATAAAAAAAACATATATCCATTATGTTTATTTACTTGTCCTACCTGATATAAAAAATCATACATCCATTATGTTTATTTACTTGTCCTACCTGATATAAAAAAATCAATCATCCATTATGTTTATTTACTTGTCCTACCTGATATAAAAAATCATACATCCATTATGTTTATATACTTGTCCTACCTGATATATGAAAAATCATACATCCATTATGTTTATTTACTTGTCCTACCTGATATAAAAAATCATACATCCATTATGTTTATTTACTTGTCCTACCTGATATATAAAAAATCATACATCCATTATGTTTCTTTACTTGTCCTACCTGATATAAAAAAATCTTACATCCATTATGTTTATATACTTGTCCTACCTGATATAGAAAATCATATATCCATTATGTTTATTTACTTGTCCTACCTGATATAAAAATCATATATCCATTATGTTTATATACTTGTCCTACCTGATATAAAAATCATACATCTATTATCTTTATTTACTTGTCCTACCTGATATAAAAAATCATACATCCATTATCTTTATACACTTGTCCTACCTGATATAAAAAATCATATATCCATTATGTTTATTTACTTGTCCTACCTGATATAAAAATCATATATCCATTATGTTTATATACTTGTCCTACCTGATATAAAAATCATACATCTATTATGTTTATTTACTTGTCCTACCTGATATAAAAAATCATACATCCATTATGTTTATATACTTGTCCTACCTGATATAAAAAATCATATATCCATTATGTTTATTTACTTGTCCTACCTGATATAAAAATCATATATCCATTATGTTTAAATACTTGTCCTACCTGATATAAAAATCATACATGTAATATGTTTATTTACTTGTCCTACCTGATAAAAAAAATCATACATCCATTATGTTTATATACTTGTCCTACCTGATATAAAAAATCATATATCCATTATGTTTAGTTACTTGTCCTACCTGATATACAAAATCATATATCCATTATGTTTATATACTTGTCCTACCTGATATAAAAAACGTACATCCATTATGTTCATTTACTTGTCCTACCTGATATAAAAAAATTATACATCCATTATGTTTATATACTTGTCCTACCTGATAAAAAATCATATATCCATTATGTTTATTTACTTGTCCTACCTGATATAAAGAATCATACATCCATTATGTTTATTTACTTGTCCTACCTGATATAAAAAATCATATATCCATTATGTTTATTTACATGTCCTACCTGATATAAAAAATCATACATCCATTATGTTTATTTACTTGTCCTACCTGATATATGAAAAATCATACATCCATTATGTTTATATACTTGTCCTATCTGATATAAAAAAATCATACATCCATTATGTTTATATACTTGTCCTACCTGATATAAAAAAATCATACATCTATTATGTTTATATACTTGTCCTTCCTGATATAAAAAAAATCATAATCTATTATGTTTATATACTTGTCCTACCTGATATAAAAAATCATACATCCATTATGTTTATTTGCTTGTCCTACCTGATATAAAAATTCAAACATCCATTATGTTTATATACTTGTCCTACCTGATATAAAAAATCATATATCCATTATGTTTATTTACTTGTCCTACCTGATATAAAAATCATATATCCATTATGTTTATATACTTGTCCTACCTGATATAAAAATCATACATCCATTATGTTTATATACTTGTCCTACCAGATATAAAAAAATCATATATCCATTATGTTTATTTACTTGTCCTACCTGATATAAAAATCATACATCCATTATGTTTATATACTTGTCCTACCTGATATAAAAAATCATATATCCATTATGTTTATATACTTGTCCTACCTGATATAAAAAATCATACATACATTATGTTTATTTACTTGTCCTACCTGATATAAAAAACGTACATCTATTATGTTTATATACTTGTCCTACCTGATATAAAAAACGTACATCCATTATGTTTATTTACTTGTCCTACCTGATATAAAAAAACGTACATCCATTATGTTTATATACTTGTCCTACCTGATATAAAAAATCATATATCCATTATGTGTATTTACTTGTCCTACCTGATATAAAAAAATCATACATCTATTATGTTAATTTACTTGTCCTACCTGATATATAAAAAATCATACATCCATTATATTTATATACTTGTCCTACCTGATATAAAAAATCATATATCCATTATGTTTATTTACTTGTCCTACCTGATATAAAAAATCATATATCCATTATGTTTATATACTTGTCCTACCTGATATAAAAAACGTACATCCATTATGTTTATTTACTTGTCCTACCTGATATAAAAAAATTATACATCCATTATGTTTATATACTTGTCCTACCTGATAAAAAATCATATATCCATTATGTTTATTTACTTGACCTACCTGATATAAAAAACGTACATCCATTATGTTCCTTTACTTGTCCTACCTGATATAAAAAATTATACATCCATTATGTTTATTTACTTGTCCTACCTGATATAAAAAATCATACATCCATTATGTTTATTTACTTGTCCTACCTGATATAAAAAATCATACATCCAATATGTTTATTTACTTGTCCTACCTGATATAAAAAAATCATACATCCATTATGTTTATTTACTTGTCCTACCTGATATATGAAAAATCATACATCCATTATGTTTATATACTTGTCCTACCTGATATAAAAAAATCATACATCCATTATGTTTATATACTTGTCCTGCCTGATATAAAAAAATCATACATCTATTATGTTTATATGCTTGTCCTACCTGATGTAAAAAAAATCATAATCTATTATGTTTATATACTTGTCCTACCTGATATAAAAAAATCAAACATCCATTATGTTTATTTACCTGTCCTACCTGATATAAAAAATCATACATCCATTATGTTTATATACTTTTCCTACCTGATATAAAAAACGTACATCCATTATGTTCATTTACTTGTCCTACCTGATATAAAACAATTATACATCCATTATGTTTATATACTTGTCCTACCTGATAAAAAAATCATATATCCATTATGTTTATTTACTTGTCCTACCTGATATAAAAAATCATACATCCATTATGTTTATTTACTTGTCCTACCTGATATAAAAAATCATACATCCATTATGTTTATTTACTTGTCCTACCTGATATAAAAAAATCATACAACCATTATGTTTATATACTTGTCCTACCTGATATATGAAAAATCATACATCCATTATGTTTATTTACTTGTCCTACCTGATATAAAAAATCATACATCCATTGTGTTTATTTACTTGTCCTACCTGATATATAAAAAATCATACATCCATTATGTTTATTTACTTGTCCTACCTGATATAAAAAAATCATACATCCATTATGTTTATATACTTGTCCTACCTGATATAGAAAATCATATATCCATTATGTTTATTTACTTGTCCTACCTGATATAAAAATCATATATCCATTATGTTTATATACTTGTCCTACCTGATATAAAAATCATACATCTATTATGTTTATTTACTTGTCCTACCTGATATAAAAAATCATACATCCATTATGTTTATATACTTGTCCTACCTGATATAAAAAATCATATATCCATTATGTTTATTTACTTGTCCTACCTGATATAAAAATCATCTATCCATTATGTTTATATACTTGTCCTACCTGATATAAAAATCATACATCTATTATGTTTATTTACTTGTCCTACCTGATATAAAAAATCATACATCCATTATGTTTATATACTTGTCCTACCTGATATAAAAAATCATATATCCATTATGTTTATTTACTTGTCCTACCTGATATAAAAAATCATATATCCATTATGTTTATATACTTGTCCTACCTGATATAAAAACCATACATCTATTATGTTTATTTACTTGTCCTACCTGATATAAAAAATCATATATCCATTATGTGTATTTACTTGTCCTACCTGATATAAAAAAATCATACATCTATTATGTTTATTTACTTGTCCTACCTGATATATAAAAAATCATACATCCATTATGTTTATATACTTGTCCTACCTGATATAAAAAATCATATATCCATTATGTTTATTTACTTGTCCTACCATATGTAAAAAATCATATATCCATTATGTTTATATACTTGTCCTACCTGATATAAAAAACGTACATCCATTATGTTTATTTACTTGTCCTACCTGATATAAAAAATTATACATCCATTATGTTTATATACTTGTCCTACCTGATAAAAAAAATCATATATCCATTATGTTTATTTACTTGTCCTACCTTATATAAAAAATCATACATCCATTATGTTTATATACTTGTCCTACCTGATATATGAAAAATCATACATCCATTATGTTTATTTACTTGTCCTACCTGATATAAAAAATCATACATCCATTATGTTTATTTACTTGTCCTACCTGATATATAAAAAATCATACATCCATTATGTTTATTTACTTGTCCTACCTGATATAAAAAAATCATACATCCATTATGTTTATATATTTGTCCTACCTGATATAGAAAATCATATATCCATTATGTTTATTTACTTGTCCTACCTGATATATAGAAATCATATATCCATTATGTTTATATACTTGTCCTACCTGATATAAAAATCATACATCCATTATGTTTATTTACTTGTCCTACCTGATATAAAAAATCATACATCCATTATGTTTATATACTTGTCCTACCTGATATAAAAAATCATATATCCATTATGTTTATTTACTTGTCCTACCTGATATAAAAATCATATATCCATTATGTTTATATACTTGTCCTACCTGATATAAAAATCATACATCTATTATATTTATTTACCTGTCCTACCTGATATAAAAAATCATACATCCATTATGTTTATATACTTGTCCTACCTGATATAAAAAATCATATATCCATTATGTTTATTTACTTGTCCTACCTGATATAAAAAATCATATATCCATTATGTTTATATACTTGTCCTACCTGATATAAAAAACTTACATCCATTATGTTTATTTATTTGTCCTACCTGATATAAAAAAATTATACATCCATTATGTTTATATACTTGTCCTACCTGATAAAAAAAATCATATATCCATTATGTTTATTTACTTGTCCTACCTGATATAAAAAACGTACATCCATTATGTTCATTTACTTGTCCTACCTGATATAAAAAAAATCATACATCCATTATGTTTATATACTTGTCCTACCTGATATAAAAAAATCATACATCCATTATGTGTATATACTTGTCCTACCTGATATAAAAAATTCATACATCTATTATGTTTATATACTTGTCCTACCTGATATAAAAAAAATCATAATCTATTATGTTTATATACTTGTCCTACCTGATATAAAAAATCATACATCCATTATGTTTATTTACTTGTCCTACCTGATATAAAAAATCATACATCCATTATGTTTATATACTTGTCCTACCTGATATAAAAAACGTACATCCATTATGTTCATTTACTTGTCCTACCTGATATAAAAAATCATACATCCATTATGTTTATATACTTGTCCTACCTGATAAAAAAAACATATATCCATTATGTTTATTTACTTGTCCTACCTGATATAAAAAATCATACATCCATTATGTTTATTTACTTGTCCTACCTGATATAAAAAATCATACATCCATTATGTTTATTTACTTGTCCTACCTGATATAAAAAATCATACATCCATTATGTTTATATACTTGTCCTACCTGATATATGAAAAATCATACATCCATTATGTTTATTTACTTGTCCTACCTGATATAAAAAATCATACATCCATTATGTTTATTTACTTGTCCTACCTGATATATAAAAAATCATACATCCATTATGTTTATTAACTTGTCCTACCTGATATAGAAAATCATATATCCATTATGTTTATTTACTTGTCCTACCTGATATAAAAATCATATATCCATTATGTTTATATACTTGTCCTACCTGATATAAAAATCATACATCTATTATCTTTATTTACTTGTCCTACCTGATATAAAAAATCATACATCCATTATCTTTATACACTTGTCCTACCTGATATAAAAAATCATATATCCATTATGTTTATTTACTTGTCCTACCTGATATAAAAATCATATATCCATTATGTTTATATACTTGTCCTACCTGATATAAAAATCATACATCGATTATGTTTATTTACTTGTCCTACCTGATATAAAAAATCATACATCCATTATGTTTATATACTTGTCCTACCTGATATAAAAAATCATATATCCATTATGTTTATTTACTTGTCCTACCTGATATAAAAATCATATATCCATTATGTTTATATACTTGTCCTACCTGATATAAAAATCATACATGTATTATGTTTATTTACTTGTCCTACCTGATAAAAAAAATCATACATCCATTATGTTTATATACTTGTCCTACCTGATATAAAAAATCATATATCCATTATGTTTATTTACTTGTCCTACCTGATATACAAAATCATATATCCATTATGTTTATATACTTGTCCTACCTGATATAAAAAACGTACATCCATTATGTTCATTTACTTGTCCTACCTGATATAAAAAAATTATACATCCATTATGTTTATATACTTGTCCTACCTGATAAAAAAATCATATATCCATTATGTTTATTTACTTGTCCTACCTGATATAAAGAATCATACATCCATTATGTTTATTTACTTGTCCTACCTGATATAAAAAATCATATGTCCATTATGTTTATTTACATGTCCTACCTGATATAAAAAATCATACATCCATTATGTTTATTTACTTGTCCTACCTGATATATGAAAAATCATACATCCATTATGTTTATATACTTGTCCTATCTGATATAAAAAAATCATACATCCATTATGTTTATATACTTGTCCTACCTGATATAAAAAAATCATACATCTATTATGTTTATATACTTGTCCTTCCTGATATAAAAAAAATCATAATCTATTATGTTTATATACTTGTCCTACCTGATATAAAAAATCATACATCCATTATGTTTATTTACTTGTCCTACCTGATATAAAAAATCAAACATCCATTATGTTTATATACTTGTCCTACCTGATATAAAAAATCATATATCCATTATGTTTATTTACTTGTCCTACCTGATATAAAAATCATATATCCATTATGTTTATATACTTGTCCTACCTGATATAAAAATCATACATCCATTATGTTTATATACTTGTCCTACCAGATATAAAAAAATCATATATCCATTATGTTTATTTACTTGTCCTACCTGATATAAAAATCATACATCCATTATGTTTATATACTTGTCCTACCTGATATAAAAAATCATACATCCATTATATTTATATACTTGTCCTACCTGATATAAAAAACGTACATCCATTATGTTTATATACTTGTCCTACCTGATATAAAAAACGTACATCCATTATGTTTATTTACTTGTCCTACGTGATATAAAAAAACGTACATCCATTATGTTTATATACTTGTCCTACCTGATATAAAAAATCATATATCCATTATGTGTATTTACTTGTCCTACCTGATATAAAAAAATCATACATCTATTATGTTAATTTACTTGTCCTACCTGATATATAAAAAATCATACATCCATTATGTTTATATACTTGTCCTACCTGATATAAAAAAACATATATCCATTATGTTTATTTACTTGTCCTACCTGATATAAAAAATCATATATCCATTATGTTTATATACTTGTCCTACCTGATATAAAAAACGTACATCCATTATGTTTATTTACTTGTCCTACCTGATATAAAAAAATTATACATCCATTATGTTTATATACTTGTCCTACCTGATAAAAAATCATATATCCATTATGTTTATTTACTTGACCTACCTGATATAAAAAACGTACATCCATTATGTTCCTTTACTTGTCCTACCTGATATAAAAAATTATACATCCATTATGTTTATATACTTGTCCTACCTGATAAAAAAATTATATATCCATTATGTTTATTTACTTGTCCTACCTGATATAAAAAATCATACATCCATTATGTTTATTTACTTGTCCTACCTGATATAAAAAATCATACATCCATTATGTTTATTTACTTGTCCTACCTGATATAAAAAATCATACATCCATTATGTTTATTTACTTGTCCTACCTGATATATGAAAACTCATACATCCATTATGTTTATATACTTGTCCTACCTGATATAAAAAAATCATACATCCATTATGTTTATATACTTGTCCTACCTGATATAAAAAAATCATACATCTATTATGTTTATATGCTTGTCTTACCTGATGTAAAAAAAATCATAATCTATTATGTTTATATACTTGTCCTACCTGATATAAAAAAATCATACATCCATTATGTTTATTTACTTGTCCTACCTGATATTAAAAATCATACATCCATTATGTTTATATACTTGTCCTACCTGATATAAAAAACGTACATCCATTATGTTCATTTACTTGTCCTACCTGATATAAAACAATTATACATCCATTATGTTTATATACTTGTCCTACCTGATAAAAAAATCATATATCCATTATGTTTATTTACTTGTCCTACCTGATATAAAAAATCATACATCCATTATGTTTATTTACTTGTCATACCTGATATAAAAAATCATACATCCATTATGTTTATTTACTTGTCCTACCTGATATAAAAAAATCATACATCCATTATGTTTATATACTTGTCCTACCTGATATATGAAAAATCATACATCCATTATGTTTATTTACTTGTCCTACCTGATATAAAAAATCATACATCCATTGTGTTTATTTACTTGTCCTACCTGATATATAAAAAATCATACATCCATTATGTTTATTTACTTGTCCTACCTGATATAAAAAAATCATACATCCATTATGTTTATATACTTGTCCTACCTGATATAGAAAATCATATATCCATTATGTTTATTTACTTGTCCTACCTGATATAAAAATAATATATCCATTATGTTTATAATCTTGTCCTACCTGATATAAAAATCATACATCTATTATGTTTATTTACTTGTCCTACCTGATATAAAAAATCATACATCCATTATGTTTATATACTTGTCCTACCTGATATAAAAAATCATATATCCATTATGTTTATTTACTTGTCCTACCTGATATAAAAATCATCTATCCATTATGTTTATATACTTGTCCTACCTGATATAAAAATCATACATCTATTATGTTTATTTACTTGTCCTACCTGATATAAAAAATCATACATCCATTATGTTTATATACTTGTCCTACCTGATATAAAAAATCATATATCCATTATGTTTATTTACTTGTCCTACCTGATATAAAAAATCATATATCCATTATGTTTATATACTTGTCCTACCTGATATAAAAATCATACATCTATTATGTTTATTTACTTGTCCTACCTGATATAAAAAATCATACATCCATTATGTTTATATACTTGTCCTACCTGATATATAAAAAAATCATACATCCATTATGTTTATTGACTTGTCCTACCTGATATAAAAAAATCATACATCCATTATGTTTATATACTTGTCCTACCTGATATATAAAAAATCATATATCCATTATGTTTATTTACTTGTCCTACCTGATATAAAAAATCATACATCCATTATGTTTATATACTTGTCCTACCAGATATAAAAAAAATCATATATCCATTATGTTTATATACTTGTCCTACCAGATATAAAAAAAATCATACATCCATTATGTTTATTAACTTGTCCTACCTTATATATAAAAAATCATACATCCATTATGTTTATTTACTTGTCCTACCTGATATAAGAAATCATACATCCATTATGTTTATTTACTTGTCCTACCTGATATAAAAAATCATACATCCATTATGTTTATATACTTGTCCTACCTGATATATAAAAAATCATACATCCATTATGTTTATTTACTTGTCCTACCTGATATAAAAAATCATACATCCATTATGTTTATTTACTTGTCCTACCTGATATATAAAAAATCATACATCCATTATGTTTATTTACTTGTCCTACCTGATATAGAAATATCATACATCCATTATGTTTATATACTTGTCCTACCTGATATAAAAAATCATATATCCATTATGTTTATTTACTTGTCCTACCTGATATAAAAAATTATATATCCATTATGTTTATATACTTGTCTTACCTCATATAAAAATCATACATCTATTATGTTTATTCACTTGTCCTACCTGATATAAAAAATCATACATCCATTATGTTTATATACTTGTCCTACCTGATATATAAAAAATCATACATCCATTGTGTTTATTTACTTGTCCTACCTGATATAAAAAAATCATACATCCATTATGTTTATTTACTTGTCCTACCTGATATAAAAAACGTACATCCATTATGTTTATATACTTGTCCTACCTGATATAAAAAAATCATACATCCATTATGTTTATATACTTGTACTACCTGATATATAAAAAATGTTACATCCATTATGTTTATATACTTGTCCTACCTGATATAAAAAATCATTCATCCATTATGTTTATTTACTTGTCCTACCTGATATAAAACAATTATACATCCATTAAGTTTATATACTTGTCCTACCTGATATAAAAAATCATACATCCATTATGTTTATTTACTTGTCCTACCTGATATATAAAAAATCATACATCCATTATGTTTATATACTTGTCCTACCTGATAGATAAAAAAACGTACATCCATTATGTTTATATACTTGTCCTACCTGATATAAAAAACGTACATCCATTATGTTTATTTACTTGTCCTACTTGATATAAAAAATCATACATCCATTATGTTTATTTACTTGTCCTACCTGATATAACAAAAATCATACAACCATTATGTTTATTTACTTGTCCTACCTGATATAAAAAAAATCATACATCCATTATGTTTATTTACTTGTCCTACCTGATATAAAAAATCATATATCCATTATGTGTATTTACTCGTCCTACCTGATATAAAAAAATCATACATCTATTATGTTTATTTACTTGTCCTACCTGATATAAAAAAAATCATACATCCATTATGTTTATATACTTGTCCTACCTGATATAAAAATCATATATCCATTATGTTTATTTACTTGTCCTACCTGATATAAAAAATCATACATCTTTTATGTTTATTTTCTTGTCCTACCTGATATAAAAAAAATTATACATCTATTATGTTTATATACTTGTCCTACCTGATATAAAAAATCATACATCCATTATGTTTATATACTTGTCCTACCTGATATAAAAAATCATATATCCATTATGTTTATTTACTTGTCCTACCTGATATAAAAAAAATCATACATCCATTATGTTTATATACTTGTCCTACCTGATATAAAAAATATACATCCATTATGTTTATTTACTTGTCCTACCTGATAAAAAAATCATATATCCATTATGTTTATATACTTGTCCTACCTGATATAAAAAATCATATATCCATTATGTTTATATACTTGTCCTACCTGATATAAAAAATCATACATCCATTATGTTTAATTACTTGTCCTACCTGATATAAAAAATATACATCGATTATGTTTATTTACTTGTCCTACCTGATATAAAAAATCATACATCCATTATGTTTATATACTTGTCCTGCCTGATATAAAAAATCATATATCCATTATGTTTATATACTTGTCCTACCTGAAATAAAAAATCATACATCCATTATGTTTAATTACTTGTCCTACCTGATATAAAAAATCATACATCCATTATGTTTATATACTTGTCCTACCTGATATAAAAAAAATCATACTCCAAATATATTATATACTTGTCCTACCTGATATAAAAAATCATACATCCATTATGTTTAATTACTTGTCCTACCTGATATAAAAAATCATACATCCATTATGTTTATATACTTGTCCTACCTGATATAAAAAATCATACATCCATTATGTTTAATTACTTGTCCTACCTGATATAAAAAATCATACATCCATTATGTTTATATACTTGTCCTACCTGATATAAAAAATCATACATCCATTATGTTTATATACTTGTCCTACCTGATATAAAAAAATCATACTCCAAATACATTATATACTTGTCCTATCTGATATAAAAAATCATACATCCATTATGTTTATATACTTGTCCTACCTGATATAAAAAATCATACATCCATTATGTTTATATACTTGTCCTACCTGATATAAATAAAATCATACTCCAAATACATTATATACTTGTCCTACCTGATATAAAAAAAAATTCATGCATCCATTATGTTCATATACTTGTCCTACCTGATATAACAAAAAATCATACATCCATTATGTTTATTTACTTGTCCTACCTGATATAAAAAATCATACATCCATTATGTTTATATACTTGTCCTACCTGATATAAGAAAAAACCATACATCCATTGTGTTTTAAATTTTTGTCCCAAAAAAACATTGCGTGAAAAACAAGCAGACAGAATGAGTGTAAGAGGCGTCTGTTAGAAGCGCGGGAATTAATTACAATTTGATGTGGGTGTGAGCAACGTGATAGGAACGGTGGGGCAGAAACCGGGAGAGGGTGGGGAGGGTGGTTAGAGGGAGGGATATTTACACCCCCCCCCACGATCATTTCCAAATATTAGCAAAATTGTCCCTAAAATCGGTATTCTGAAAGTCAGTCAGTGTGATTCTATTTGCTCAGCTTCAAAAATAATTTTTGTTAAAATTACTATGGTAATCTACCTAAGCTTTCATTTCATGAAGATTCCCCCCGGGGAAGCCTCAGGGACCCAACAAAAAGAGAGGAGGTAGTAACGAGCTCGACGTGTTAGATCAAATGAGGGGTCATAACCCAAGTTTTGAAAGCAAAAAAAAAAAATATATATAAAAGTGAATGGCGATTCTCCTGTGTAGCATTAGCCGGTTTTGGCTGTTACTTTAAGCTTTTTCAAAATGAAATTTATTAGTCATATGAGAAAATTTGTTGTAAGGACTTTGCCTATTATATTCAATGAACAAGCTTAATCAATCAAGCGATATCCAATTAAGTGAGATCCCACGCAGAATTGTACTTCTATTCTCCCAAAAGTTCATGCTATATATAGTTCAATCAGTGAAAAGATAATTACAATCGTTGACAATCCCATGCCTTCAGTGAGCGTCCACATCAGAATTAGAAGTTAACATCCATTATGTTTATATACTTGTCCTACCTGATATATAAAAAATCATACATCCATTATGTTTATATACTTGTCCTACCTGATATAAAAAATCATACATCCATTATGTTTATATACTTGTCCTACCTGATATAAAAAATCATATATCCATTATGTTTATATACTTGTCCTACCTGAAATAAAAAATCATACATCCATTATGTTTAATTACTTGTCCTACCTGATATAAAAAATCATACATCCATTATGTTTATATACTTGTCCTACCTGATATAAAAAAAAATCATACTCCAAATATATTATATACTTGTCCTACCTGATATAAAAAATCATACATCCATTATGTTTAATTACTTGTCCTACCTGATATAAAAAATCATACATCCATTATGTTTATATACTTGTCCTACCTGATATAAAAAATCATACATCCATTATGTTTAATTACTTGTCCTACCTGATATAAAAAATCATACATCCATTATGTTTATATACTTGTCCTACCTGATATAAAAAATCATACATCCATTATGTTTATATACTTGTCCTACCTGATATAAAAAAATCATACTCCAAATACATTATATACTTGTCCTATCTGACATAAAAAATCATACATCCATTATGTTTATATACTTGTCCTACCTGATATAAAAAATCATACATCCATTATGTTTATATACTTGTCCTACCTGATATAAATAAAATCATACTCCAAATACATTATATACTTGTCCTACCTGATATAAAAAAAAATTCATGCATCCATTATGTTCATATACTTGTCCTACCTGATATAACAAAAAATCATACATCCATTATGTTTATTTACTTGTCCTACCTGATATAAAAAATCATACATCCATTATGTTTATATACTTGTCCTACCTGATATAAGAAAAAACCATACATCCATTGTGTTTTAAATTTTTGTCCCAAAAAAACATTGCGTGAAAAACAAGCAGACAGAATGAGTGTAAGAGGCGTCTGTTAGAAGCGCGGGAATTAATTACAATTTGATGTGGGTGTGAGCAACGTGATAGGAACGGTGGGGCAGAAACCGGGAGAGGGTGGGGAGGGTGGTTAGAGGGAGGGATATTTACACCCCCCCCCCCCACGATCATTTCCAAATATTAGCAAAATTGTCCCTAAAATCGGTATTCTGAAAGTCAGTCAGTGTGATTCTATTTGCTCAGCTTCAAAAATAATTTTTGTTAAAATTACTATGGTAATCTACCTAAGCTTTCATTTCATGAAGATTCCCCCCGGGGAAGCCTCAGGGACCCAACAAAAAGAGAGGAGGTAGTAACGAGCTCGACGTGTTAGATCAAATGAGGGGTCATAACCCAAGTTTTGAAAGCAAAAAAAAAAAATATATATAAAAGTGAATGGCGATTCTCCTGTGTAGCATTAGCCGGTTTTGGCTGTTACTTTAAGCTTTTTCAAAATGAAATTTATTAGTCATATGAGAAAATTTGTTGTAAGGACTTTGCCTATTATATTCAATGAACAAGCTTAATCAATCAAGCGATATCCAATTAAGTGAGATCCCACGCAGAATTGTACTTCTATTCTCCCAAAAGTTCATGCTATATATAGTTCAATCAGTGAAAAGATAATTACAATCGTTGACAATCCCATGCCTTCAGTGAGCGTCCACATCAGAATTAGGAGTTAACTCCCTTGCCCATTCTGGTAGAATTGTTGGAAATGGCGTGAGTGTGAATGAGTCAGTGAGGATTTCCTCGTTACTCATTAAGTCACACTCACATACTTGTTTTGGTAGAATTGTAGTTTGTTTTCATTTTGTTTTAATCCAATACTCTTTTTTCTTTTAGGTTCTGTCGCTTATCGCCACGATATAGCTTTGGATGCTGATGTGGTGTTGGGCACCAGTAAATGATAATAGTGATCCATCATGTATCAATGTATCTGTGAGAGAATGTACTTGTATGTGTGTATGGGTATGTATGCAATTATTGTACAACAATCGAGCGCCGTGTGTGAATGCTGGGCTTTAAAATTATTATTATTATTATTATTATTATTATTATTATTATTATTATTATTATTATTATTATTATTATTATTATTATTATTATTTTTATTATTATTATTATTATTATTATTAGGTAACTGGCTTTGTAATTGCACAGGCAGGTATGACTGGTTGTAAGTACATGGACGGATTTGATTTGTTTGTAATTACGAGGGCAGATATAGCTGGTTTGTAGTTACATGGGTGGATGTGTCAAGATTAGAAATTATGTAGGCAGATGTAACAGGTTAATAAATTATGTAGGCAGATGTGACTTGTTTGTAATTATGTGAGTGGATGTGGGTGGTTTGAAAGTTATGTGGGTAGATGTGGCAGGTTTGTAATTATGTGGGTGGATGTAACTGATTTGTAAGTATGTGCGTGGATGTGATTTGTTTGTAATTACGAGCGTGGATGTGGCTGCTTCTTAATTACGTGAGAGGATGTGGATGGTATGTAAATTATGTGAGTGGATGTGGCTGGTATGTAAATAATGTGAGTGGATGTGGCTGGTATGTAAATTATGTGGGTGGATGTGGCTGGTATGTAAATTATTTGAGTGGATGTGGCTGGTATGTAAATTATGTGAGTGGATGTGGCTGGTATGTAAATTATGTGAGTGGATGCAGCTGGTATGTAAATTATGTGAGTGGATGTGGCTGGTTTGTAAATTACGTGGCTGGATGTGGCTGGTATGTAAACTATGTGTGAGGATGTGGCTGGTATGCAAATTATGTGAGTGGATGTGTTTGGTATGTAAATTATGTGAGTGGATGTGTTTGGTATGTAAATTATGTGAGTGGATGTGGCTGGTATGTAAATTATGTGGATGGATGTGGCTGGTTTGTAAATTATGTGGATGGATGAGGCTGGTATGTAAATTACGTGGGTGGAGGTGGCTGGTATGTAAATTATGTGAGTGGATGTGGCTCGTTTGAAAGTTATGTTGGTAGATGTGGCAGGTTTGTAATTATGTGGGTGGATGTAACTGATTTGTAAGTATGTGTGTGGATGTGATTTGTTTGTAATTACGAGCGTGGATGTGGCTGCTTCTTAATTACGTGGGTGGATGCGGCTGGTATGTAAATTATGTGAGGGATGTGGCTGGTATGTAAATTATGTGAGTGGATGTGGCTGGCTGGGATGTAAATTATGTGAGTGGATGTGGCTGTTATGTAAATTATGTGAGTGGATCTGGCTGGTATGTAAATTATGTGGGTGGATGTGGCTGGTTTGTAAATTATGTGAGTGGATGTGGCTGGTATGTAAATTATGAGAGTGGATGTGGCTGGTATGTAAATTATGTGAGTGAATGTGGCTGGTATGTAAATTACGTGGGTGGATGTGGCTGGTATGTAAATTATGAGAGTGGATGTGGCTGGTATGTAAATTAAGTGAGTGAATGTGGCTGGTTTGTAACTTATGTGAGTGGGTGTGGCTGGTATGTAAATTATGAGGATGGATGTGGCTGGTATGTAAATTATGTGCGTGGATGTGGCTGGTTTTTAACTTATGTGAGTGGATGTGGCTGGTACGTAAATTATGTGGATGGATGTGGCTGGAATGTAAATTATGTGAGTGTATGTGGCTGGTATGTTATGTAAATTATGTGGGTGGATGTGGTTGGTATGTAAATTATGTGAGTGGATGTGGGTGGTATGTTAATCAGGGGAGAGGATGTGGCTGGTATGTAAATTATGGGAGAGGATGTGGCTGGTTTGTGAATTATGTGAGTGGATGTAGCTGGTATGTAAATTACGTGATTGGATGTGGCTGGTATGTAAATTATGTGAGTGGATGTGGCTGGTTCGTAAATTATGTGAGTGGATGTGGCTGGTATGTAAATTATGTGAGTGGATGTGGCTGGTTTTTAAAATATGTGATTGGATGTGGCTGGTATGTAAATTATGGGAGAGGATGTGGCTGGTTTGTAAATTATGTCAGTGTATGTGGTATGTAAATTATATGGATGGATGTGGCTGGTATGTAAATTATGCGAGTGGATGTGGCTGTTTTTTAACTTATGTGAGTGGATGTGGCTGGTATGTAAATTATGTGAGCGGATGTGGCTGGTATGTAAATTATGTGAGTGGATGTGGCTGGTTTGTAAATTATGTGGGTGGATGTGGGTGGTTTGAAACTTATGTGAGTGGATGTGGCTGGTATGTAAATTATGTGAGTGGATGTGGCTGGTATGTAAATTATGTGAGTGGATGTGGCTGGTATGTAAATTATGTGAGTGGATGTGGCTGGTATGTAAATTATGTGAGTGGATGTGGCTGGTTTGTAAAATATGTGAGTGGATGTGGCTGGTTTGTAAATTATGTGGGTGGATGTGGCTGTTTTGTAACTTGTGTGGGAGGATGTGTCTGGCATGTAAATTATGTGAGTGGATGTGGCTGGTATGTAAATTATGTGAGTGGATTTGGCTGGTATGTAAATTATGTGGATGGATGTGGCTGGTATGTAAATTATGCGAGTGTATGTGGGTGGTATGTCATGTAAATTATGTGGGTGGATGTGGCTGGTATGTAAATTGTGTGTGAGGATGTGGCTGGTATGTAAATTATGTGAGTGGATGTGGCTGGTATGTAAATTATGTGAGTGGATGTGGCTGGTATGTAAATTATGTGAGTGGATGTGGCTGGTATGTAAATTATGTGAGTGGATGTGGCCGGTATGTAAATTACGTGAGTGGATGTGGCTGGTTTGTAAATAATGTGAGTGGATGTGGCTGGTATGTAAATTGTGTGTGAGGATGTGGGTGGTATGTTAATCAGGGGAGAGGATGTGGCTGGTATGTAAATTATGGGAGAGGATGTGGCTGGTTTGTGAATTATGTGAGTGGATGCGGTTGGTATGTAAATTACGTGATTGGATGTGGCTGGTATGTAAATTATGGGAGAGGATGTGGCTGGTTTGTGAATTATGTGAGTGGATGTGGCTGGTATGTAAATTACGTGATTGGATGTGGCTGGTATGTAAATTATGGGAGAGTATGTGGCTGGTTTGTAAATTATGTCAGTGGATGTGGCAGGCATGTAAATTATGTTTGAGGATGTGGCTGGTATGTAAATTATGTGGGTGGATGTGGCTGGTATGTAAATTATGTGGGTGGATGTGGCTGGTATGTAAATTATGTGAGTGGATGTGGGTGGAATGTAAATTATGTGGAAGGATGTGGCTTGTATGTAAATTATGTGAGTGGATGTGGCTGGTATGTAAATTATGTGGGTGGATGTGGCTGGTATGTAAATTATGTGGGTGGATGTGGCTGGTATGTAAATTATGTGAGTGGATGTGGGTGGAATGTAAATTATGTGAGTGGATGTGGCCGGTATGTAAATTATGTGGGTGGATGTGGTTTGTATGTAAATTATGTGAGTGGATGTGGCTGGTATGTAAATTATGTGGGTGGATGTGGCTGGTATGTAAATTATGTGGGTGGATGTGGCTGGTATGTAAATTATTTGAGAGGATGTGGGTGGAATGTAAATTATGTGAGTGGATGTGGTCGGTATGTAAATTACGTGAGTGGATGTGGCTGGTTTGTAAATAATGTGAGTGGATGTGGCTGGTATGTAAATTATGTGAGTGGATGTGGGTGGTATGTTAATCAGGGGAGAGGATGTGGCTGGTATGTAAATTATGGGAGAGGATGTGGCTGGTTTGTGAATTATGTGAGTGGATGTAGCTGGTATGTAAATTACGTGATTGGATGTGGCTGGTATGTAAATTATGTGAGTGGATGTGGCTGGTTCGTAAATTATGTGAGTGGATGTGGCTGGTATGTAAATTATGTGAGTGGATGTGGCTGGTTTTTAAAATATGTGATTGGATGTGGCTGGTATGTAAATTATGGGAGAGGATGTGGCTGGTTTGTAAATTATGTCAGTGTATGTGGCTGGCATGTAAATTATGTGAGTGGCTGTGACTGGTATGTAAATTATGTGAGTGGATGTGGCTGGTATGTAAATTATGTGAGTGGATGTGGCTGGTATGTTAATTAGGGGAGAGAATGTGGCTGGTATGTAAATTATGGGAGAGGATGTGGCTGGTTTGTAAATTATGTGAGTGGATGTGGCTGGCATGTAAATTATGTGAGTGGATGTGGCTGGTATGTAAATTATGTGAGTGGATGTGGCTGGTATGTAAATTATGTGAGTGGATGTGGCTGGTATGTTAATCAGGGGAGAGGATGTGGCTGGTATGTAAATTATGGGAGAGGATGTGGCTGGTATGTAAATTACGTGGGAAGATGTGTCTGGTTTGTAAATTATGTGAGTGAATGTGGCTGGTATGTAAATTATGTGAGTGGATGTGGCTGGTATGTAAATTATGTGGGTGGATGTGGCTGGTATGTAAATTATGTGTGTGGATGTGGCTGGTATGTAAATTATGTGAGTGGATGTGGCTGGTATGTAAATTATGTGGGTGGATGTGGCTGGTATGTAAATTATGTGGATGGATGTGGCTGGTATGTAAATTATGTGGGTGGATGTGGCTGGTATGTAAATTATGTGGATGGATGTGGCTGGTATGTAAATTATGTGAGTGGATGTCGCTGGTATGTAAATTATGTGGATGGATGTGGCTGGTATGTAAATTATGTGGGTGGATGTGGCTGGTATGTAAATTATGTGACTGGATGTGGCTGGTGTTTAAATTATGTGAGTGGATGTGGCTGGTATGTAAATTATGTGGATGGATGTGGCTGGTATGTAAATTATGTGGGTGGATGTGGCTGGTATGTAAATTATGTGAGTGGATGTGGCTGGTGTTTAAATTATGTGAGTGGATGTGGCTGGTTTGTAAATTATGTTTGAGGATGTGGCTGGTATGTAAATTATGTGGATGGATGTGGCTGGTATGTAAATTATGTGGGTGGATGTGGCTGGTTTTTAAAATATGTGAGTGGATGTGGCTGGTATGTAAATTATGTGAATGGATGTGGTAGGTTTGTAAACTATGCCAGTGGATGTGGCTGGTATGTAAATTAGGCGAGTGAATGTGGCTGGTATGTAAATTATGTGGGTGGATGTGGCTGGGATGTAAAATATGTGAGTGGATGTGGCTGGTATGTAAATTATGTGGATGGATGTGGCTGGTATGTAAATTATGTGGGTGGATGTGGCTGGTATGTAAATTATGTGGATGGATGCGGCTGGTATGTAAATTATGTGAGTGGATGTGGCTGGTATGTAAATTGTGTGGATAGATGTGGCTGGTATGTAAATTATGTGGGTGAATGTGGCTGGTATGTAAATTATGTGGGTGGATGTGGCTGGTATGTAAATTATGTGAGTGGATGTGGCTGGTATGTAAATTATGTGGATGGATGTGGCTGGTATGTAAATTATGTGGGTGGGTGTGGCTGGTATATAGATTAGGTGAGTGGATGTGGCTGGTATGTAAATTATGTGAGTGGATGTGGCTGGTATGAAAATTACGTGAGTGGATGTGGCTGGTTTGTAACTTTTGTGAGTGGATGTGGCTGGTTTGTAACTTATGTGAGTGGATGTCGCTGGTATGTATTTTATGTGTGGATGTGGCTGGTATGTAAATTATGTGAGTGGATGTGGTAGGTTTGTAAATTATGTGAGTGGATGTGGCTGGTTTGTAAGTTATGCGAGCAGATGTGGCACATTTGCAATTATGCGGGTGAATGTGGCTGGTTTGTGAATTATGTGGGTAGATGTGGCAGGTTTGTAATTATGCAGGTGTATATGGCTGGTTTGTAAATTATGCGGCTAGATGTGACTGAGGTGTTTGGAAAAGGGTTTACCCTATCCCTACTGATATCAGCCTATAAAAATTTCAAGAGGCAAGTTTTTCTCATAATGAAACTAGGAATTTAACTGATTTAATCTTGTTTGTCAGAGCCTAGTTGGCGTGGGTGGAGTTTTGGTGGGGTGGTTAAATTTCTAGTTGCATTATGGGAAAACTTACTAGAAATTTCCGTTTTCGTCAATATCTTTCTTCAATGAAAATTTTGTTAATATACTCTCCCAAAAAAGAAAGTGTGCATGCTAAAAAATAACACTAAAAAAGATATATATCATTTTCATTCATGGAAATTTTATTCAATCACAGATGAATCAATTTGTGATCAACACGAGAAATTTCATTACGCTACGACGAATACTCTTGGTGCCATGGAAAGTCAAAGACACTAAGGGTCAAACACAAAAGTCACACACTCAATATCTGATATGACCTCCGTCTGCATCGACTGCTGCTGTGCATCTACGCCTCATGGAAGCGAACAAGTTAGCACGGAAGTGTTGTGGGATGTTGTTCCATATTCTGATAAGCTGTCTTTGGAGTTCCACAAGCGTTGATGGTGCATGGGGAAGCCGGCGTAGCTGACGTTTCATTTCGTCCCATACGTGCTCAATGGGAGATATATCGGGCGGATTTGCGGGCCAGGGAAGAACATCCACTTGTTGTTGCTGCAGATACTGTTGAACAATACGAGCTGCGTGGGGTCGAGCGTTGTCCTGCTGTAGAATGACGCCGGGGCCGTGACGTTGCAGAAATGGGACAACAACGGGCGTAAGCACTTCATCACGATATCTGGCAGCATTGAGATTGCCATCAATAACGACCAGCTCAGTTCTGTTACGGGCAGTGATGCCACCCCACACCATGAGAGACCCTCCCCCATAACGGTTTCGCTCCACGACACATGGATCTGCGTAGCGTTCGTTTCGACGTCTGTACACTCTCTGGCGGCCATCTGATGATGAAAGATGGAAACGACATTCATCTGTGAATAAAACACGTCGCCACCAGTGTAAGGGATGCCTGTGATGTTGTCTACACCACTGCAGTCGAGCACGACGATGATGTAATGTCAAAATCGGACGAATTGCAGGTCTTCGAGGACGTAAGGCATATTCTCTCAGCCGGTTGATTACTGCTTGAGGATGTATCCGTCTCAGGTTAGGGATGTTCCTGGCTGTCATCGTTGCCGTTTGTTGCCGGTTTCGGAGATGGACGACACGGATATACCGATCTTGTGCAGGGGTGGTCACTCGGGGTCTCCCGGAGCGGGGTCGGTCTCGAACGTCATCATGTTATGCATGTCGATGGACTAGCCTGTCTACAGTGTTACGGTGGCAGTTCAAATGCTGGGCAACCTCTCTGTGTGTTCTGCCAGCTCTAATCATACCCAGGTCAAGGAGACGTTGATTCATTGTCAATCTTGGCTTGCTAATGTGGAGTCGTTTTAACAGCAGCGCAAATTTGAATGTGAACGAAAGGAAGACCTTACTTTAGTGTTTAAATACCCAAGGATTCACACTGCTGCATGAATTTTCAGACTCTCCACGTGCAAAACATGCCTTTTTACAAACGTGCAGCACGTCATTTAACGTTAATGCAATTTTAACGGGGAAAGCTGTTTTTGTGTTCAATATAACTTATTCATGAACAGGTTAACACTCTTTACACCTACGGAATTATTTTTTTGGAGTTTGATCAATTTCACTTTCTTTTTTGGGCGAGTATATGATGTACTCAAATGGATATGGTAAATGGATGACCTGCCTTAAAAAAGGGAAATAGATCGATCTGCCTTAAAAAGGGAAATGGGCCGACCTGTCTTTAAAAAAGTATGTAACTTTTCCTGATAAGTGTAAATCTCCATATGTAATATGTAGTTAACAGTTTTATTCAATTAACCCGCATATTGAGATTTAGTGTAAGATCTCCATATGTAATATGCAGTTAACAGTTTTATTCAATTAACCCGCATATTGAGATTTAGTGTAAGATCTCCATATGTAATATGCAGTTAACAGTTTTATTCAATTAACCCACATATTGAGACTTAGTGTGAGATCTCCATATGTAATATGCAGTTAGCAGTTTTATTCAATTAACCCGCATATTGAGACTTAGTGTGAGATTTCCATATGTAATATGCAGTTAACAGTTTTATTTAATTAACCCACATATTGAGACTTTGTGTAAGATCGCCATATGTAATATGCAGTTAACAGTTTTATTTAATTAACCCACATATTGAGACTTAGTGTAAGATTTCCATATGTAATATGCAGTTAACAGTTTTATTCAATTAACCCACATATTGAGACTTAGTGTAAGATTTCCATATGTAATATGCAGTTAACAGTTTTATTTAATTAATCGCATATTGAGACTTGGTGTAAGATTTCTATATGTAATATGCAGTTAACAGTTTTATTCAATTAACCCACATATTGAGACTTAGTGTAAGATTTCCATATGTAATATGCAGTTAACAGTTTTATTTAATTAATCGCATATTGAGACTTAGTGTAAGATTTCCATATGTAATATGCAGTGAACAGTTTTATTCAATTAACCCACATATTGAGACTTAGTGTAAGATTTCCATATGTAATATGCAGTTAACAGTTTTATTCAATTAACCCACATATTGAGACTTAGTGTAAGATTTCCATATGTAATATGCAGTTAACAGTTTTATTTAATTAATCGCATATTGAGACTTGGTGTAAGATTTATATATGTAATATGCAGTTAACAGTTTTATTCAATTAACCCACATATTGAGACTTAGTGTAAGATTTCCATATGTAATATGCAGTTAACAGTTTTATTTAATTAATCGCATATTGAGACTTAGTGTAAGATTTCCATATGTAATATGCAGTTAACAGTTTTATTCAATTAACCCACATATTGAGACTTAGTGTAAGATTTCCATATGTAATATGCAGTTAACAGTTTTATTCAATTAACCCACATATTGAGACTTAGTGTAAGATTTCCATATGTAATATGCAGTTAACAGTTTTATTCAATTAGCCCACATATTGAGACTTAGTGTAAGATTTCCATATGTAATATGCAGTTAACAGTTTTATTTAATTAATCGCATATTGAGACTTAGTGTAAGATTTCCATATGTAATATGCAGTTAACAGTTTTATTCAATTAACCCACATATTGAGACTTAGTGTAAGATTTCCATATGTAATATGCAGTTAACAGTTTTATTCAATTAACCCACATATTGAGACTTAGTGTAAGATTTCCATATGTAATATGCAGTTAACAGTTTTATTCAATTAACCCACATATTGAGACTTAGTGTAAGATTTCCATATGTAATATGCAGTTAACAGTTTTATTTAATTAATCGCATATTGAGACTTAGTGTAAGATTTCCATATGTAATATGCAGTTAACAGTTTTATTTAATTAATCGCATATTGAGACTTAGTGTAAAATTTCCATATGTAATATGCAGTTAACAGTTTTATTTAATTAATCGCATATTGAGACTTAGTGTAAGATTTCCATATGTAATATGCAGTTAACAGTTTTATTTAATTAATCGCATATTGAGACTTAGTGTAAGATTTCCATATGTAATATGCAGTTAACAGTTTTATTCAATTAACCCACATATTGAGACTTAGTGTAAGATTTCCATATGTAATATGCAGTTAACAATTTTATTCAATTAACCCACATATTGAGACTTGGTGTAAGATTTCCATATGTAATATGCAGTTAACAGTTTTATTCAATTAACCCACATATTGAGACTTAGTGTAAGATTTCCATATGTAATATGCAGTTAACAGTTTTATTTAATTAATCGCATATTGAGACTTAGTGTAAGATTTCCATATGTAATATGCAGTTAACAGTTTTATTCAATTAACCCACATATTGAGACTTAGTGTAAGATCTCCATATGTAATATGCAGTTAACAGTTTTATTCAATTAACCCACATATTGAGACTTAGTGTAAGATTTCCATATGTAATATGCAGATAACAGTTTTATTCAATTAACCCACATATTGAGACTTAGTGTAAGATCTCCATATGTAATATGCAGTTAACAGTTTTATTCAATTAACCCACATATTGAGACTTAGTGTAAGATTTCCATATGTAATATGCAGTTAACAGTTTTATTTAATTAATCGCATATTGAGACTTAGTGTAAGATTTCCATATGTAATATGCAGTTAACAGTTTTATTTAATTAATCGCATATTGAGACTAAGTGTAAGATCTCCATATGTAATATGCAGTTAACAGTTTTATTTAATTAACCCACATATTGAGAATTTGTGTAAGATCGCCATATGTAATATGTAGTTAACAGTTTTATTTAATTAACCCACATATTGAGACTTAGTGTAAGATCTCCATATGTAATATGTAGTTAACAGTTTTATTTAATTAACCCACATATTGAGACTTAGTGTAAGATTTCCATATGTAATATGTAGTTAACAGTTTTATTCAATTAACCCACATATTGAGACTTAGTGTAAGATCTCCATATGTAATATGTAGTTAACAGTTTTATTTAATTAATCGCATATTGAGACTTAGTGTAAGATTTCCATATGTAATATGCAGTTAACAGTTTTATTCAATTAACCCACATATTGAGACTTAGTGTAAGATTTCCATATGTAATATGCAGTTAACAGTTTTATTCAATTAACCCACATATTGAGACTTAGTGTAAGATTTCCATATGTAATATGCAGTTAACAGTTTTATTCAATTAGCCCACATATTGAGACTTAGTGTAAGATTTCCATATGTAATATGCAGTTAACAGTTTTATTTAATTAATCGCATATTGAGACTTAGTGTAAGATTTCCATATGTAATATGCAGTTAACAGTTTTATTCCATTAACCCACATATCTAGACTTAGTGTAAGATTTCCATATGTAATATGCAGTTAACAGTTTTATTCAATTAACCCACATATTGAGACTTAGTGTAAGATTTCCATATGTAATATGCAGTTAACAGTTTTATTCAATTAACCCACATATTGAGACTTAGTGTAAGATTTCCATATGTAATATGCAGTTAACAGTTTTATTTAATTAATCGCATATTGAGACTTAGTGTAAGATTTCTATATGTAATATGCAGTTAACAGTTTTATTTAATTAATCGCATATTGAGACTTAGTGTAAGATTTCCATATGTAATATGCAGTTAACAGTTTTATTTAATTAATCGCATATTGAGACTTAGTGTAAGATTTCCATATGTAATATGCAGTTAACAGTTTTATTTAATTAATCGCATATTGAGACTTAGTGTAAGATTTCCATATGTAATATGCAGTTAACAGTTTTATTTAATTAATCGCATATTGAGACTTAGTGTAAGATTTCCATATGTAATATGCAGTTAACAGTTTTATTTAATTAATCGCATATTGAGACTTAGTGTAAGATTTCCATATGTAATATGCAGTTAACAGTTTTATTCAATTAACCCACATATTGAGACTTAGTGTAAGATTTCCATATGTAATATGCAGTTAACAATTTTATTCAATTAACCCACATATTGAGACTTAGTGTAAGATTTCCATATGTAATATGCACTTAACAGTTTTATTCAATTAACCCACATATTGAGACTTAGTGTAAGATTTCCATATGTAATATGCAGTTAACAGTTTTATTTAATTAATCGCATATTGAGACTTAGTGTAAGATTTCCATATGTAATATGCAGTTAACAGTTTTATTCAATTAACCCACATATTGAGACTTAGTGTAAGATTTCCATATGTAATATGCAGTTAACAGTTTTATTCAATTAACCCACATATTGAGACTTAGTGTAAGATTTCCATATGTAATATGCAGTTAACAGTTTTATTCAATTAACCCACATATTGAGACTTAGTGTAAGATTTCCATATGTAATATGCAGTCAACAGTTTTATTTAATTAATCGCATATTGAGACTTAGTGTAAGATTTCCATATGTAATATGCAGTTAACAGTTTTATTTAATTAATCGCATATTGAGACTTAGTGTAAGATTTCCATATGTAATATGCAGTTAACAGTTTTATTTAATTAATCGCATATTGAGACTTAGTGTAAGATTTCCATATGTAATATGCAGTTAACAGTTTTATTTAATTAATCGCATATTGAGACTTAGTGTAAGATTTCCATATGTAATATGCAGTTAACAGTTTTATTTAATTAATCGCATATTGAGACTTAGTGTATGATTTCCATATGTAATATGCAGTTAACAGTTTTATTCAATTAACCCACATATTGAGACTTAGTGTAAGATCTCCATATGTAATATGCAGTTAACAGTTTTATTCAATTAACCCACATATTGAGACTTAGTGTAAGATTTCCATATGTAATATGCAGATAACAGTTTTATTCAATTAACCCACATATTGAGACTTAGTGTAAGATCTCCATATGTAATATGCAGTTAACAGTTTTATTCAATTAACCCACATATTGAGACTTAGTGTAAGATTTCCATATGTAATATGCAGTTAACAGTTTTATTTAATTAATCGCATATTGAGACTTAGTGTAAGATTTCCATATGTAATATGCAGTTAACAGTTTTATTCAATTAACCCACATATTGAGACTTAGTGTAAGATTTCCATATGTAATATGCAGTTAACAGTTTTATTCAATTAACCCACATATTGAGACTTAGTGTAAGATTTCCATATGTAATATGCAGTTAACAGTTTTATTCAATTAGCCCACATATTGAGACTTAGTGTAAGATTTCCATATGTAATATGCAGTTAACAGTTTTATTTAATTAATCACATATTGAGACTTAGTGTAAGATTTCCATATGTAATATGCAGTTAACAGTTTTATTCCATTAACCCACATATCTAGACTTAGTGTAAGATTTCCATATGTAATATGCAGTTAACAGTTTTATTCAATTAACCCACATATTGAGACTTAGTGTAAGATTTCCATATGTAATATGCAGTTAACAGTTTTATTCAATTAACCCACATATTGAGACTTAGTGTAAGATTTCCATATGTAATATGCAGTTAACAGTTTTATTTAATTAATCTCATATTGAGACTTAGTGTAAGATTTCTATATGTAATATGCAGTTAACAGTTTTATTTAATTAATCGCATATTGAGACTTAGTGTAAGATTTCCATATGTAATATGCAGTTAACAGTTTTATTTAATTAATCGCATATTGAGACTTAGTGTAAGATTTCCATATGTAATATGCAGTTAACAGTTTTATTTAATTAATCGCATATTGAGACTTAGTGTAAGATTTCCATATGTAATATGCAGTTAACAGTTTTATTTAATTAATCGCATATTGAGACTTAGTGTAAGATTTCCATATGTAATATGCAGTTAACAGTTTTATTTAATTAATCACATATTGAGACTTAGTGTAAGATTTCCATATGTAATATGCAGTTAACAGTTTTATTCAATTAACCCACATATTGAGACTTAGTGTAAGATTTCCATATGTAATATGCAGTTAACAATTTTATTCAATTAACCCACATATTGAGACTTAGTGTAAGATTTCCATATGTAATATGCACTTAACAGTTTTATTCAATTAACCCACATATTGAGACTTAGTGTAAGATTTCCATATGTAATATGCAGTTAACAGTTTTATTTAATTAATCGCATATTGAGACTTAGTGTAAGATTTCCATATGTAATATGCAGTTAACAGTTTTATTCAATTAACCCACATATTGAGACTTAGTGTAAGATTTCCATATGTAATATGCAGTTAACAGTTTTATTCAATTAACCCACATATTGAGACTTAGTGTAAGATTTCCATATGTAATATGCAGTTAACAGTTTTATTCAATTAACCCACATATTGAGACTTAGTGTAAGATTTCCATATGTAATATGCAGTCAACAGTTTTATTTAATTAATCGCATATTGAGACTTAGTGTAAGATTTCCATATGTAATATGCAGTTAACAGTTTTATTTAATTAATCGCATATTGAGACTTAGTGTAAGATTTCCATATGTAATATGCAGTTAACAGTTTTATTTAATTAATCGCATATTGAGACTTAGTGTAAGATTTCCATATGTAATATGCAGTTAACAGTTTTATTTAATTAATCGCATATTGAGACTTAGTGTAAGATTTCCATATGTAATATGCAGTTAACAGTTTTATTTAATTAATCGCATATTGAGACTTAGTGTATGATTTCCATATGTAATATGCAGTTAACAGTTTTATTCAATTAACCCACATATTGAGACTTAGTGTAAGATCTCCATATGTAATATGCAGTTAACAGTTTTATTCAATTAACCCACATATTGAGACTTAGTGTAAGATTTCCATATGTAATATGCAGATAACAGTTTTATTCAATTAACCCACATATTGAGACTTAGTGTAAGATCTCCATATGTAATATGCAGTTAACAGTTTTATTCAATTAACCCACATATTGAGACTTAGTGTAAGATTTCCATATGTAATATGCAGTTAACAGTTTTATTTAATTAATCGCATATTGAGACTTAGTGTAAGATTTCCATATGTAATATGCAGTTAACAGTTTTATTCAATTAACCCACATATTGAGACTTAGTGTAAGATTTCCATATGTAATATGCAGTTAACAGTTTTATTCAATTAACCCACATATTGAGACTTAGTGTAAGATTTCCATATGTAATATGCAGTTAACAGTTTTATTCAATTAGCCCACATATTGAGACTTAGTGTAAGATTTCCATATGTAATATGCAGTTAACAGTTTTATTTAATTAATCGCATATTGAGACTTAGTGTAAGATTTCCATATGTAATATGCAGTTAACAGTTTTATTCCATTAACCCACATATCTAGACTTAGTGTAAGATTTCCATATGTAATATGCAGTTAACAGTTTTATTCAATTAACCCACATATTGAGACTTAGTGTAAGATTTCCATATGTAATATGCAGTTAACAGTTTTATTCAATTAACCCACATATTGAGACTTAGTGTAAGATTTCCATATGTAATATGCAGTTAACAGTTTTATTTAATTAATCGCATATTGAGACTTAGTGTAAGATTTCTATATGTAATATGCAGTTAACAGTTTTATTTAATTAATCGCATATTGAGACTTAGTGTAAGATTTCCATATGTAATATGCAGTTAACAGTTTTATTTAATTAATCGCATATTGAGACTTAGTGTAAGATTTCCATATGTAATATGCAGTTAACAGTTTTATTTAATTAATCGCATATTGAGACTTAGTGTAAGATTTCCATATGTAATATGCAGTTAACAGTTTTATTTAATTAATCGCATATTGAGACTTAGTGTAAGATTTCCATATGTAATATGCAGTTAACAGTTTTATTTAATTAATCGCATATTGAGACTTAGTGTAAGATTTCCATATGTAATATGCAGTTAACAGTTTTATTCAATTAACCCACATATTGAGACTTAGTGTAAGATTTCCATATGTAATATGCAGTTAACAATTTTATTCAATTAACCCACATATTGAGACTTAGTGTAAGATTTCCATATGTAATATGCACTTAACAGTTTTATTCAATTAACCCACATATTGAGACTTAGTGTAAGATTTCCATATGTAATATGCAGTTAACAGTTTTATTTAATTAATCGCATATTGAGACTTAGTGTAAGATTTCCATATGTAATATGCAGTTAACAGTTTTATTCAATTAACCCACATATTGAGACTTAGTGTAAGATTTCCATATGTAATATGCAGTTAACAGTTTTATTCAATTAACCCACATATTGAGACTTAGTGTAAGATTTCCATATGTAATATGCAGTTAACAGTTTTATTCAATTAACCCACATATTGAGACTTAGTGTAAGATTTCCATATGTAATATGCAGTCAACAGTTTTATTTAATTAATCGCATATTGAGACTTAGTGTAAGATTTCCATATGTAATATGCAGTTAACAGTTTTATTTAATTAATCGCATATTGAGACTTAGTGTAAGATTTCCATATGTAATATGCAGTTAACAGTTTTATTTAATTAATCGCATATTGAGACTTAGTGTAAGATTTCCATATGTAATATGCAGTTAACAGTTTTATTTAATTAATCGCATATTGAGACTTAGTGTAAGATTTCCATATGTAATATGCAGTTAACAGTTTTATTTAATTAATCGCATATTGAGACTTAGTGTATGATTTCCATATGTAATATGCAGTTAACAGTTTTATTCAATTAACCCACATATTGAGACTTAGTGTAAGATCTCCATATGTAATATGCAGTTAACAGTTTTATTCAATTAACCCACATATTGAGACTTAGTGTAAGATTTCCATATGTAATATGCAGATAACAGTTTTATTCAATTAACCCACATATTGAGACTTAGTGTAAGATCTCCATATGTAATATGCAGTTAACAGTTTTATTCAATTAACCCACATATTGAGACTTAGTGTAAGATTTCCATATGTAATATGCAGTTAACAGTTTTATTTAATTAATCGCATATTGAGACTTAGTGTAAGATTTCCATATGTAATATGCAGTTAACAGTTTTATTTAATTAATCGCATGTTGAGACTAAGTGTAAGATCTCCATATGTAATATGCAGTTAACAGTTTTATTTAATTAACCCACGTATTGAGAATTTGTGTAAGATCGCCATATGTAATATGTAGTTAACAGTTTTATTTAATTAACCCACATATTGAGACTTAGTGTAAGATCTCCATATGTAATATGTAGTTAACAGTTTTATTTAATTAACCCACATATTGAGACTTAGTGTAAGATTTCCATATGTAATATGTAGTTAACAGTTTTATTCAATTAACCCACATATTGAGACTTAGTGTAAGATCTCCATATGTAATATGTAGTTAACAGTTTTATTTAATTAATCGCATATTGAGACTTAGTGTAAGATTTCCATATGTAATATGCAGTTAACAGTTTTATTCAATTAACCCACATATTGAGACTTAGTGTTAGATTTCCATATGTAATATGCAGTTAACATTTTTATTCAATTAACCCACATATTGAGACTTAGTGTAAGATTTCCATATGTAATATGCAGTTAACAGTGTTATTCAATTAACCCACATATTGAGACTTAGTGTAAGATTTCCATATGTAATATGCAGTTAACAGTTTTATTTAATTAATCGCATATTGAGACTTAGTGTAAGATTTCCATATGTAATATGCAGTTAACAGTTTTATTTAATTAATCGCATATTGAGACTATGTGTAAGATCTCCATATGTAATATGCAGTTAACAGTTTTATTTAATTAACCCACATATTGAGAATTTGTGTAAGATCGCCATATGTAATATGTAGTTAACAGTTTTATTTAATTAACCCACATATTGAGACTTAGTGTAAGATTTCCATATGTAATATGTAGTTAACAGTTTTATTTAATTAACCCACATATTGAGACTTAGTGTAAGATGTCCATATGTAATATGTAGTTAACAGTTTTATTCAATTAACCCACATATTGAGACTTAGTGTAAGATCTCCATATGTAATATGTAGTTAACAGTTTTATTCAATTAACCCGCATATTGAGACTTAGTGTAAGATCTCCATACGTAATATGTAGTTAACAGTTTTATTCAATTAACCCACATATTGAGACTTAGTGTAAGATCTCCATATGTAATATGTAGTTAACAGTTTTATTTAATTAACCCACATATTGAGACTTAGTGTAAGATCTCCATATGTAATATGCAGTTAACAGTTTTATTCAATTAACCCACATATTGAGACTTAGTGTAAGATCTCCATATGTAATATGTAGTTAACAGTTTTATTCAATTAACCCACATATTGAGACTTAGTGTAAGATCTCCATATGTAATATGTAGTTAACAGTTTTATTTAATTAATCGCATATTGAGACTTTGATTTATGATATATCTCTTAACCCTTTATCTAACATGAAAAGCAGACGACACTTGCAAAAAAAATTTGGAATAACTATTTTTGTTTCATTTTTTTTGTCTCAAAAACATAGGTTATGACCCCTCATTGGAACGAGCTCGACGAACTCGTTCCAATGAGGGGTCATAACCTATGTTTTTGAGATAAAAAATTTAAAAATAATGAAAATTATTAGGCGTTTTTGAGAATAACGCTGGCCGGTTTTGGGCGTTACATTGGGTAAAGGGTGAAACACTTGTTTCAGTAATTCTGAGGATCATTTTTCAAATTTTCAATCACAGAACTAAAGTATGGTCCAGGTGGAATGCATTTTGTTATTCACTTTTCATGAGTTTTATAACACATCTATTAATGATAAACACTGGAGTTCCGCTGTTCTGCCTGTTCGATAAAAATAAAGTTTAATCGCACATGTGGTGATATCATACACGTTCGATTCGAGGAGGAACCCGTCTAACAAATCGCATCAGTTATTGATCGAATGTACCGGAGTCGAGATCGCTGGGAAATTCCAAGTTCCTCATTTAGATTTGTTTATCAGAGATATTTAACCCTTTACCTAACATGAAAAGCAGACGACACATGCAAACAAAATTCTTGAATAACTAATTTTTTTCATTTTTTCATTTTTTGTCTCAAAAACATAGGTTATGACCTCTCGTTGGAACGAGCTCGACGAGCTCGTTCCAACGAGAGGTCATAACCTATGTTTTTGAGACAAAAAATGGAAAAATAATAAAAATTATTTGGCGATTTTGGTGAATAGCGCTGGCCGGTTTTTGGTCGTTACGTTGGGTAAAGGGTTAAACAATCAGAGTCGAGTCCAAAATTTACAAAATAAAAATATTATTCTGACTGCTTGTTCCTTTGACAAATACTTTCCACAACTGGTCATACATGAATAATGATGGAATGTACTAAACTTATTATCTATTGTAGCGTTTACCCGGTAGAATGGATTGCCACAATAAAAAGAAAATAGTAGGTTCTTGGATTTATCCGGGAAAGAACTAAAGAGTCACTCAATACAATTCCTTGAACTTTATATACACACAAATCCATACAATTACATGAGAATAACAAGCACTAATTCAGTGCACCAGTGGTTCTGGGCAACAGGATCTGCCAACATCTGTTCGTCTCGAAGGCTAACACTGGACTGCCACACAAGTGGAGCTCCCCTCACCTCTCTCACGTCACTTATAGTCTATTTCAACAAAAACGTTTATAGCCTGTATCCTAGTCTGTCCACTATTTAAAAACATTTTAGTTTTTGTTATTTCCCGCAGATTTGTCAATATCTGAAGTTTGATCATCGCGACCTTGTATTTATTTATTTATTGATGTTTTAAGGTCACATATTTATGCACAATGGCTAATCATGACCATGACAGTTTTACGGGTGGAGGAAGCCGGAGTACCAGGAGAGAACCACCGAGCAACGACGAGCAGCTGCCAGCTCCCCAACATCGTAAATCCGCACTGCAGCACAGGCAGGCTTAGATTGGTTGAAGACATGCGTACCATCGACGTGCAGTACGCCTTAGTACACGGCGTCATCGTGCCCCCACGCGGGCAATGGAGATGAAGTGTCTTGCCCAAGGACACAACGAGGTTGCCGCAGGTGGGATTCGAACCGAGAACCTCTCGACTTGCAGCCTGCACCTCTACCAACTGAGCCACCGCGCCCCCCATCGCGACCTTGACACTGGTCGGTGTCAATTGTCTTCGACCAATTGAATGCCGTAAAACGTAAATAGCAAATTAGGGTTGATACCCCGCTAGCTAACAGTGATACTTGGTAACGAAGGAAACTCGACAATTAATTATCCAGTTGAAAAGTGCTTTTAGTTCAATTTTCGTGTAGGCTGGTTGTTATATGGAAGGTGTGTGATAAATACAGAATCGCACATACATTTGAATGGGTTAAGAATGATCGAACTCGATTGTTTTGGCCCAGGATGTCACTCGAGTCTTCGGCTCTCGTGACATCCTGCGCCAAAGCAATCTCGTGCGATAATTCTTAACCCATTCAACGTACGTGCGGTTCTGTATATTTATCATATGACTATGACATTTTTACCCTAAATATCACTACTGTTTGACGATGTTTTCCAAACTGTTGTACCACGCCGGGTCAAAAGTCCATATCACACTCTTACGGAAATCAAAAATCCATATCACACTCCCACGGAAATATCCGAGAGTTTCCGTGAATAGTTTTCGTAACTAGGGAAGTCGTTGTTGTTTCGTCTGCTATTTTGTAACCGGCTTTTCGCCGCATATTAATTAAAATGGCAAATTTGGGTGAATTTGACATCGAAACAATGTCATATGATAAACATATCATCATAACAGTGTATTGATCCGTGTCGTCGCATCACGTCTCGTTGAGGTGGCCAGATTTTCGGATCACACGAGCTGGCCACCTCAACGAGACGTGATACTACGTCACGGATCAACACACTGTTATTATTATATCTATTTATCTTCTCTGAGTAAAATACTACTTCTGGTTTGGTTTCTGATCACTGTCGATGGAATAACATCTCATTTCACTTACTGTGTGGCACTGCTAAATGGTATCGCTGAACTAAACATTTGAATTAGAGTTAATCGCCTTGAAATGTTGCACTCGGAAATGATGCATTCTTTGAAAATAAACAGTCTTGAGAAAATATATTGTTTCAATAAATATTTGAAACATTCTATTGACATCTTGCATTATTGTTGAATATTCCTGATAAAAAAGAGGGTGATTTGATGACTTTTGGACCTAAAGAATACAATTTACTTTTTGTGTGTTTTTGTAGGGAATTCCCTGAAAAATATGTGCATGCGACCGGTACTTCCCTTTGTGTCCGTTTTTCTCTCTTGTTGCTTGACCCCCGTTTTCGGGTCAGAAAAAGTTGTCGGAAGGGCAACACTTGACAAAGATATTTCAGTGTCAAAATTAAAGTTATGCGATCATATTTTTTTTTGCCTGAACGTTATAATGGTCGCCTATGGAGAAATATTTCGTTCTGTGATACTAAATGTTTTACCCTCTCATCATTCCGAGCTGGTGCTACTGAACACAGAACACAACCGGACATAACCGAACACAACTAAAATATTGTGGGTCAAGTGTCAAATAAACTTGATATATTGTTGATATTGTTGATATATTGTTGATATGTTGGTAGATAGGAATATAGATATCATATCTTTAAAGTTTCAAGTTGATCCGTTCACTTAAAGTGTTTTATTAACTTTTTCCTTCACGGACACATTAAATATTATGGGGCAAGTGTCAAATAAAGTTTATACGTGGTTGATTTATTGGTAGGTTGGGGTATGAATATATATTTAACGTTTCAAGTGGATCCGTTCACTTAAAGTGATTTTAAGAACTTTTTTCTTTCAACTGTCGGCTTGGTACGATTCTTGTGTTCGGCTTTTAGTAGCATTCACGGTGCTACTAAACACAGAACACAGCCGAACACAAATAAAATGGCGTCAGATATATTCGGGGTATAAATATCATATATTTCAACTCCAAAGTCAGACCGTTCACTTAAAGTGATCCTAGTACCTTTTTTCAACTATGATCCGTCGCCTGAGTGCTAGAATGTTCTATATCCCATAGGGGATATACAGTTAAAACTAGAAGTCCTGTCAAGAAATGCGCACAAATAGCACGTTGATATGCGCGTTGATGTGCGCGTTATGGCCCAAGTAAAGCTATCAAATTCTTTACATATGGCCTGTGCACAAGCAATCATTCAGCCAATGGACCTCCGGGTAACCCGGAGGTCCATTGGCAGAAACATTTCATGTGTTTGATATGAGTAACCAGGAAGACCTGCCGTGCTTTGGGTGCCATTCGATATGGCAATTGCGCTCAATTCCAACGCGCAATTAAACCTAGATAAGCGCACTATTCGTGACAGGACTTCTAGTTTTAGCTGTAGAACATTCTAGCCCTCAGGCGATGTAATCTCGAAGCTACTTCTGTCCCATAGGGGACATAGAACATTCTAGCCCTCAGGCGACGTAATCTCGAAGCTACTTCTGTCCCATAGCGGACAGAGAACATTCTAGAACTCAAGCGACGTATCGTCTCGGTTAAATTTTTGTTTTTGGTGTTAGTAGTTCTCGCTCGTCTCATTGTTGGCAATAGAGATGATGAGATTCCTGAATTCAACCAGTAGAATGGCCTTCCATCGGTTGAACTTACGAAGAATTACAGTAATAAATTAAAGGTAACTTTAACCCTCTGAGCACGAGAGGCCGCTTTCTGGCACAGGAATATGATGCGCCATCATTTCATTAAGTATGCTGGTCGCTAAGTGAATGTGTACAGTAGATCCATTAACATTTTTGATAATAACAATAATTGGTTAACTGGTTAGAGTATTGTTCCTACAGGAGTGAGGAGAAGCGCTCTAGCTATCTGTCAGGCTACAGGGATAACCCTTTACCCAACGTAACAGCCAAAACCGAACAGCGCTATACACAAAAATCGTCAATTGATTTTCATTATTTTTTTTATTTTTTGTCTCAAAAGCATAGGTTATGACCCCTCTTTGGAACGAGCTCGTCGATAACCTATTTTTTTAGACAAAAAATTAAAAAAAAAAAAATTAGTTATTCAAGAATTTTGTTTGCAAGTGTCGTCTGCTTTTCATGTTAGATAAAGGGTTAAAATAGTAAATTTTCTTGGTGAGATCCGAGTCGTCAGAGTAATGTCTGTTCGGTCATTGCTCGATTGACGCTTGGACGAATTGTTAATGATATAACAGTTCATCCCCCGAGTTGCAATGTGTTCTATGTGCCTGCTAGCACATAGAACACATTGGATCTCAGTGGACGAGTTGGCGGTTTTTGGATGAATCGAATGATCTGATTGGTTAGTTTATTGTAGTAAAATGATCTGACTGGATGATCAGGCGAAACAAAACTGTTAAGAACAAGAACATGAGTACCCAGTCATAACAGACCACACAAACACTAAAAGTAGTAACAAAAAGTTAAAATTGTTCAAAACTAATAGGCTCTTCTACCATACTGGACTCCTCCGGAACAAACGAATAGGCCCGGGTAGACAGAAACAATAACATAGATACAGAGAGAAAAGCAGAGGACTCCAAATTTTAAAATAATTGTCAGGTTTATTTGGGCAATTCTAAGAAATAATCGAGGATATTGGAAATATTTCAGCTAGCAAATGTACTCTTATAAAATGAAACATACCCCCCGAACACACCCCAAAACCTATTTACAGCCCTACACCACAACGTGCTACTATTTTTAGTTTATCCCATATTGGGGTTTCGCCAAGTCCAAGTCCATTTCGGTGATTTGGGGTATTTGTCTGGCTGTTTGTGGTAGCTGTGTCATGTAACTAAGACGTCACGGGATTCTTCAGATCAAAGCAGATTTCAACACGACATACTACTGTCCAAGTAAGAGAACGGTGCGCAGTGCCTTTGGGCGAAATGTAACAAAAACATGAGTTTGGATGACATAAGTTTTTGGTTTGGTACGTCCTTTGAAAGGACGTACCAAACCAAAAACCTATATCACGGACTTTCAGGCCATGTTTGGACTGGCGGGTTTCATGCATCAATTCAGGGTGAATACGTGTTGAATTATAACTGGAAATGATCGGTATCCACTCAAAAACACCAGATTTTCTTTTCATTATACATTTCTAGAACAAATTGATCATTTCCAGTATTAACTTGACCCGTATTCACCTTGAAGTGATGCTTTGAAAGCCGCCATTTTGATAGATACTGTGAAAGTGGAAATTTCTGTATCTTCACAGTGGGGGATACATATTCGATCTTTCCGCAATTTCTTAGATTATTTATTAATACAATACACTTTCTAAATTCTATTCTATTGCCTCGCTCTTTTAATTTCACTTCTACTCGGCTATTGTTTTTGTATTCATATATTTACACTTATCATGCAATTTTCTATAAGATGCGAGACAATAATTCATTGACGGCCCGTGGCCCGCCGCCCGCTTCCGGTCATAGTAATAATAGTAATAACTTGATTTTGTCGGGCGTCCCGGTTTATTAACGGTCCTCTAGGAATGCATAACAACCCTCTTGCTTATTAACGGCTCTCGACTTCGTCTTAGGCCGGTAATAAACCCTCGGGCTGTTATTCATTCCTCTCGAACCATTAATAAACCATAATATTACGGACTTTCAGGCCATATTTCGACAAGAAACCCGCCAGCTAAATCAGAATGCAAGACGCTGTCTGTTCCGATTATCGATCAAATCACTTCCGCGTATCAATGATTCAACTGTTTACTTTGATGCATTAACTCAAAGTTGAAACGAGTGAAATTATCAGATTCTTATAAAAAGTGTATAATAAAAAGAAAATCTAGTGTTTTTCAGTTCAGTTCAATGGTTTATTCAACGTAGTCATGTTACTAAATACAAAGAAAAAAACTCCCCAAAACATATAATCATAACAAGTTCAGTAACGATAAGCCTTAACTTATTAACAGGAATGATAAGTAACAATTATACACATTTATGCCTTTTCTGGTTTCTTATAAATAATTGTTCTGATTCCAGTATGAATATCTGTAAATACTGTTAACGAAAACCCATTTCTGATTTGTTTAAAAATATTTTTCTCCTGAAAATAAGCCTCCATAAATTCTCTTTCTGTATAGTTTATTCCTGATACTTTAAACCCTTTTCACACAGACCTGAATTTACTGGGTGCAGTAAATTCTGTTTCTCTAGTTATGCTGGTAGCTGTTTATGTTGAAAGAAGATGCGAGAAGTAAAATTAACTTACTTTTAAGAAGCATCTCCTATAGAATATAAAATATTTAACTTAATTCTATTTATTATAGAATCCGGTTTATCCATCAACTCTTCACCCATCGCTGCCAACAGATGACACTTTCACAATAAATTCCTGATAGAGCTGTAGGTTAACCGAAACCGAACCGAGGTTTTTAGTTTTTTTAAAAAACCGAAACCGAAACCGTCGACATCCCGTAATCTAAGATTTTTCGTTTTTTATTAAATACTCTCTTGCTGCAGAAACTCACAGAATGTAGCCATCCCAGAGTAGTGAGAGTACCCAGACACTGCCAATGGCAGTGTCTGGGTGCTCTTACTACTCTGGGAAGGCTACATTCTGTGAATTTCCGACATTTCAGTTTAGTTGTGTTTGTAGCTTTCCTCAGGTTGCGTGTAGGTGTCAGACCTCGAAAAATGGCCAAGCACAATAAAAGTTCTGTATATTTAGGTAATTATTATATTGGTCTTCCTGATTCTTCATGTATTATAGCTTATTTCGAGCATTCATTGAGTTTCACTCAATTTCACTGCCATCCAGTTATGACTCCGGACATAAGAATGAGTTTTATTGAATTTTATTTGGCCTCATGAACAAACCGAAAACCGAACCGAACCGAGGTTTTATTCCACCTGAAAAACCAAAACCGAAACCGGACAAGAAATTTAAAAACCTACAGCTCTAATTCCTCAATGACTGAACATTTTCAATTTTTGCCCCCCCCCCCCCCCCCCCACAAAAAAAAAACAACAACAAAAAACAAAAAAAAAAACACATCGTGAGTGTGACCGAGACAAATGGTCAAGCAAGCACTCGCGAAAAATAAACATTTGTCTCGGTCACAAGTGAGATAATTTTCGGTATCTTGCTCGTTAGCTCATTTCAGAAAAAAGGGTTGCCGAAGGCCATATGTTTTCCAAAAGGGGTGCCGAAATTGGGGTGCCGTCTGGAGAATCCTTTTTTTGTCAAATGAGCTTTCGAGTAATTGCACGATCGAGTGACTCAACATACTGCTCGAATGACTCGAATCCCATCGAGCAAATGAGCTAACGAGCAATTGCTCATTCGAGTGACTCGACATACGACTCTTAGCCTCATTTCAGAAAAAGGGGTGCCGAAGGCCATATGTTTCCCAAAACGGGGTGCCGAAATTTGGGTGCCTGGGTATATGGCCATTGATTTTGGCTTTTATTATACAGAAGGGAGATAACTCTGCATACAGATTATGGGAAATCAAGCAATCTGATTGGTTAGTTATAATTTATATAAAGGATCTTGATAAATGAAACTACAAGAGCACTCGGTATAGGGTAGGAGCTACTGGTATTACTTACCACCTTACCAGTAACAAGATGATACAAAACATTTGGTAGGTTAATACTATCAACGGTTAGGATGGAACCTACAGGGGAATATACCAACCATACTCTGCTGCCGTTCTGTATTACCAGGCATTGACCCCACCCCAGAATACCGCTCAATAATATGAAGCACCTGGTGGATCAGTAGTACCAAGGGCCAGCAATAGACCTACAGGGATATGTACAGCCTATGCTATAATACCGTTCTAAACTACCAAGCATTACCCCCACCCCCACAAAATCACTAGATTTACCATAACGTACTACATATACCATCCATATAATGAAACAAAGCAATCGGTTGGTTAATAGTACCAAGCACTAACAGGGGCCTATAGGTGTATACACCGCCCATACTATAGTACCGTTTTAAACTACCAGGCAGTACCCCTACCCACAATATCCATATGCCTAGCATTGCATACTACTTATACCAGTCATAGGATAACATGAAGCATCAGGTGAATTAATAGTACTAAGGGCTAACATGAGACCTGCAGGGCCCCACAGAGGTATATATCGTCCATACTATACTGCAGTTCTATACTGCCAGGTATTACCCCCACCCCCATTCCACAATACCACTCATAGAATAGTACAAAGCAATAGGCTGGTTAATAATATCGAGGACCGAACCTACAGGGGTATATACCATGCATACTTTGCCACCCGTTCTAAACAAACGATTATAATACTGCCTGACCTAACACTAAACTACCAATACCAGCAATAAGATAATACAAAGGATTCGGTAGGTAAATAGTACTAAGGGGGGTAATAGACCAACAGACCATTCATCCTATACTGCTAATCTAAACCATCAAGGTTTATCTCGCAATACCACACTACCATTCCCCTTTCCCCCACCTACTGCTTGACCTAGCTATAGCGGACATAGGATAATATGAAGACCCAAGGGCTAATAGTATACTAACATGGATATATTCCACCACTACCAGATCACCCCCCTACAAGAAGTCCGACATCCACTGACCCCAATAACGTTATGTCAGATTGTATACTGGGCAATAACAGCGGTCAGCATCTCTATGACATCGCGCGCGTATCATGACGTCACGACGTCAATAGCAACGTCAACCGTTCTGCGGGAAAAACTTTCATGAAAATCCATCTTCACCATTAATTTTCCATCACATACCCATAATATATACCTATTGTTGTGAAATTGAGTATTGAGATTACGCCAGACTTGTGTTGCCGTTGTCTTGTCGGGTGAGAAGAACAGATGTTGGCCGAATCCATCTGATTGGTCGATTGGATGATAAACAAGATCTCGCCAGATCTCAGACATTGAAGTTCGCAGAACTTTAGAAGTGACGCAAGGCAGCAGACGTTTCTCGTGAAACAGAAACAAAAGTGATAAACGCTATCATCAAAAAACCTCGCAGACAATAGAAGAGAAGTGAGTTGACATTACTCTATTGAAAAACAACTGCTATTGCTATATATACTGCGATACATAATTACTATTAAGTTTTCAATACTATAGCCCCATGCGTACATATATCACAATACATGCCATAGCATACTATATACAGTACGCGGGGAGTGTATTATCACTAAATCACCTGCAGAGTGGAGATTCCACCCAATCAATAATTGCAAATTTGCTGCAAAGCATAACCAACACAAGCATCACAAGCAAAGTTTCAGCCAATGGACCTCCGGGTTAAACCCGGAGGTCCATTGGCTGAAAAATTGCTTGTTTTTTTTGTCGATATGTACACTATTTGAAAGTTATAGCTTGTGTGACAAATCCACTCCGTGGTTGATTTAGTTATCCACTCTCCACGTACTGTATACAGTACCTACACCACTTGTCGGATCCAGCTTCCAGGAGCCGTACTTTTGCTCCCCCAAAGTTGCTCCCCCAAAACGGCTCCGGTTCCTATGGGAATATAACACTAGCTGCTCCCCAAAAGCTCCGAGTAATCAGGCCCGATTCATACGTGCTATACCACTGCCGTGCACTAAGGCGTACTGCACATCGGTGGTGCACATGTTTTCCACCAATCTAACCCTACCTGTGCTGCAGTGCGGAGATCCGATTTTGGGGAGCTGGGAGCTGCTCGTCATTGCTCGGTGGTTCTCTCCGGCTTCATCCACCCGTAAAACTGTCACTGACACGATATGACCTTGGCCGTTAGGTGTCGTTAAACCTTAATAAATAAATAATGCTCGGCAACTGATACTGAGATCATGATAATATATTAAACACAATAATGAGACCATGCTCGGCAATGAATGCCATGATTGATAAACAATAATGAGACCATGCTCGGCAAAGAATGCAGTGATTGATAAAACAATAATGAGACCATACTCGGCAATGAATGCCATGATTCATGAACAATAATGAGACCATGCTCGGCAATGAATACCATGATTGATAAACAATAATGAGACCATGCTCGGCAATGAATACCATGATTGATAAACAATAATGAGACCATACTCGGCAATGAATACCATGATTGATAAACAATAATGAGACCATGCTCGGCAATGAATACCATGATTGATAAACAATAATGAGACCATACTCGGCAATGAATACCATGATTCATAAACAATAATGAGACCACGCTCGGCAATGAATAGCATGATTGATAAACAATAATGAGACCATGCTCGGCAATGAATACCATGATTCATAAACAATAATGAGACCACGCTCGGCAATGAATACCATGATTGATAAACAATAATGAGCCATGCTCGGCAATAAATACCATGATTCATAAACAATAATGAGTCCATGCTCGGCAAAGGATACCATGATTGATAAACAATAATGAGACCATGCTCGGCAATGAATACCATGATTCATAAAACAATAATGAGACCATGCTCGGCAATAAATACCATGATTGATAAACAATAATGAGGCCATGCTCGGTAATGAATGCCATGATTGATAAACGATAATGAGACCATGCTCGGCAATGAATACCATGATTGATAAACAATAATGAGACCATGCTCGGCAATGAATCCCATGATTCATAAAACAATAATGAGACCATGCTCGGCAATGAATACCATGATTGATAAACAATAATGAGACCATGCTCGGCAATGAACACCATGATTGATAAACAATAATGAAACAATGCTCGGCAATGAATACCATGATTCATAAACAATAATGAGACCATGCTCGGCAATGAATACCATAATTGATAAACAATAATCAGACCATGCTCGGCAATGAATACCATGATTGATAAACAATAATGAGACCATGCTCGGCAATGAATACCATGATTCATAAAACAATAATAAGACCATGCTCGGCAATGAATACCATGATTCATAAAACAATAATGAGACCATACTCGGCAATGAATACCATGATTCATGAACAATAATGAGACCATGCTCGGCAATGAATAGCATGATTGATAAACAATAATGAGACCATGCTCGGCAATGAATACCATGATTCATAAAACAATAATAAGACCATGCTCGGCAATGAATACCATGATTCATAAAACAATAATGAAACCATACTCGGCAATGAATACCATGATTCATGAACAATAATGAGACCATGCAAGGCAATGAATACCATGATTGATAAAACAATAATGAGACCATGCTCGGCAATAAATACCATGATTGATAAACAATAATGAGCCATGCTCGGCAATAAATACCATGATTCATAAACAATAATGAGTCCATGCTCGGCAAAGGATACCATGATTGATAAACAATAATGAGACCATGCTCGGCAATGAATACCATGATTCATAAAACAATAATGAGACCATGCTCGGCAATAAATACCATGATTGATAAACAATAATGAGGCCAGGCTCGGTAATGAATGCCATGATTGATAAACAATAATGAGACCATGCTCGGCAATGAATACCATGATTGATAAACAATAATGAGACCATGCTCGGCAATGAATCCCATGATTCATAAAACAATAATGAGACCATGCTCGGCAATGAATACCATGATTGATAAACAATAATGAGACCATGCTCGGCAATGAATACCATGATTGATAAACAATAATGAAACAATGCTCGGCAATGAATACCATGATTCATAAACAATAATGAGACCATGCTAGGCAATGAATACCATAATTGATAAACAATAATCAGACCATGCTCGGCAATGAATACCATGATTGATAAACAATAATGAGACCATGCTCGGCAATGAATACCATGATTCATAAAACAATAATGAGACCATACTCGGCAATGAATACCATGATTGATAAACAATAATGAGTCCATGCTCGGCAATGGATACCATGATTGATATACAATAATGAGACCATGCTCGGCAATGAATGCCATGATTCATAAAACAATAATGAGACCTTACTCGGCAATGAATACCATGATTGATAAACAATAATGAGACCATGCTCGGCAATGAATACCAAGATTCATCAAACAATAATGAGACCATACTCGGCAATGAATACCATGATTGATAAACAATAATGAGACCATGCTCGGCAATGAATCCCATGATTCATAAAACAAAAATGAGACCATACTCGGCAATGAATACCATGATTCATGAACAATAATGAGACCATGCTCGGCAATGAATACCATGATTGATAAAACAATAATGAGACCATGCTCGGCAATAAATACCATGATTGATAAACAATAATGAGACCATGCTCGGCAATGAATACCATGATTCATATAACAATAATGAGACCATGCTTGTCAATGAATGCCATGATTCATAAACAATAATGAGACCACGCTCAGCAATGACATCCATGATTCATAAAACAATAATGAGGCCATGCTCGGCAATGGATACCATAACTGATAAACAATAATGAGACCATGCTCGGTAATGAATACCATGATTGATAAACAATAATGAGACCATGCTCGGCAATGAATACCATGATTCATAAAACAATAATGAGACCATGCTCGGCAATGAATATCATGATTGATAAACAATAATGAGACCATGCTCGGTAATGAATATCATGATTCATCAACAATAATGAGACCATGCTCGGCAATGAATGCCATGATTCATAAAACAATAATGAGACCATGCTCGGCAATGAATACCATGAATGATAAACAATAATGAGACCATACTCGGCAATGAATACCATGATTCATAAAACAATAATGAGACCATGCTCGGTAATGAATACCATGATTCATAAAACAATAATGAGACCATACTCGGCAATGAATACCATGATTGATAAACAATAATGAGTCCATGCTCGGCAATGGATACCATGATCGATAAACAATAATGAGACCATGCTCGGCAATGAATGCCATGATTCATAAAACAATAATGAGACCATACTCGGCAATGAATACCATGATTGATAAACAATAATGAGACCATGCTCGGCAATGAATACCAAGATTCATCAAACAATAATGAGACCATACTCGGCAATGAATACCATGATTGATAAACAATAATGAGACCATGCTCGGCAATGAATCCCATGATTCATAAAACAATAATGAGACCATGCTCGGCAATGAATACCATGATTCAAAAAACAATGAGACCATGCCCGGCAATGAATACCATGATAGATAAACAATAATGAGACCATGCTCGGAAATGGATTCCATGATTGATAAACAATAATGAGACCATGCTCGGCAATAAATACCATGATTCATAAAACAATAATAAGACAATGCTCGGCAATGGATACCATGATTGATAAACAATAATGAGATCCTGCTCGGCAGTGAATACCATGATTCATAAAACAATAATAAGACCATGCTCGGCAATGAATACCATGATTGATAAACAATAATCAGACCATGCTCGGAAATAAATACCACTATTCATAAAACAATAATGAGACCATGCTCGGCAATGAATACCATGATTCATAAAACAATAATGAGACCATGCTCGGCAATGAATACCATGATTGATAAACAATAATGAGACCATGCTCGGCAATGAATGCCATGATTGATAAACAATAATGAGACCATGCTCGGCAATGAATGCCATGATTGATACAACAATAATAAGACCATGCTCGGCAATGAATACCATGATTGATAAACAATAATCAGACCATGATCGGAAATAAATAAATACCACTATTCATAAAACAATAATGAGGCCATGCTCGGCGACTGATACTGAGTTCATGATAATATATTAAACACAATAATGAAACCGTGCTCGGCAATGAATACCATGATTCATATAACAATAATGAGACCATGCTTGTCAATGAATGCCATGATTCATAAACAATAATGAGACCACGCTCAGCAATGAAATCCATGATTCATAAAACAATAATGAGGCCATGCTCGGCAATGGATACCATAACTGATAAACAATAATGAGACCATGCTCGGTAATGAATACCATGATTGATAAAGAATAATGAGACCATGCTCGGCAATGAATACCATGATTCATAAAACAATAATGAGACCATGCTCGGCAATGAATATCATGATTGATAAAAAATAATGAGACCATGCTCGGTAATGAATATCATGATTCATAAACAATAATGAGACCATGCTCGGCAATGAATGCCATGATTCATAAAACAATAATGAGACCATTCTCGGCAATGAATACCATGATTGATAAACAATAATGAGACCATGCTCAGCAATGAATACCATGATTGATAAACAATAATGAGACCATACTCGGCAATGAATACCATGATTCATAAAACAATAATGAGACCATGCTCGGTAATGAATACCATGATTGATAAACAATAATGAGACCATGCTCGGCAATCAATACCATGATTGATAAACAATAAAGAGACCATGCTCGGCAATGAATACCATGAATGATAAACAATAATGAGACCATGCTTGTCAATGAATACCATGATTCATAAAGCAATAATGAGACCATACTCGGCAATGAATACCATGATTCATAAAACAATAATGCGACCATGCTCAGCAATGAATACCATGATTCATAAAACAATAATGAGACCGTGCTTGTCAATGAATACCATGATTCATAAAACAATAATGAGACCATGCTCGGCAATCAATACCATGATTCATAAAACAATAATGAGACCATGCTCGGCAATGAATACCATGATTGATAAACAATGATCAGACCATGCTCGCCAATAAATACCACGATTCATAAAACAATAATGAGACCATGCTCGGTAATGAATACCATGATTGATAAACAATAATGAGACCATGCTTTTCAATGAATGCCATGATTCATAAACAATAATGAGACCACGCTCAGCAATGAATACCGTGATTGATAAACAATAATGAGACCATGCTCGGTAATGAATACCATGATTGATAAACAATAATGAGACCATGCTCGGTAATGAATACCATGATTGATAAACAATAATGAGACCGTGCTTGGCAATGAATAACATGATTCATAAAACAATAATGAGACCATGCCCGGCAATGAATACCATGATTCATAAAACAATAATGAGACCATGCTCGGCAATGAATACCATGATTGATAAACAATAATGAGACCATGCTCGGTAATGAATACCATGATTGATAAACAATAATGAGACCATGCTCGGTAATGAATACCATGATTGATAAACAATAATGAGACCATACTCGGCAATGAATACCATGATTGATAAACAATAATGAGACCATGCTCGGTAATGAATACCATGATTCATAAAACAATAATGAGACCATGCTCGGCAATGAATACCATGATTGATAAACAATAATGAGACCATACTCGGCAATGAATACCATGATTCATAAAACAATAATGAGACCATGCTCGGCAATGAATTCCATGATTCATAAAACAATAATGAGACCATGCTCGGCAATGAATACCATGATTCATAAAACAATAATGAGACCATGCTTGGCAATGAATACCATGATTGATAAACAATAATGAGACCATGCTCGGTAACGAATACCATGATTGATAAACAATAATGAGACCATGCTCGGTAATGAATACCGTGATTGATAAACAATAATGAGACCATGCTCGGCAATGAATACCAAGATTGATAAACAATAATGAGACCATGCTCGGTAATGAATACCATGATTGATAAACAATAATGAGACCATGCTCGGTAATGAATACCATGATTGATAAACAATAATGAGTCCATGCTCGGAAATGAATGCCATGATTGATAAACAATAATGAGACCATGCTCGGCGACTCATACTGAGTTCATGATAATATATTAAACACAATAATTAGACCATGCTCGGCAATGAATACCTTGACTGATAAACAACAATCAGACCATGCTCGGCAATAAATACCACGATTCATAAAACAATAATGAGACCATTCTCGGCAATGAATACCATGATTGATAAACAATAATGAGACCATGCTCAGCAATGAATACCATGATTCATAAAGCAATAATGAGACCATACTCGGCAATGAATACCATGATTCATAAACAATAATGAGACCACGCTCAGCAATGAAATCCATGATTCATAAAACAATAATGAGGCCATGCTCGGCAATGGATACCATAACTGATAAACAATAATGAGACCATGCTCGGTAATGAATACCATGATTGATAAAGAATAATGAGACCATGCTGGGCAATGAATACCATGATTCATAAAACAATAATGAGACCATGCTCGGCAATGAATATCATGATTGATAAACAATAATGAGACCATGCTCGGTAATGAATATCATGATTCATAAACAATAATGAGACCATGCTCGGCAATGAATGCCATGATTCATAAAACAATAATGAGACCATTCTCGGCAATGAATACCATGATTGATAAACAATAATGAGACCATGCTCAGCAATGAATACCATGATTGATAAACAATAATGAGACCATACTCGGCAATGAATACCATGATTCATAAAACAATAATGAGACCATGCTCGGCAATGAATACCATGATTGATAAACAATAATGAGACCATGCTCGGCAATGAATACCATGATTGATAAACAATAAAGAGACCATGCTCGGCAATGAATACCATGAATGATAAACAATAATGAGACCATGCTTGTCAATGAATACCATGATTCATAAAGCAATAATGAGACCATACTCGGCAATGAATACCATGATTCATAAAACAATAATGCGACCATGCTCAGCAATGAATACCATGATTCATAAAACAATAATGAGACCGTGCTTGTCAATGAATACCATGATTCATAAAACAATAATGAGACCATGCTCGGCAATCAATACCATGATTCATAAAACAATAATGAGACCATGCTCGGCAATGAATACCATGATTGATAAACAATGATCAGACCATGCTCGCCAATAAATACCACGATTCATAAAACAATAATGAGACCATGCTCGGTAATGAATACCATGATTGATAAACAATAATGAGACCATGCTTTTCAATGAATGCCAAAATTCATCAACAATAATGAGACCATGCTCAGCAATGAATACCGTGATTGATAAACAATAATGAGACCATGCTCGGTAATGAATACCATGATTGATAAACAATAATGAGACCATGCTCGGTAATGAATACCATGATTGATAAACAATAATGAGACCGTGCTTGGCAATGAATAACATGATTCATAAAACAATAATGAGACCATGCCCGGCAATGAATACCATGATTCATAAAACAATAATGAGACCATGCTCGGCAATGAATACCATGATTGATAAACAATAATGAGACCATGCTCGGTAATGAATACCATGATTGATAAACAATAATGAGACCATGCTCGGTAATGAATACCATGATTGATAAACAATAATGAGACCATACTCGGCAATGAATACCATGATTGATAAACAATAATGAGACCATGCTCGGTAATGAATACCATGATTCATAAAACAATAATGAGACCATGCTCGGCAATGAATACCATGATTGATAAACAATAATGAGACCATACTCGGCAATGAATACCATGATTCATAAAACAATAATGAGACCATGCTCGGCAATGAATTCCATGATTCATAAAACAATAATGAGACCATGCTCGGCAATGAATACCATGATTGATAAACAATAATGAGACCATGCTTGGCAATGAATACCATGATTGATAAACAATAATGAGACCATGCTCGGTAATGAATACCATGATTGATAAACAATAATGAGACCATGCTCGGTAATGAATACCGTGATTGATAAACAATAATGAGACCATGCTCGGAAATGAATACCATGATTGATAAACAATAATGAGACCATGCTCGGTAATGAATACCATGATTGATAAACAATAATGAGACCATGCTCGGTAATGAATACCATGATTGATAAACAATAATGAGTCCATGCTCGGAAATGAATGCCATGATTGATAAACAATAATGAGACCATGCTCGGCGAGTCATACTGAGTTCATGATAATATATTAAACACAATAATTAGACCATGCTCGGCAATGAATACCTTGACTGATAAACAACAATCAGACCATGCTCGGCAATAAATACCACGATTCATAAAACAATAATGAGACCATGCTCGGCAATGAATAGCATGATTGATAAACAATAATCAGACCATGCTCGGCAATAAATACCACGATTCATAAAACAATAATGAGACCATGCTCGGCAATGAATACCATGATTCATAAAACAATAATGAGACCATGCTCGGCAATGAATACCATGATTGATAAACAATAATGAGACCATGCTCGGTAATGAATACCGTGATTGATAAACAATAATGAGACCATGCTCGGCAATGAATACCATGATTGATAAACAATAATGAGACCATGCTCGGTAATGAATACCATGATTGATAAACAATAATGAGACCATGCTCGGTAATGAATACCATGATTGATAAACAATAATGAGTCCATGATCGGAAATGAATGCCATGATTGATAAACAATAATGAGACCATGCTCGGCGACTCATACTGAGTTCATGATAATATATTAAACACAATAATTAGACCATGCTCGGCAATGAATACCATGATTCATAAAACAATAATGAGACCATGCTCGGCAATAAATACCATGATTGACAAACAATAATGCGACCATGCTCGGCAATGAATACCATGATTCATAAAACAATAATGAGACCATGCTCGGCAATAAATACCATGATTGACAAACAATAATGCGACCATGCTCGGCAATGAATACCATGATCGATGAACAATAATCAGACAATGCTCGGCAATGAATACCATGAGTCATAAAGAATAAGGAGACCATGCTCGGCAATGAATACCATGAGTCATAAAGAATAAGGAGACCATGCTCGGCAATGAATACCATGATCGATAAACAATAATCAGACCATGCTCGGCAATGAATACCATGATTCATAAACAATAATGCGACCATGCTCGGTAATAAATACCATGATCGATAAACAATAATGAGACCATACTCGGCAATGAATTCCATGATTGATAAACAGTAATGAGACCATGCTCGGCAATGAATGCCATGATTCATAAAACAATAATGAGACCATGCTCGGCGACTGATACTGAGTTCATGATAATAAATTAAACACAATAATGAGACCATGCTCGGCAATGAATACCATGATTGATAAAAAATAATCAGACCATGCTCGGCAATAAATACCACGATTCATAAAACAATAATGAGACCATGCTCGGCAATGAATACCATGATTCATAAAACAATAATGAGACCATGCTCGGTAATGAATACCATGATTGATTAATAATAATGAGACCATGCTCGGCAGTGAATACCATGATTGATAAACAATAATGAGATCCTGCTCGGCAATGAATACCATGATTGATAAACAATAATGAGTCCATGCTCGGCAATGAATACCATGATTGATAAACAATAATGGGACCATGCTCGGTAATGAATACCATGATTCATGAACAATAATGAAACCATGCTCGGCAATGAATACCATGATTGATAAACAATAATGTGACCATACTCGGCAATGAATGCCATGATTCTTGAACAATAATGAGACCATGCTCGGCAATGAATGCAGTGATTGATAAAACAATAATGAGACCATGCTCGGCAATGAATAGCATGATTGATAAACAATAATGAGACCATACTCGGCAATGAATACCATGATTGATAAACAATAATGAGACCATGCTCGGCAATGAATGCAGTGATTGATAAAACAATAATGGGACCATGGTCGGCAATGAATACCATGATTGATAAACAATAATGAGACCATACTCGGCAATGAATACCATGATTCATAAAACAATAATCAGACCATGCTCGGCGAAGAATACCATGATTGATAAACAATAATGAGACCATGCTCGGCAATGAATACCACGATTCATGAAAAATAATGAGACCATACTCGGCAATGAATACCATGATTGATAAACAATAATGAGACCATGCTCGGCAATGAATACCATGATTGATAAACAATAATTAGACCATGCTCGGCAATAAATACCATGATTGATAAACAATAATGAGACCATACTCGGCCATGAATACCATGATTGATAAACAATAATGAGACCATACTCGGCAATGGATACCATGATTGATAAACAATAATGAGACCATGCTCGGCAATGAATACCATGATTCATAAAACAATAATAAGACCATGCACGGCAATGGATACCATGATTGATAAACAATAATGAGACCCTGCTCGGCAATGAATACCATGATTCATAAAACAATAATGAGACCTTGCTCGGCAATGGATACCATAATTGATAAACAATAATGAGACCATACTCGGCAAAGAATACCATGATTGATAAACAATAATGAGACCATGCTCGGCAATGAATACCACGATTTATAAAACAATAATGAGACCATGTTCGGCAATGAATACCATGATTCACAAACAATAATGAGACCATGCCCGGCAATGAATACCATGATTGATAAAACAATAATGAGACCATACTCGGCAATGAATACCATGATTCATAAACAATAATGAGACCATGCTCGGCAATGAATACCATGATTGATAAAACAGTAATGAGACCATGCTTGTCAATGAATGCCATGATTCATAAACAATAATGAGACCATCCTCGGTAAGGAATACCATGATTCATAAACAATAATGAGACCATGCTCGGTAATGAATACCATGATTCATAAACAATAATGAGGCCATGCTTGGGAATGGATACCATAACTGATAAACAATAATGAGACCATGCTCGGTAATGAATACCATGATTGATAAACAATAATCAGACCCTGCTCGGCAATGAATACCATGATTCATAAACAATAATCAGACCATGCTCGGCAATGAATACCATGATTCATAAACAATAATGAGGCCATGCTCGGCAATGGATACCATAACTGATAAACAATAATGAGACCATGCTCGGTAATGAATACCATGATTGATAAACAATAATGAGACCATGCTCGGCAATGAATACCACGATTCATAAAACAATAATGAGACCATGCTCGGCAATGAATACCATGATTCATAAAACAATAATGAGACCATGCTCGGCAATGGATACCATAATTGAAAAACAATAATGAGATCATACTCGGCAATAGATACCATAATTGATAAACAATAATGAGACCATGCTCGGTAATGAATACCATGATTGATAAACAATAATCAGACCATGCTCGGCAATGAATACCATGATTCATAAACAATAATGAGACCATGCTTGGTAATGAATACCATGATTCATAAACAATAATGAGACCATGCTCGGCAATGGATACCATTATTGATAAACAATAATGAGACCATACCCGGTAATGAATACCATGGTCGATAAACAATAATCAGACCATGATCGGCAATGAATGCCATGATTCATAAACAATAATGAGACTATACTCGGCAATGAATACCATGATTCATAAACAACAACGAGACCATGCTCGGCAATGAATACCATGATTGATAAAACAATAATTAGACCATGCTTGTCAATGAATTCCATGATTCATAAACAATAATGAGACCATGCTCGGTAATGAATACCATGATTCATAAACAATAATGAGACCATGCTCGGCAATGAATACCATGATTCATAAACAATAATGAGACCATGCTCGGAAATGAATACCATGATTCATAAACAATAATGAGACCATGCTCGGTAAGGAATACCATGATTCATAAAACAATAATGAGACCATGCTCGGTAATGAATACCATGATTCATAAACACTAATGAGACCATGTTCGGCAATGAATACCATGATTGATAAAACAATAATGAGACCATGCTTGTCAATGAATGCCACGATTCATAAACAATAATGAGACCATGCTCGGCAATGAATGCCATGATTCATAAACAATAATGAGACCACGCTCAGCAATGAAATCCATGATTCATAAAACAATGAGACCATGCTCGGTAATGAATACCATGATTGATAAACAATAATGAGACCATGCTCGGCAATGAATAGCATGATTGATAAACAATAATGAGACCATGGTCGGCAATGAATACCATGATTCATAAAACAATAATGAGACCATGCTCGGCAATGAATGCCATGATTCATAAACAACAAAGAGACCTAGCTCGGCGAATGATACTGAGTTCATGATAATATATTAAACACAATAATGAGACCATGCTCGGCAATGAATACCGTGATTGATAAACAATAATGAGACCATGCTCGGTAATGAATACCATGATTGATAAACAATAATGAGACCATGCTCGGCAATGAATACCATGATTCATAAACAGTAATGAGAACATGCTCGGTAATGAATACCAAGATTGATAAACAATAATGAGAGAGACCATTCTCGGCAATGAATAGCATGATTGATAAACAATAATGAGACCATGCTCGGCAATGAATAGCATGATTGATAAACAATAATGAGACCACACTCGGCAATGAATACAATGATTGATAAACAATTGTGAGACCATGCTCGGCAATGAATACCATGATTGATAAACAATAATGAGACCATACTCGGCAATGAATACCATGATTGATAAACAATAATGATACCATGCTCGGCAATGAATGGCATGATTCATAAACAATAATGAGACCATGCTCGGCAATGAATACCATGATTGATAAACAATAATGAGACCATACTCGGCAATGAATGCCATGATTCATTAACAATAATGAGACCATACTCGGCAATGAATGCCATGATTCATGAACAATAATGAGACCATGCTCGGCAATGAATGCCATGATTGATAAACAATAATGAGACCATGCTTGGCAATGAATACCACGACTGATAAACAATAATGAGACCATACTCGGCAATGAATGCCATAATTGATAAACAATAATGAGACCATGCTCGGTAATGAATGCCATGATTCATAAGCAATAATGAGACCATGATTGGCAATGAATACCATGATTGATAAACAATAATGAGTCCATACTCGGTAATGAATACCATGATTGATAAACAATAATGAGACCATGCTCGGCAATGAATACCATAATTGATAAATAATAATGAGACCATGCTCGGCAATGAATACCATGATTGATAAATAATAATGAGACCATGCTCGGCAATGAATAGCATGAGTGATAAACAATAATGAGACCATGCTCGGCAATGAATAGCATGATTGATAAACAATAATAAGACCATGCTCGGCAATGAATACCAAGATTCATAAAACAATAATAAGACCATGCTCGGCAATGGATACCATGATTGATAAACATCAATGAGACCCTGCTCGGCAATGAATACCATGATTCATAACACAATAACGAGACCGTGCTCGGCAATAAATACCATGATTGATAAACAATAATCAGACCATGCTCGGCAATAAATACCATGATTGATAAACAATAATCAGACCATGCTCGGCAATAAATACCACGATTCACAAAACAATAATGAGACCATGCTCGGCAATGAATACCGCGATTGATAAGCAACAATGAGACCATACTCGGCAATGGATACCATGATTGATAAACAATAATGAGACCATACTCGGCAATGAATACCATGATTGATAAACAATAATGAGTCCATGCTCGGCAATGAATACCATGATTCATAAAACAATAATGAGACCATGCTCGGTAATGAATACCATGATTGATAAACAATAATGAGACCATGCTGGGCAATGAATACCATGATTCATAAAACAATAATGAGACCATGCTCGGCAATGAATACCATGATTCATAAAACAATAATGAGACCATGCTTGTCAATGAATGCCATGATTCAGAAACAATAATGAGACCACGCTCAGCAATGAAATCCATGATTCATAAAACAATAATTAGTCCATGCTCGGTAATGAATACCATGATTCATAAAACAATAATGAGACCATGCTCGGTAACGAATGACATGATTGATAAACAATAATGAGACCATGCTCGGCAATGAATACCATGATTCATAAAACAATAATGAGACCATGCTCGGTAATGAATACCATGATTCATAAAACAATAATGGGACCATGCTCAGCAATGAATACCATGATTCATAAAACAATAATGAGACCATGCTTGTCAATGAATGCCATGATTCATAAACAATAATGAGACCATGCTCAGCAATGAATACCATGATTCATAAAACAATAATGAGACCATGCTCAGCAATGAATACCATGATTCATAAAAAAATAATGAGACCATGCTCGGCAATGAATACCATGATTCATAAAACAATAATGAGACCATGCTCGGCAATGAATACCATGATTCATAAAACAATAATGAGACCATGCTCGGCAATGAATGCCATGATTGATAAACAATAATGAGACCATACTCGGCAATGAATACCATGATTGATAAACAATAATGAGACCATACTCGGCAATGAATACCATGATTGATAAACAATAATGAGACCATACTCGGCAATGAATACCATGATTGATAAACAACAATGAGACCATTCTCGGCAATAAATACCATGATTGATAAACAATAATGAGACCATGCTCGGCAGTGAATACCATGATTGATAAACAATAATGAGACCATGCTCGGCAATGAATACCATGATTGATAAACAATAATGAGACCATGCTCTGCAATGAATACCATGATTGATAAACAATAATGAGACCATACTCGGCAATGAATACCGTGATTGATAAACAATAATGAGACCATGCTCGGCAATGAATACCATGATTGATAAACAATAATGAGACCATGCTCGGCAATGAATACCATGATTGATAAACCATAATGAGACCATACTCGGCAATGAATACCATGATTGATAAACAATAATGAGACCATACTCGGCGATGAATACCATGATTGATAAACAATAATGAGTCCATGCTCGGCAATGAATACCATGATTGATAAACAATAATGAGACCATGCTCGGCAATGAATAGCATGATTGATAAACAATAATGAGACCATGGTCGGCAATGAATACCATGATTCATAAAACAATAATGAGACCATGCTCGGCAATGAATGCCATGATTCATAAACAACAAAGAGACCTAGCTCGGCGAATGATACTGAGTTCATGATAATATATTAAACACAATAATGAGACCATGCTCGGCAATGAATACCGTGATTGATAAACAATAATGAGACCATGCTCGGCAATGAATACCATGATTCATAAACAGTAATGAGAACATGCTCGGTAATGAATACCAAGATTGATAAACAATAATGAGAGAGACCATTCTCGGCAATGAATAGCATGATTGATAAACAATAATGAGACCATGCTCGGCAATGAATAGCATGATTGATAAACAATAATGAGACCACACTCGGCAATGAATACAATGATTGATAAACAATTATGAGACCATGCTCGGCAATGAATACCATGATTGATAAACAATAATGAGACCATACTCGGCAATGAATACCATGATTGATAAACAATAATGATACCATGCTCGGCAATGAATGGCATGATTCATAAACAATAATGAGACCATGCTCGGCAATGAATACCATGATTGATAAACAATAATGAGACCATACTCGGCAATGAATGCCATGATTCATTAACAATAATGAGACCATACTCGGCAATGAATGCCATGATTCATGAACAATAATGAGACCATGCTCGGCAATGAATGCCATGATTGATAAACAATAATGAGACCATGCTTGGCAATGAATACCACGACTGATAAACAATAATGAGACCATACTCGGCAATGAATGCCATAATTGATAAACAATAATGAGACCATGCTCGGTAATGAATGCCATGATTCATAAGCAATAATGAGACCATGATTGGCAATGAATACCATGATTGATAAACAATAATGAGTCCATACTCGGTAATGAATACCATGATTGATAAACAATAATGAGACCATGCTCGGCAATGAATACCATAATTGATAAATAATAATGAGACCATGCTCGGCAATGAATACCATGATTGATAAATAATAATGAGACCATGCTCGGCAATGAATAGCATGAGTGATAAACAATAATGAGACCATGCTCGGCAATGAATAGCATGATTGATAAACAATAATAAGACCATGCTCGGCAATGAATACCATGATTCATAAAACAATAATAAGACCATGCTCGGCAATGGATACCATGATTGATAAACATCAATGAGACCCTGCTCGGCAATGAATACCATGATTCATAACACAATAACGTGACCGTGCTCGGCAATAAATACCATGATTGATAAACAATAATCAGACCATGCTCGGCAATAAATACCATGATTGATAAACAATAATCAGACCATGCTCGGCAATAAATACCACGATTCACAAAACAATAATGAGACCATGCTCGGCAATGAATACCGCGATTGATAAGCAACAATGAGACCATACTCGGCAATGGATACCATGATTGATAAACAATAATGAGACCATACTCGGCAATGAATACCATGATTGATAAACAATAATGAGTCCATGCTCGGCAATGAATACCATGATTCATAAAACAATAATGAGACCATGCTCGGTAATGAATACCATGATTGATAAACAATAATGAGACCATGCTGGGCAATGAATACCATGATTCATAAAACAATAATGAGACCATGCTCGGCAATGAATACCATGATTCATAAAACAATAATGAGACCATGCTTGTCAATGAATGCCATGATTCAGAAACAATAATGAGACCACGCTCAGCAATGAAATCCATGATTCATAAAACAATAATGAGTCCATGCTCGGTAATGAATACCATGATTCATAAAACAATAATGAGACCATGCTCGGTAACGAATGACATGATTGATAAACAATAATGAGACCATGCTCGGCAATGAATACCATGATTCATAAAACAATAATGAGACCATGCTCGGTAATGAATACCATGATTCATAAAACAATAATGGGACCATGCTCAGCAATGAATACCATGATTCATAAAACAATAATGAGACCATGCTTGTCAATGAATGCCATGATTCATAAACAATAATGAGACCATGCTCAGCAATGAATACCATGATTCATAAAACAATAATGAGACCATGCTCAGCAATGAATACCATGATTCATAAAAAAATAATGAGACCATGCTCGGCAATGAATACCATGATTCATAAAACAATAATGAGACCATGCTCGGCAATGAATACCATGATTCATAAAACAATAATGAGACCATGCTCGGCAATGAATGCCATGATTGATAAACAATAATGAGACCATACTCGGCAATGAATACCATGATTGATAAACAATAATGAGACCATGCTCGGCAATGAATACAATGATTCATAAAACAATAATGAGACCATGCTCGGCAATGAATACCATGATTCATAAAACAATAATAAGACCATGCTCGGCAATGGATACCATGATTGATAAACAATAATGAGACCAACCTCGGCGATGAATACCATGATTCATAAAACAATAATGAGACCATACTCGGCAACGAATACCATGATTCATAAAACAATAATGAGTCCATACTCGGCAATGAATACCATGATTCATAATCAAAAATGAGACCATGCTCGCCAATGAATACCATGATTGATAAACAATAATGAGACCATACTCGGCAATGAATACCATGATTGATAAACAATAATGAGACCATACTCGGCAATGAATACCATGATTGATAAACAACAATGAGACCATTCTCGGCAATAAATACCATGATTGATAAACAATAATGAGACCATGCTCGGCAGTGAATACCATGATTGATAAACAATAATGAGACCATGCTCGGCAATGAATACCATGATTGATAAACAATAATGAGACCATGCTCTGCAATGAATACCATGATTGATAAACAATAATGAGACCATACTCGGCAATGAATACCGTGATTGATAAACAATAATGAGACCATGCTCGGCAATGAATACCATGATTGATAAACAATAATGAGACCATGCTCGGCAATGAATACCATGATTGATAAACCATAATGAGACCATACTCGGCAATGAATACCATGATTGATAAACAATAATGAGACCATACTCGGCGATGAATACCATGATTGATAAACAATAATGAGTCCATGCTCGGCAATGAATACCATGATTGATAAAAAATAATGAGACGATGCTCGGCAATGAATACCATGATTCATAAACAATAATGAGACCACGCTCGGCAATGAATAACATGATTGATAAACAATAATGAGACCATGCTCGGCAATGAATACCATGATTGATAAACAATAATGAGACCATACTCGGCAATGAATACCATGATTGATAAACAATAATGAGACCATGCTCGGCAATGAATACCATGATTGATAAACAATAATGAGACCATGCTCGGCAACGAATACCATGATTGATAAACAATAATGAGACCATGCTCGGCAACGAATACCATGATTGATAAACAATAATGAGACCATGCTCGGCAACGAATACCATGATTGATAAACAATAATGAGACCATGCCCGGCAACGAATACCATGATTGATAAACAATAATGAGACCATGCTCGGCAATGAATACCGTGATTGATTAACAATAATGAGACCATGCTCGGCAATGAATACCATGATTGATAAACAATAATGAGACCATACTCGGCAATGAATACCATGATTCATATACAATAATGAGTCCATGCTCGGCAATGAATACCATGATTCATTAACAATAATGAGACCATGCTCGGCAATGAATACCATGATTGATAAACAATAATGAGACCATACTCGGCAGTGAATACCATGATTGATAAACAATAATGAGACCATGCTCGGTAACGAATACCATGATTGATAAACAATAATGAGACCATGCTCGGTAACGAATACCATGATTGATAAACAATAATGAGACCATGCTCGGCAATGAATACCATGATTGATAAACAATAATGAGACCATGCTCGGCAATGAATACCATGATTCATAAAACAATAATGAGACCATGCTCGGTAATGAATACCATGATTCATAAACAATAACGAGACCATACTCGGCAGTGAATACCATGATTGATAAACAATAATGAGACCATTCTCGGCAATGAATACCATGATTGATAAACAATAATGAGACCATACTCGGCAATGAATACCATGATTGATAAACAATAATGAGACCATGCTGGGCAATGAATACCATGATTCATAAAACAATAATGAGACCATGCTCGGCAATGAATACCATGATTCATAAAACAATAATGAGACCATGCTTGTCAATGAATGCCATGATTCAGAAACAATAATGAGACCACGCTCAGCAATGAAATCCATGATTCATAAAACAATAATGAGTCCATGCTCGGTAATGAATACCATGATTCATAAAACAATAATGAGACCATGCTCGGTAACGAATGACATGATTGATAAACAATAATGAGACCATGCTCGGCAATGAATACCATGATTCATAAAACAATAATGAGACCATGCTCGGTAATGAATACCATGATTCATAAAACAATAATGGGACCATGCTCAGCAATGAATACCATGATTCATAAAACAATAATGAGACCATGCTTGTCAATGAATGCCATGATTCATAAACAATAATGAGACCAAGCTCGGCAATGAATACCATGATTCATAAAACAATAATGAGACCATGCTCAGCAATGAATACCATGATTCATAAAAAAATAATGAGACCATGCTCGGCAATGAATACCATGATTCATAAAACAATAATGAGACCATGCTCGGCAATGAATACCATGATTCATAAAACAATAATGAGACCATGCTCGGCAATGAATGCCATGATTGATAAACAATAATGAGACCATACTCGGCAATGAATACCATGATTGATAAACAATAATGAGACCATGCTCGGCAATGAATACAATGATTCATAAAACAATAATGAGACCATGCTCGGCAATGAATACCATGATTCATAAAACAATAATAAGACCATGCTCGGCAATGGATACCATGATTGATAAACAATAATGAGACCAACCTCGGCGATGAATACCATGATTCATAAAACAATAATGAGACCATACTCGGCAACGAATACCATGATTCATAAAACAATAATGAGTCCATACTCGGCAATGAATACCATGTTTCATAATGAAAAATGAGACCATGCTCGCCAATGAATACCATGATTGATAAACAATAATGAGACCATACTCGGCAATGAATACCATGATTGATAAACAATAATGAGACCATACTCGGCAATGAATACCATGATTGATAAACAACAATGAGACCATTCTCGGCAATAAATACCATGATTGATAAACAATAATGAGACCATGCTCGGCAGTGAATACCATGATTGATAAACAATAATGAGACCATGCTCGGCAATGAATACCATGATTGATAAACAATAATGAGACCATGCTCTGCAATGAATACCATGATTGATAAACAATAATGAGACCATACTCGGCAATGAATACCGTGATTGATAAACAATAATGAGACCATGCTCGGCAATGAATACCATGATTGATCAACAATAATGAGACCATGCTCGGCAATGAATACCATGATTGATAAACCATAATGAGACCATACTCGGCAATGAATACCATGATTGATAAACAATAATGAGACCATACTCGGCGATGAATACCATGATTGATAAACAATAATGAGTCCATGCTCGGCAATGAATACCATGATTGATAAAAAATAATGAGACGATGCTCGGCAATGAATACCATGATTCATAAACAATAATGAGACCACGCTCGGCAATGAATAACATGATTGATAAACAATAATGAGACCATGCTCGGCAATGAATACCATGATTGATAAACAATAATGAGACCATACTCGGCAATGAATACCATGATTGATAAACAATAATGAGACCATGCTCGGCAATGAATACCATGATTGATAAACAATAATGAGACCATGCTCGGCAACGAATACCATGATTGATAAACAATAATGAGACCATGCTCGGCAACGAATACCATGATTGATAAACAATAATGAGACCATGCTCGGCAACGAATACCATGATTGATAAACAATAATGAGACCATGCCCGGCAACGAATACCATGATTGATAAACAATAATGAGACCATGCTCGGCAATGAATACCGTGATTGATTAACAATAATGAGACCATGCTCGGCAATGAATACCATGATTGATAAACAATAATGAGACCATACTCGGCAATGAATACCATGATTCATATACAATAATGAGACCATGCTCGGCAATGAATACCATGATTCATTAACAATAATGAGACCATGCTCGGCAATGAATACCATGATTGATAAACAATAATGAGACCATACTCGGCAGTGAATACCATGATTGATAAACAATAATGAGACCATGCTCGGTAACGAATACCATGATTGATAAACAATAATGAGACCATGCTCGGTAACGAATACCATGATTGATAAACAATAATGAGACCATGCTCGGCAATGAATACCATGATTGATAAACAATAATGAGACCATGCTCGGCAATGAATACCATGATCCATAAAACAATAATGAGACCATACTTGGCAATGATTACCATGATTGATAAACAATAATGAGACCATGCTCGGCAATGAATACCATGATTGATAAACAATAATGAGACCATGCTCGGCAACGAATACCATGATTGATAAACAATACTGAGACCATGCTCGGCAACGAATACCATGATTGATAAACAATAATGAGACCATGCTCGGCAACGAATACCATGATTGATAAACAATAATGAGACCATGCTCGGCAATGAATACCATGATTGATAACCAATAATGAGACCATGCTCGGCAATGAATACCATGATTGATAAACAATAATGAGACCATACTCGGCAATGAATACAATGATTTATGAACAATAATGAGACCATGCTCGGCAATGAATACCATGATTGATAAACAATAATGAGACCATGCTCGGCAATGAATGCCATGATTCATAAAACCATAATGAGACCATACTCGGCAATGAATACCATGATTGATAAACAATAATGAGACCATACTCGGCAATGAATACCATGATTGATAAACAATACTGAGACCATGCTCGGCAACGAATACCATGATTGATAAACAATAATGAGACCATGCTCGGCAACGAATACCATGATTGATAAACAATAATGAGACCATGCTCGACAATGAATACCATGATTGATAAACAATAATGAGACCATTCTCGGCAATGAATACCATGATTGATAAACAATAATGAGACCATACTCGGCAATGAATACCATGATTGATAAACAATAATGAGACCATGCTGGGCAATGAATACCATGATTCATAAAACAATAATGAGACCATGCTCGGCAATGAATACCATGATTCATAAAACAATAATGAGACCATGCTTGTCAATGAATGCCATGATTCAGAAACAATAATGAGACCACGCTCAGCAATGAAATCCATGATTCATAAAACAATAATGAGTCCATGCTCGGTAATGAATACCATGATTCATAAAACAATAATGAGACCATGCTCGGTAACGAATGACATGATTGATAAACAATAATGAGACCATGCTCGGCAATGAATACCATGATTGATAAACAACAATGAGACCATTCTCGGCAATAAATACCATGATTGATAAACAATAATGAGACCATGCTCGGCAGTGAATACCATGATTGATAAACAATAATGAGACCATGCTCGGCAATGAATACCATGATTGATAAACAATAATGAGACCATGCTCTGCAATGAATACCATGATTGATAAACAATAATGAGACCATACTCGGCAATGAATACCATGATTGATAAACAATAATGAGACCATACTCGGCGATGAATACCATGATTGATAAACAATAATGAGTCCATGCTCGGCAATGAATACCATGATTGATAAAAAATAATGAGACGATGCTCGGCAATGAATACCATGATTCATAAACAATAATGAGACCACGCTCGGCAATGAATAACATGATTGATAAACAATAATGAGACCATGCTCGGCAATGAATACCATGATTGATAAACAATAATGAGACCATACTCGGCAATGAATACCATGATTGATAAACAATAATGAGACCATGCTCGGCAATGAATACCATGATTGATAAACAATAATGAGACCATGCTCGGCAACGAATACCATGATTGATAAACAAAAATGAGACCATGCTCGGCAACGAATACCATGATTGATAAACAATAATGAGACCATGCTCGGCAACGAATACCATGATTGATAAACAATAATGAGACCATGCCCGGCAACGAATACCATGATTGATAAACAATAATGAGACCATGCTCGGCAATGAATACCGTGATTGATTAACAATAATGAGACCATGCTCGGCAATGAATACCATGATTGATAAACAATAATGAGACCATTCTCGGCAATGAATACCATGATTGATAAACAATAATGAGACCATACTCGGCAATGAATACCATGATTGATAAACAATAATGAGACCATGCTCGGCAATGAATACCGTGATTGATTAAGAATAATGAGGCCATGCTCGGCAATGAATACCATGATTGATAAACAATAATGAGACCATGCTCGGCAATGAATACCATGATTGATAAACAATAATGAGACCATGCTCGGCAATGAATACCATGATCCATAAAACAATAATGAGACCATACTTGGCAATGATTACCATGATTGATAAACAATAATGAGACCATGCTCGGCAATGAATACCATGATTGATAAACAATAATGAGACCATGCTCGGCAATGAATACCATGATTGATAAACAATAATGAGACCATGCTCGGCAACGAATACCATGATTGATAAACAATACTGAGACCATGCTCGGCAACGAATACCATGATTGATAAACAATAATGAGACCATGCTCGGCAACGAATACCATGATTGATAAACAATAATGAGACCATGCCCGGCAACGAATACCATGATTGATAAACAATAATGAGACCATGCTCGGCAATGAATACCGTGATTGATTAACAATAATGAGACCATGCTCGGCAATGAATACCATGATTGATAAACAATAATGAGACCATTCTCGGCAATGAATACCATGATTGATAAACAATAATGAGACCATACTCGGCAATGAATACCATGATTGATAAACAATAATGAGACCATGCTCGGCAATGAATACCGTGATTGATTAAGAATAATGAGGCCATGCTCGGCAATGAATACCATGATTGATAAACAATAATGAGACCATGCTCGGCAATGAATACCATGATTGATAAACAATAATGAGACCATGCTCGGCAATGAATACCATGATCCATAAAACAATAATGAGACCATACTTGGCAATGATTACCATGATTGATAAACAATAATGAGACCATGCTCGGCAATGAATACCATGATTGATAAACAATAATGAGACCATGCTCGGCAATGAATACCATGATTGATAAACAATAATGAGACCATGCTCGGCAACGAATACCATGATTGATAAACAATACTGAGACCATGCTCGGCAACGAATACCATGATTGATAAACAATAATGAGACCATACTCAGCAATGAATACCATGATTCATATACAATAATGAGACCATGCTCGGCAATGAATACCATGATTCATTAACAATAATGAGACCATGCTCGGCAATGAATACCATGATTGATAAACAATAATGAGACCATACTCGGCAGTGAATACCATGATTGATAAACAATAATGAGACCATGCTCGGTAACGAATACCATGATTGATAAACAATAATGAGACCATGCTCGGTAACGAATACCATGATTGATAAACAATAATGAGACCATGCTCGGCAATGAATACCATGATTGATAAACAATAATGAGACCATGCTCGGCAATGAATACCATGATTCATAAAACAATAATGAGACCATGCTCGGTAATGAATACCATGATTCATAAACAATAACGAGACCATACTCGGCAGTGAATACCATGATTGATAAACAATAATGAGACCATTCTCGGCAATGAATACCATGATTGATAAACAATAATGAGACCATACTCGGCAATGAATACCATGATTGATAAACAATAATGAGACCATGCTCGGCAATGAATACCGTGATTGATTAAGAATAATGAGGCCATGCTCGGCAATGAATACCATGATTGATAAACAATAATGAGACCATGCTCGGCAATGAATACCATGATTGATAAACAATAATGAGACCATGCTCGGCAATGAATACCATGATCCATAAAACAATAATGAGACCATACTTGGCAATGATTACCATGATTGATAAACAATAATGAGACCATGCTCGGCAATGAATACCATGATTGATAAACAATAATGAGACCATGCTCGGCAATGAATACCATGATTGATAAACAATAATGAGACCGTGCTCGGCAACGAATACCATGATTGATAAACAATACTGAGACCATGCTCGGCAACGAATACCATGATTGATAAACAATAATGAGACCATGCTCGGCAACGAATACCATGATTGATAAACAATAATGAGACCATGCTCGGCAATGAATACCATGATTGATAACCAATAATGAGACCATGCTCGGCAATGAATACCATGATTGATAAACAATAATGAGACCATACTCGGCAATGAATACAATGATTTATGAACAATAATGAGACCATGCTCGGCAATGAATACCATGATTGATAAACAATAATGAGACCATGCTCGGCAATGAATGCCATGATTCATAAAACCATAATGAGACCATACTCGGCAATGAATACCATGATTGATAAACAATAATGAGACCATACTCGGCAATGAATACCCTGATTGATAAACAATAATAAGACCATGCTCGGCAATGAATACCATGATTGATAAACAATAATGAGACCATGCTCGGCAATGAATACCATGATTCGTAAAACAATAATGAGACCATGCTCGGCAATGGATACCATAATTGATAAAGAATAATGAGACCATGCTCGGCAATGAATACCATGATTGATAAACAATAATGAGACCATACTCGGCAATGAATACCATGATTCATAAAACAATAATAAGACCATGCTCGGCAATGGATACCATAATTGATAAACAATAATGGGACCATGCTCGGCAATGAATACCATGATTGATAAACAATAATGAGACCATGCTCGGCAATGAATACCATAATTGATAAACAATAATGAGACCATACTCGGCAATGAATACCATGATTGAAGAACAATAATGAGACCATACTCGGCAATGAATACCATGATTGATAAACAATAATGAGACCATACACGGCAATGAATGCCATGATTCATAAAACAATAATAAGACCATGCTCGGCAATGGATACCATGATTGATAAACAATAATGAGACCATGCTCGGCAATGAATACCATGATTCATAAAACAATAATAAGACCATACTCGGCAATGGATACCATGATTGATAAACAATAATGAGACCCTGCTCGGCAATGAATACCATGATTCATAAAACAATAAAGAGACCATGCTCGGCAATGGATACCATAAACGATAAACAATAATGAGACCATACTCGGCAATGAATACCATGATTGATAAACAATAATCAGACCATGCTCGGCAATGAATACCGTGATTGATAAACAATAATGAGACCATGCTCGGCAATGAATACCACGATTTATAAAACAATAATGAGACCATGCTCGGCAATGAATACCATTATTCATAAACAATAATGAGACCATGCCCGGCAATGAATACCATGATTGATAAAACAATAATGAGACCATGCTTGTCAATGAATACCATGATTCATAAACAATAATGAGATCATGCTCGGTAATGAATACGATGATTCATAAACAATAATGAGACCATGCTCGGTAATGAATACCATGATTCATAAACAATAATGAGGCCATGCTCGGCAATGGGTACCATAACTGATAAACAATAATGAGACCATGCTCGGTAATGAATACCATGATTGATAAACAATAATCAGACCATGCTCGGCAATGAATACCATGATTCATAAACAATAATGAGACCATGCTCGGTAATGAATACCATGATTCATAAACAATAATGAGACCATGCTCGGCAATGGATACCATAATTGATAAACAATAATGAGACCATGCTCGGTAATGAATACCATGATTGATAAACTATAATCAGACCATGCTCGGCAATGAATACCATGATTGATAAAGAATAATGAGACCATGCTCGGCAATGAATACCACGATTCATAAAACAATAATGAGACCATGCTCGGCAATAAATACCATGATTCATAAAACAATAATGAGACCATGCTCGGCAATGGAAACCATAATTGAAAAACAATAATGAGACCATACTCGGCAATGGATACCATAATTGATAAACAATAATGAGACCATACTCGGCAATGAATGCCATAATTGATAAACAATAATGAGACCATGCTCGGCAATGAATACCATGATTCGTAAAACAATAATGAGACCATGCTCGGCAATGGATACCATAATTGATAAAGAATAATGAGAGCATGCTCGGCAATGGATACCATGATCGATAAACAATAATCAGACCATGCTCGGCAATGAATACCATGATTCATAAACAATAATGAGACCATGCTCGGCAATGAATACCATGATTCATAAACAATAATGAGACCATGCTCGGCAATGGATACCATAATTGATAAACAATAATGAGACCATGCTCGGTAATGAATACCATGATCGAATAAGAATAATCAGACCATGCTCGGCAATGAATACCATGTTGATAAACAATAATGAGACCATGCTCGGCAATGAATACCATAATTGATAAACAATAATGAGACCATACTCGGCAATGAATACCATGATTGATAAACAATAATGAGACCATACTCGGCAATGAATACCATGATTGATAAACAATAATGACACCATACTCGGCAATGAATGGCATGATTCATAAAACAATAATAAGACCATGCTCGGCAATGGATACCATGATTGATAAACAATAATGAGACCATGCTCGGCAATGAATGCCATGATTGATAAACAATAATGAGACCATACTCGGCAATGAATACCATGATTGATAAACAATAATGAGACCATGCTCTGCAATGAATACAATGATTCATAAAACAATAATGAGACCATGCTCGGCAATGAATACCATGATTCATAAAACAATAATAAGACCATGCTCGGCAATGGATACCATGATTGATAAACAATAATGAGACCATGCTCGGCGATGAATACCATGATTCATAAAACAATAATGAGACCATACTCGGCAACGAATACCATGATTCATAAAACAATAATGAGTCCATACTCGGCAATGAATACCATGATTCATAATCAAAAATGAGACCATGCTCGCCAATGAATACCATGATTGATAAACAATAATGAGACCATACTCGGCAATGAATACCATGATTGATAAACAATAAAGAGACCATACTCGGCAATGAATACCATGATTGATAAACAATAATGAGACCATACTCGGCAATGAATACCATGATTGATAAACAATAATGAGACCATGCTCGGCAATGAATACCATGATTGATAAACAATAATGAGACCATGCTCGGCAATGAATACCATGATTGATAAACAATAATGAGACCATGCTCGGCAATGAATACCATGATTGATAAACCATAATGAGACCATACTCGGCAATGAATACCATGATTGATAAACAATAATGAGACCATATTCGGCGATGAATACCATGATTGATAAACAATAATGAGACCATACTCGGCAACGAATACCATGATTGATAAACAATAATGAGACCATACTCGGCAATGAATACCATGATCGATAAACAATAATGAGACCATACTCGGCAATGAATACCATGATTCATAAACAATAATGAGACCACGCTCGGCAATGAATATCATGATTGATAAACAATAATGAGACCATGCTCGGCAATGAATACCATGATTGATAAACAATAATGAGACCATACTCGGCAATGAATACCATGATTGATAAACAATAATGAGACCATGCTCGGCAATGAATACCATGATTGATAAACAATAAGGAGACCATGCTCGGCAAGGAATACCATGATTGATAAACAATAATGAGACCATGCTCGGCAACGAATACCATGATTGATAAACAATAATGAGACCATGCTCGGCAACGAATACCATGATTGATAAACAATAATGAGACCATGCTCGGCAACGAATACCATGATTGATAAACAATAATGAGACCATGCTCGGCAATGAATACCGTGATTGATTAACAATAATGAGACCATGCTCGGCAATGAATACCAAGATTGATAAACAATAATGAGACCATACTCGGCAATGAATACCATGATTCATATACAATAATGAGACCATGCTCGGCAATGAATACCATGATTCATAAACAATAATGAGACCATGCTCGGCAATGAATACCATGATTGATAAACAATAATGAGACCATACTCGGCAGTGAATACCATGATTCATAAACAATAATGAGACCATGCTCGGTAACGAATACCATGATTGATAAACAATAATGAAGCCATGCTCGGTAACGAATACCATGATTGATAAACAATAATGAGACCATGCTCGGCAATGAATACCATGATTGATAAACAATAATGAGACCATGCTCGGCAATGAATACCATGATTCATAAAACAATAATAAGACCATGCTCGGTAATGAATACCATGATTCATAAACAATAATGAGACCATACTCGGCAGTGAATACCATGATTGATAAATAATAATGAGACCATGCTCGGCAATGAATACCGTGATTGATTAACAATAATGAGGTCATGCTCGGCAATGAATACCATGATTGATAAACAATAATGAGACCATGCTCGGCAATGAATACCATGATTGATAAACAATAATGAGACCGTGCTCGGCAATGAATACCATGATTCATGAAAGAATAATGAGACCATACTCGGCAATGAATACCATGATTGATAAACAATAATGAGACCATGCTCGGCATTGAATACCATGATTGATAAACAATAATGAGACCATGCTCGGCAATGAATACCATGATTGATAAACAATAATGAGACCATGCTCGGCAACGAATACCATGATTGATAAACAATAATGAGACCATGCTCGGCAACGAATACCATGATTGATAAACAATAATGAGACCATGCTCGGCAACGAATACCATGATTGATAAACAATAATGAGACCATGCTCGGCAATGAATACCATGATTGATAAACAATAATGAGACCATGCTCGGCAATGAATACCATGATTGATAAACAATAATGAGACCATACTCGGCAATGAATACAATGATTCATGAACAATAATGAGACCATGCTCGGCAATGAATACCATGAATGATAAACAATAATGAGACCATGCTCGGCAATGAATGCCATGATTCATAAAACAATAATGAGACCATACTCGGCAATGAATACCATGATTGATAAACAATAATGAGATCATACTCGGCAATGAATACCCTGATTGATAAACAATAATAAGACCATGCTCGGCAATGAATACCATGATTGATCAACAATAATGAGACCATGCTCGGCAATGAATACCATGATTCGTAAAACAATAATGAGACCATGCTCGGCAATGGATACCATAATTGATAAACAATAATGAGACCATGCTCGGCAATGAATACCATGATTGATAAACAATAATGAGACCATACTCGGCAATGAATACCGTGATTCATAAAACAATAATAAGACCATGCTCGGCAATGGATACCATAATTGATAAACAATAATGGGACCATGCTCGGCAATGAATATCATGATTGATAAACAATAATGAGACCATGCTCGGCAATGAATACCATAATTGATAAACAATAATGAGACCATACTCGGCAATGAATACCATGATTGATAAACAATAATGAAACCATACTCGGCAATGAATACCATGATTGATAAACAATAATAAGACCATTCTCGGCAATGAATGCCATGATTCATAAAACAATAATAAGACCATGCTCGGCAATGGATACCATGATTGATAAACAATAATGAGACCATACTCGGCAATGAATACCATGATTCATAAAACAATAATAAGACCATGCTCGGCAATGGATACCATGATTGATAAACAATAATGAGACCCTGCTCGGCAATAAATACCATGATTCATAAAACAATAATGAGACCATGCTCGGCAATGGATACCATAATCGATAAACAATAATGAGACCATACTCGGCAATGAATACCATGATTGATAAACAATAATCAGACCATGCTCGGCAATGAATACCATGATTGATAAACAATAATGAGACCATGCTCGGCAATGAATACCACGATTTATAAAACAATAATGAGACCATGCTCGGCAATGAATACCATTATTCATAAACAATAATGAGACCATGCCCGGCAATGAATACCATGATTGATAAAACAATAATGAGACCATGCTTGTCAATCAATACCATGATTCATAAACAATAATGAGATCATGCTCGGTAATGAATACCATGATTCATAAACAATAATGAGACCATGCTCGGTAATGAATACCATGATTCATAAACAATAATGAGGCCATGCTCGGCAATGGATACCATAACTGATAAACAATAATGAGACCATGCTCGGTAATGAATACCATGATTGATAAACAATAATCAGACCATGCTCGGCAATGAATACCACGATTCATAAAACAATAATGAGACCATGCTCGGCAATGGAAACCATAATTGAAAAACAATAATGAGACCATACTCGGCAATGGATACCATAATTGATAAACAATAATGAGACCATACTCGGCAATGAATGCCATAATTGATAAACAATAATGAGACCATGCTCGGCAATGAATACCATGATTCGTAAAACAATAATGAGACCATGCTCGGCAATGGATACCATAATTGATAAAGAATAATGAGACCATGCTCGGCAATGGATACCATGATCGATAAACAATAATCAGACCATGCTCGGCAATGAATACCATGATTCATAAACAATAATGAGACCATGCTCGGCAATGGATACCATAATTGATAAACAATAATGAGACCATGCTCGGTAATGAATACCATGATCGATAAAGAATAATCAGACCATGCTCGGCAATGAATACCATGTTGATAAACAATAATGAGACCATGCTCGGCAATGAATACCATAATTGATAAACAATAATGAGACCATACTCGGCAATGAATACCATGATTGATAAACAATAATGAGACCATACTCGGCAATGAATACCATGATTGATAAACAATAATGACACCATACTCGGCAATGAATGCCATGATTCATAAAACAATAATAAGACCATGCTCGGCAATGGATGCCATGATTGATAAACAATAATGAGACCATGCTCGGCAATGAATGCCATGATTGATAAACAATAATGAGACCATACTCGGCAATGAATACCATGATTGATAAACAATAATGAGACCATGCTCTGCAATGAATACAATGATTCATAAAACAATAATGAGACCATGCTCGGCAATGAATACCATGATTCATAAAACAATAATAAGACCATGCTCGGCAATGGATACCATGATTGATAAACAATAATGAGACCATGCTCGGCGATGAATACCATGATTCATAAAACAATAATGAGACCATACTCGGCAACGAATACCATGATTCATAAAACAATAATGAGTCCATACTCGGCAATGAATACCATGATTCATAATCAAAAATGAGACCATGCTCGCCAATGAATACCATGATTGATAAACAATAATGAGACCATACTCGGCAATGAATACCATGATTGATAAACAATAAAGAGACCATACTCGGCAATGAATACCATGATTGATAAACAATAATGAGACCATACTCGGCAATGAATACCATGATTGATAAACAATAATGAGACCATGCTCGGCAATGAATACCATGATTGATAAACAATAATGAGACCATGCTCGGCAATGAATACCATGATTGATAAACAATAATGAGACCATGCTCGGCAATGAATACCATGATTGATAAACCATAATGAGACCATACTCGGCAATGAATACCATGATTGATAAACAATAATGAGACCATATTCGGCGATGAATACCATGATTGATAAACAATAATGAGACCATACTCGGCAACGAATACCATGATTGATAAACAATAATGAGACCATACTCGGCAATGAATACCATGATCGATAAACAATAATGAGACCATACTCGGCAATGAATACCATGATTCATAAACAATAATGAGACCACGCTCGGCAATGAATACCATGATTGATAAACAATAATGAGACCATGCTCGGCAATGAATACCATGATTGATAAACAATAATGAGACCATACTCGGCAATGAATACCATGATTGATAAACAATAATGAGACCATGCTCGGCAATGAATGCCATGATTGATAAACAATAAGGAGACCATGCTCGGCAACGAATACCATGATTGATAAACAATAATGAGACCATGCTCGGCAACGAATACCATGATTGATAAACAATAATGAGACCATGCTCGGCAACGAATACCATGATTGATAAACAATAATGAGACCATGCTCGGCAACGAATACCATGATTGATAAACAATAATGAGACCATGCTCGGCAATGAATGCCGTGATTGATTAACAATAATGAGACCATGCTCGGCAATGAATACCAAGATTGATAAACAATAATGAGACCATACTCGGCAATGAATACCATGATTCATATACAATAATGAGACCATGCTCGGCAATGAATACCATGATTCATAAACAATAATGAGACCATGCTCGGCAATGAATACCATGATTGATAAACAATAATGAGACCATACTCGGCAGTGAATACCATGATTGACAAACAATAATGAGACCATGCTCGGTAACGAATACCATGATTGATAAACAATAATGAAGCCATGCTCGGTAACGAATACCATGATTGATAAACAATAATGAGACCATGCTCGGCAATGAATACCATGATTGATAAACAATAATGAGACCATGCTCGGCAATGAATACCATGATTCATAAAACAATAATAAGACCATGCTCGGTAATGAATACCATGATTCATAAACAATAATGAGACCATACTCGGCAGTGAATACCATGATTGATAAATAATAATGAGACCATGCTCGGCAATGAATACCGTGATTGATTAACAATAATGAGGTCATGCTCGGCAATGAATACCATGATTGATAAACAATAATGAGACCATGCTCGGCAATGAATACCATGATTGATAAACAATAATGAGACCATGCTCGGCAATGAATACCATGATTCAAGAAAGAATAATGAGACCATACTCGGCAATGAATACCATGATTGATAAACAATAATGAGACCATGCTCGGCATTGAATACCATGATTGATAAACAATAATGAGACCATGCTCGGCAATGAATACCATGATTGATAAACAATAATGAGACCATGCTCGGCAACGAATACCATGATTGATAAACAATAATGAGACCATGCTCGGCAACGAATACCATGATTGATAAACAATAATGAGACCATGCTCGGCAACGAATACCATGATTGATAAACAATAATGAGACCATGCTCGGCAATGAATACCATGATTGATAAACAATAATGAGACCATGCTCGGCAATGAATACCATGATTGATAAACAATAATGAGACCATACTCGGCAATGAATACAATGATTCATGAACAATAATGAGACCATGCTCGGCAATGAATACCATGATTGATAAACAATAATGAGACCATGCTCGGCAATGAATGCCATGATTCATAAAACAATAATGAGACCATACTCGGCAATGAATACCATGATTGATAAACAATAATGAGATCATACTCGGCAATGAATACCCTGATTGATAAACAATAATAAGACCATGCTCGGCAATGAATACCATGATTGATCAACAATAATGAGACCATGCTCGGCAATGAATACCATGATTCGTAAAACAATAATGAGACCATGCTCGGCAATGGATACCATAATTGATAAACAATAATGAGACCATGCTCGGCAATGAATACCATGATTGATAAACAATAATGAGACCATACTCGGCAATGAATACCGTGATTCATAAAACAATAATAAGACCATGCTCGGCAATGGATACCATAATTGATAAACAATAATGGGACCATGCTCGGCAATGAATATCATGATTGATAAACAATAATGAGACCATGCTCGGCAATGAATACCATAATTGATAAACAATAATGAGACCATACTCGGCAATGAATACCATGATTGATAAACAATAATGAAACCATACTCGGCAATGAATACCATGATTGATAAACAATAATAAGACCATTCTCGGCAATGAATGCCATGATTCATAAAACAATAATAAGACCATGCTCGGCAATGGATACCATGATTGATAAACAATAATGAGACCATACTCGGCAATGAATACCATGATTCATAAAACAATAATAAGACCATGCTCGGCAATGGATACCATGATTGATAAACAATAATGAGACCCTGCTCGGCAATAAATACCATGATTCATAAAACAATAATGAGACCATGCTCGGCAATGGATACCATAATCGATAAACAATAATGAGACCATACTCGGCAATGAATACCATGATTGATAAACAATAATCAGACCATGCTCGGCAATGAATACCATGATTGATAAACAATAATGAGACCATGCTCGGCAATGAATACCACGATTTATAAAACAATAATGAGACCATGCTCGGCAATGAATACCATTATTCGTAAACAATAATGAGACCATGCCCGGCAATGAATACCATGATTGATAAAACAATAATGAGACCATGCTTGTCAATGAATACCATGATTCATAAACAATAATGAGATCATGCTCGGTAATGAATACCATGATTCACAAACAATAATGAGACCATGCTCGGTAATGAATACCATGATTCATAAACAATAATGAGGCCATGCTCGGCAATGGATACCATAACTGATAAACAATAATGAGACCATGCTCGGTAATGAATACCATGATTGATAAACAATAATCAGACCATGCTCGGCAATGAATACCATGATTCATAAACAATAATGAGACCATGCTCGGTAATGATTACCATGATTCATAAACAATAATGAGACCATGCTCGGCAATGGATACCATAATTGATAAACAATAATGAGACCATGCTCGGTAATGAATACCCTGATTGATTAACAATAATCAGACCATGCTCGGCAATGAATACCATGATTGATAAACAATAATCAGACCATGCTCGGCAATGAATACCATGACTGATAAACAATAATGAGACCATGCTCGGCAATGAATACCACGATTCATAAAACAATAATGAGACCATGCTCGGCAATGAATACCATGATTCATAAAACAATAATGAGACCATGCTCGGCAATGGATACCATAATTGATAAACAATAATGAGACCATGCTCGGTAATGAATACCATGATCGATAAACAATAATCAGACCATGCTCGGCAATGAATACCATGATTGATAAACAATAAAGAGACCATACTCGGCAATGGATACCATGATTCATAAAACAATAATAAGACCATGCTCGGCAATGGATACCATAATTGATAAGCAATAATGAGACCATGCTCGGCAATGAATACCATAATTGATAAACAATAATGAGACCATACTCGGCAATGAATACAATGATTTATGAACAATATTGAGACCATGCTCGGCAATGAATACCATGATTGATAAAAAATAATGAGACCATGCTCGGCAATGAATGCCATGATTCATAAAACCATAATGAGACCATACTCGGCAATGAATACAATGATTGATAAACAATAATGAGACCATACTCGGCAATGAATACCCTGATTGATAAACAATAATAAGACCATGCTCGGCAATGAATACCATGATTGATAAACAATAATGAGACCATGCTCGGCAATGAATACCATGATTCGTAAAACAATAATGAGACCATGCTCGGCAATGGATACCATAATTGATAAAGAATAATGAGACCATGCTCGACAATGAATACCATGATTGATAAACAATAATGAGACCATACTCGGCAATGAATACCATGATTCATAAAACAATAATAAGACCATGCTCGGCAATGGATACCATAATTGATAAACAATAATGGGACCATGCTCGGCAATGAATACCATGATTGATAAACAATAATGAGACCATGCTCGGCAATGAATACCATAATTGATAAACAATAATGAGACCATACTCGGCAATGAATACCATGATTGAAGAACAATAATGAGACCATACTCGGCAATGAATACCATGATTGATAAACAATAATGAGACCATACACGGCAATGAATGCCATGATTCATAAAACAATAATAAGACCATGCTCGGCAATGGATACCATGATTGATAAACAATAATGAGACCATGCTCGGCAATGAATACCATGATTCATAAAACAATAATAAGACCATGCTCGGCAATGGATACCATGATTGATAAACAATAATGAGACCCTGCTCGGCAATGAATACCATGATTCATAAAACAATAAAGAGACCATGCTCGGCAATGGATACCATAAACGATAAACAATAATGAGATCATACTCGGCAATGAATACCATGATTGATAAACAATAATCAGACCATGCTCGGCAATGAATACCGTGATTGATAAACAATAATGAGACCATGCTCGGCAATGAATACCACGATTTATAAAACAATAATGAGACCATGCTCGGCAATGAATACCATTATTCATAAACAATAATGAGACCATGCCCGGCAATGAATACCATGATTGATAAAACAATAATGAGACCATGCTTGTCAATGAATACCATGATTCATAAACAATAATGAGATCATGCTCGGTAATGAATACCATGATTCATAAACAATAATGAGACCATGCTCGTTAATGAATACCATGATTCATAAACAATAATGAGGCAATGCTCGGCAATGGGTACCATAACTGATAAACAATAATGAGACCATGCTCGGTAATGAATACCATGATTGATAAACAATAATCAGACCATGCTCGGCAATGAATACCATGATTCATAAACAATAATGAGACCATGCTCGGTAATGAATACCATGATTCATAAACAATAATGAGACCATGCTCGGCAATGGATACCATAATTGATAAACAATAATGAGACCATGCTCGGTAATGAATACCATGATTGATAAACTATAATCAGACCATGCTCGGCAATGAATACCATGATTGATAAACAATAATGAGACCATGCTCGGCAATGAATACCACGATTCATAAAAGAATAATGAGACCATGCTCGGCAATAAATACCATGATTCATAAAACAATAATGAGACCATGCTCGGCAATGGAAACCATAATTGAAAAACAATAATGAGACCATACTCGGCAATGGATACCATAATTGATAAACAATAATGAGACCATACTGGGCAATGAATGCCATAATTGATAAACAATAATGAGACCATGCTCGGCAATGAATACCATGATTCGTAAAACAATAATGAGACCATGCTCGGCAATGGAAACCATAATTGATAAAGAATAATGAGACCATGCTCGGCAATGGATACCATGATCGATAAACAATAATCAGACCATGCTCGGCTATGAATACCATGATTCATAAACAATAATGAGACCATGCTCGGCAATGAATACCATGATTCATAAACAATAATGAGACCATGCTCGGCAATGGATACCATAATTGATAAACAATAATGAGACCATGCTCGGTAATGAATACCATGATCGATAAAGAATAATCAGACCATGCTCGGCAATGAATACCATGTTGATAAACAATAATGAGACCATGCTCGGCAATGAATACCATAATTGATAAACAATAATGAGACCATACTCGGCAATGAATACCATGATTGATAAACAATAATGAGACCATACTCGGCAATGAATACCATGATTGATAAACAATAATGAGACCATACTCGGCAATGAATGCCATGATTCATAAAACAATAATAAGACCATGCTCGGCAATGGATACCATGATTGATAAACAATAATGAGACCATGCTCGGCAATGAATGCCATGATTGATAAACAATAATGAGACCATACTCGGCAATGAATACCATGATTGATAAACAATAATGAGACCATGCTCTGCAATGAATACAATGATTCATAAAACAATAATGAGACCATGCTCGGCAATGAATACCATGATTCATAAAACAATAATAAGACCATGCTCGGCAATGGATACCATGATTGATAAACAATAATGAGACCATGCTCGGCGATGAATACCATGATTCATAAAACAATAATGAGACCATACTCGGCAACGAATACCATGATTCATAAAACAATAATGAGTCCATACTCGGCAATGAATACCATGATTCATAATCAAAAATGAGACCATGCTCGCCAATGAATACCATGATTGATAAACAATAATGAGACCATACTCAGCAATGAATACCATGATTGATAAACAATAAAGAGACCATACTCGGCAATGAATACCATGATTGATAAACAATAATGAGACCATACTCGGCAATGAATACCATGATTGATAAACAATAATGAGACCATGCTCGGCAATGAATACCATGATTGATAAACAATAATGAGACCATGCTCGGCAATGAATACCATGATTGATAAACAATAATGAGACCACGCTCGGCAATGAATACCATTATTGATAAACCATAATGAGACCATACTCGGCAATGAATACCATGATTGATAAACAATAATGAGACCATATTCGGCGATGAATACCATGATTGATAAACAATAATGAGACCATACTCGGCAACGAATACCATGATTGATAAACAATAATGAGACCATACTCGGCAATGAATACCATGATTGATAAACAATAATGAGACCATACTCGGCAATGAATACCATGATTCATAAACAATAATGAGACCACGCTCGGCAATGAATACCATGATTGATAAACAATAATGAGACCATGCTCGGCAATGAATACCATGATTGATGAACAATAATGAGACCATACTCGGCAATGAATACCATGATTTATAAACAATAATGAGACCATGCTCGGCAATGAATACCATGATTGATAAACAATAAGGAGACCATGCTCGGCAAGGAATACCATGATTGATAAACAATAATGAGACCATGCTCGGCAACGAATACCATGATTGATAAACAATAATGAGACCATGCTCGGCAACGAATACCATGATTGATAAACAATAATGAGACCATGCTCGGCAACGAATACCATGATTGATAAACAATAATGAGACCATGCTCGGCAATGAATACCGTGATTGATTAACAATAATGAGACCATGCTCGGCAATGAATACCATGATTGATAAACAATAATGAGACCATACTCGGCAATGAATACCATGATTCATATACAATAATGAGACCATGCTCGGCAATGAATACCATGATTCATAAACAATAATGAGACCATGCTCGGCAATGAATACCATGATTGATAAACAATAATGAGACCATACTCGGCAGTGAATACCATGATTGATAAACAATAATGAGACCATGCTCGGTAACGAATACCATGATTGATAAACAATAATGAGACCATGCTCGGTAACGAATATCATGATTGATAAACAATAATGAGACCATGCTCGGCAATGAATACCATGATTGATAAACAATAATGAGACCATGCTCGGCAATGAATACCATGATTCATAAAACAATAATAAGACCATGCTCGGTAATGAATACCATGATTCATAAACAATAATGAGACCATACTCGGCAGTGAATACCATGATTGATAAATAATAATGAGACCATGCTCGGCAATGAATACCGTGATTGATAAACAATAATGAGGTCATGCTCGGTAATGAATACCATGATTGATAAACAATAATGAGACCATGCTCGGCAATGAATACCATGATTGATAAACAATAATGAGACCATGCTCGGCAATGAATACCATGATTCATCAAAGAATAATGAGACCATACTCGGCAATGAATACCATGATTGATAAACAATAATGAGACCATGCTCGGCAATGAATACCATGATTGATAAACAATAATGAGACCATGCTCGGCAATGAATACCATGATTGATAAACAATAATGAGACCATGCTCGGCAACGAATACCATGATTGATAAACAATAATGAGACCATGCTCGGCAACGAATACCATGATTGATAAACAATAATGAGACCATGCTCGGCAACGAATACCATGATTGATAAACAATAATGAGACCATGCTCGGCAATGAATACCATGATTGATAAACAATAATGAGACCATGCTCGGCAATGAATACCATGATTGATAAACAATAATGAGACCATGCTCGGCAATGAATACCATGATTGATAAACAATAATGAGACCATGCTCGGCAATGAATACCATGATTGATAAACCATAATGAGACCATACTCGGCAATGAATACCATGATTGATAAACAATAATGAGACCATATTCGGCGATGAATACCATGATTGATAAACAATAATGAGACCATACTCGGCAACGAATACCATGATTGATAAACAATAATGAGACCATACTCGGCAATGAATACCATGATCGATAAACAATAATGAGACCATACTCGGCAATGAATACCATGATTCATAAACAATAATGAGACCACGCTCGGCAATGAATATCATGATTGATAAACAATAATGAGACCATGCTCGGCAATGAATACCATGATTGATAAACAATAATGAGACCATACTCGGCAATGAATACCATGATTGATAAACAATAATGAGACCATGCTCGGCAATGAATACCATGATTGATAAACAATAAGGAGACCATGCTCGGCAAGGAATACCATGATTGATAAACAATAATGAGACCATGTTCGGCAACGAATACCATGATTGATAAACAATAATGAGACCATGCTCGGCAACGAATACCATGATTGATAAACAATAATGAGACCATGCTCGGCAACGAATACCATGATTGATAAACAATAATGAGACCATGCTCGGCAATGAATACCGTGATTGATTAACAATAATGAGACCATGCTCGGCAATGAATACCAAGATTGATAAACAATAATGAGACCATACTCGGCAATGAATACCATGATTCATATACAATAATGAGACCATGCTCGGCAATGAATACCATGATTCATAAACAATAATGAGACCATGCTCGGCAATGAATACCATGATTGATAAACAATAATGAGACCATACTCGGCAGTGAATACCATGATTGATAAACAATAATGAGACCATGCTCGGTAACGAATACCATGATTGATAAACAATAATGAAGCCATGCTCGGTAACGAATACCATGATTGATAAACAATAATGAGACCATGCTCGGCAATGAATACCATGATTGATAAACAATAATGAGACCATGCTCGGCAATGAATACCATGATTCATAAAACAATAATAAGACCATGCTCGGTAATGAATACCATGATTCATAAACAATAATGAGACCATACTCGGCAGTGAATACCATGATTGATAAATAATAATGAGACCATGCTCGGCAATGAATACCGTGATTGATTAACAATAATGAGGTCATGCTCGGCAGTGAATACCATGATTGATAAACAATAATGAGACCATGCTCGGCAATGAATACCATGATTGATAAACAATAATGAGACCGTGCTCGGCAATGAATACCATGATTCATGAAAGAATAATGAGACCATACTCGGCAATGAATACCATGATTGATAAACAATAATGAGACCATGCTCGGCATTGAATACCATGATTGATAAACAATAATGAGACCATGCTCGGCAATGAATACCATGATTGATAAACAATAATGAGACCATGCTCGGCAACGAATACCATGATTGATAAACAATAATGAGACCATGCTCGGCAACGAATACCATGATTGATAAACAATAATGAGACCATGCTCGGCAACGAATACCATGATTGATAAACAATAATGAGACCATGCTCGGCAATGAATACCATGATTGATAAACAATAATGAGACCATGCTCGGCAATGAATACCATGATTGATAAACAATAATGAGACCATACTCGGCAATGAATACAATGATTCATGAACAATAATGAGACCATGCTCGGCAATGAATACCATGAATGATAAACAATAATGAGACCATGCTCGGCAATGAATGCCATGATTCATAAAACAATAATGAGACCATACTCGGCAATGAATACCATGATTGATAAACAATAATGAGATCATACTCGGCAATGAATACCCTGATTGATAAACAATAATAAGACCATGCTCGGCAATGAATACCATGATTGATCAACAATAATGAGACCATGCTCGGCAATGAATACCATGATTCGTAAAACAATAATGAGACCATGCTCGGCAATGGATACCATAATTGATAAACAATAATGAGACCATGCTCGGCAATGAATACCATGATTGATAAACAATAATGAGACCATACTCGGCAATGAATACCGTGATTCATAAAACAATAATAAGACCATGCTCGGCAATGGATACCATAATTGATAAACAATAATGGGACCATGCTCGGCAATGAATATCATGATTGATAAACAATAATGAGACCATGCTCGGCAATGAATACCATAATTGATAAACAATAATGAGACCATACTCGGCAATGAATACCATGATTGATAAACAATAATGAAACCATACTCGGCAATGAATACCATGATTGATAAACAATAATAAGACCATTCTCGGCAATGAATGCCATGATTCATAAAACAATAATAAGACCATGCTCGGCAATGGATACCATGATTGATAAACAATAATGAGACCATACTCGGCAATGAATACCATGATTCATAAAACAATAATAAGACCATGCTCGGCAATGGATACCATGATTGATAAACAATAATGAGACCCTGCTCGGCAATAAATACCATGATTCATAAAACAATAATGAGACCATGCTCGGCAATGGATACCATAATCGATAAACAATAATGAGACCATACTCGGCAATGAATACCATGATTGATAAACAATAATCAGACCATGCTCGGCAATGAATACCATGATTGATAAACAATAATGAGACCATGCTCGGCAATGAATACCACGATTTATAAAACAATAATGAGACCATGCTCGGCAATGAATACCATTATTCATAAACAATAATGAGACCATGCCCGGCAATGAATACCATGATTGATAAAACAATAATGAGACCATGCTTGTCAATGAATACCATGATTCATAAACAATAATGAGATCATGCTCGGTAATGAATACCATGATTCATAAACAATAATGAGACCATGCTCGGTAATGAATACCATGATTCATAAACAATAATGAGGCCATGCTCGGCAATGGATACCATAACTGATAAACAATAATGAGACCATGCTCGGTAATGAATACCATGATTGATAAACAATAATGAGACCATACTCGGCAATGAATACCATGATTGATAAACAATAATGAGACCATGCTCTGCAATGAATAGAATGATTCATAAAACAATAATGAGACCATGCTCGGCAATGAATACCACGATTCATAAAACAATAATGAGACCATGCTCGGCAATGGAAACCATAATTGAAAAACAATAATGAGACCATACTCGGCAATGGATACCATAATTGATAAACAATAATGAGACCATACTCGGCAATGAATGCCATAATTGATAAACAATAATGAGACCATGCTCGGCAATGAATACCATGATTCGTAAAACAATAATGAGACCATGCTCGGCAATGGATACCATAATTGATAAAGAATAATGAGACCATGCTCGGCAACGGATACCATGATCGATAAACAATAATCAGACCATGCTCGGCAATGAATACCATGATTCATAAACAATAATGAGACCATGCTCGGCAATGAATACCATGATTCATAAACAATAATGAGACCATGCTCGGCAATGGATACCATAATTGATAAACAATAATGAGACCATGCTCGGTAATGAATACCATGATCGATAAAGAATAATCAGACCATGCTCGGCAATGAATACCATGTTGATAAACAATAATGAGACCATGCTCGGCAATGAATACCATAATTGATAAACAATAATGAGACCATACTCGGCAATGAATACCATGATTGATAAACAATAATGAGACCATACTCGGCAATGAATACCATGATTGATAAACAATAATGACACCATACTCGGCAATGAATGCCATGATTCATAAAACAATAATAAGACCATGCTCGGCAATGGATACCATGATTGATAAACAATAATGAGACCATGCTCGGCAATGAATGCCATGATTGATAAACAATAATGAGACCATACTCGGCAATGAATACCATGATTGATAAACAATAATGAGACCATGCTCTGCAATGAATACAATGATTCATAAAACAATAATGAGACCATGCTCGGCAATGAATACCATGATTCATAAAACAATAATAAGACCATGCTCGGCAATGGATAACATGATTGATAAACAATAATGAGACCATGCTCGGCGATGAATACCATGATTCATAAAACAATAATGAGACCATACTCGGCAACGAATACCATGATTCATAAAACAATAATGAGTCCATACTCGGCAATGAATACCATGATTCATAATCAAAAATGAGACCATGCTCGCCAATGAATACCATGATTGATAAACAATAATGAGACCATACTCGGCAATGAATACCATGATTGATAAACAATAAAGAGACCATACTCGGCAATGAATACCATGATTGATAAACAATAATGAGACCATACTCGGCAATGAATACCATGATTGATAAACAATAATGAGACCATGCACGGCAATGAATACCATGATTGATAAACAATAATGAGACCATGCTCGGCAATGAATACCATGATTGATAAACAATAATGAGACCATGCTCGGCAATGAATACCATGATTGATAAACCATAATGAGACCATACTCGGCAATGAATACCATGATTGATAAACAATAATGAGACCATATTCGGCGATGAATACCATGATTGATAAACAATAATGAGACCATACTCGGCAACGAATACCATGATTGATAAACAATAATGAGACCATACTCGGCAATGAATACCATGATCGATAAACAATAATGAGACCATACTCGGCAATGAATACCATGATTCATAAACAATAATGAGACCACGCTCGGCAATGAATACCATGATTGATAAACAATAATGAGACCATGCTCGGCAATGAATACCATGATTGATAAACAATAATGAGACCATACTCGGCAATGAATACCGTGATTGATAAACAATAATGAGACCATGCTCGGCAATGAATACCATGATTGATAAACAATAATGAGGCCATGCTCTGCAATGGATACCATAACTGATAAACAATAATGAGACCATGCTCGGTAATGAATACCATGATTGATAAACAATAATCAGACCATGCTCGGCAATGAATACCACGATTCATAAAACAATAATGAGACCATGCTCGGCAATGGAAACCATAATTGAAAAACAATAATGAGACCATACTCGGCAATGGATACCATAATTGATAAACAATAATGAGACCATACTCGGCAATGAATGCCATAATTGATAAACAATAATGAGACCATGCTCGGCAATGAATACCATGATTCGTAAAACAATAATGAGACCATGCTCGCCAATGGATACCATAATTGATAAAGAATAATGAGACCATGCTCGGCAATGGATACCATGATCGATAAACAATAATCAGACCATGCTCGGCAACGAATACCATGATTGATAAACAATAATGAGACCATGCTCGGCAATGAATACCATGATTGATAAACAATAATGAGACCATGCTCGGCAATGAATACCATGATTGATAAACAATAATGAGACCATACTCGGCAATGAATACAATGATTCATGAACAATAATGAGACCATGCTCGGCAATGAATACCATGAATGATAAACAATAATGAGACCATGCTCGGCAATGAATGCCATGATTCATAAAACAATAATGAGACCATACTCGGCAATGAATACCATGATTGATAAACAATAATGAGATCATACTCGGCAATGAATACCCTGATTGATAAACAATAATAAGACCATGCTCGGCAATGAATACCATGATTGATCAACAATAATGAGACCATGCTCGGCAATGAATACCATGATTCGTAAAACAATAATGAGACCATGCTCGGCAATGGATACCATAATTGATAAACAATAATGAGACCATGCTCGGCAATGAATACCATGATTGATAAACAATAATGAGACCATACTCGGCAATGAATACCGTGATTCATAAAACAATAATAAGACCATGCTCGGCAATGGATACCATAATTGATAAACAATAATGGGACCATGCTCGGCAATGAATATCATGATTGATAAACAATAATGAGACCATGCTCGGCAATGAATACCATAATTGATAAACAATAATGAGACCATACTCGGCAATGAATACCATGATTGATAAACAATAATGAAACCATACTCGGCAATGAATACCATGATTGATAAACAATAATAAGACCATTCTCGGCAATGAATGCCATGATTCATAAAACAATAATAAGACCATGCTCGGCAATGGATACCATGATTGATAAACAATAATGAGACCATACTCGGCAATGAATACCATGATTCATAAAACAATAATAAGACCATGCTCGGCAATGGATACCATGATTGATAAACAATAATGAGACCCTGCTCGGCAATAAATACCATGATTCATAAAACAATAATGAGACCATGCTCGGCAATGGATACCATAATCGATAAACAATAATGAGACCATACTCGGCAATGAATACCATGATTGATAAACAATAATCAGACCATGCTCGGCAATGAATACCATGATTGATAAACAATAAGGAGACCATGCTCGGCAATGAATACCACGATTTATAAAACAATAATGAGACCATGCTCGGCAATGAATACCATTATTCATAAACAATAATGAGACCATGCCCGGCAATGAATACCATGATTGATAAAACAATAATGAGACCATGCTTGTCAATGAATACCATGATTCATAAACAATAATGAGATCATGCTCGGTAATGAATACCATGATTCATAAACAATAATGAGACCATGCTCGGTAATGAATACCATGATTCATAAACAATAATGAGGCCATGCTCGGCAATGGATACCATAACTGATAAACAATAATGAGACCATGCTCGGTAATGAATACCATGATTGATAAACAATAATGAGACCATACTCGGCAATGAATACCATGATTGATAAACAATAATGAGACCATGCTCTGCAATGAATACAATGATTCATAAAACAATAATGAGACCATGCTCGGCAATGAATACCACGATTCATAAAACAATAATGAGACCATGCTCGGCAATGGAAACCATAATTGAAAAACAATAATGAGACCATACTCGGCAATGGATACCATAATTGATAAACAATAATGAGACCATACTCGGCAATGAATGCCATAATTGATAAACAATAATGAGACCATGCTCGGCAATGAATACCATGATTCGTAAAACAATAATGAGACCATGCTCGGCAATGGATACCATAATTGATAAAGAATAATGAGACCATGCTCGGCAATGGATACCATGATCGATAAACAATAATCAGACCATGCTCGGCAATGAATACCATGATTCATAAACAATAATGAGACCATGCTCGGCAATGAATACCATGATTCATAAACAATAATGAGACCATGCTCGGCAATGGATACCATAATTGATAAACAATAATGAGACCATGCTCGGTAATGAATACCATGATCGATAAAGAATAATCAGACCATGCTCGGCAATGAATACCATGTTGATAAACAATAATGAGACCATGCTCGGCAATGAATACCATAATTGATAAACAATAATGAGACCATACTCGGCAATGAATACCATGATTGATAAACAATAATGAGACCATACTCGGCAATGAATACCATGATTGATAAACAATAATGACACCATACTCGGCAATGAATGCCATGATTCATAAAACAATAATAAGACCATGCTCGGCAATGGATACCATGATTGATAAACAATAATGAGACCATGCTCGGCAATGAATGCCATGATTGATAAACAATAATGAGACCATACTCGGCAATGAATACCATGATTGATAAACAATAATGAGACCATGCTCTGCAATGAATACAATGATTCATAAAACAATAATGAGACCATGCTCGGCAATGAATACCATGATTCATAAAACAATAATAAGACCATGCTCGGCAATGGATAACATGATTGATAAACAATAATGAGACCATGCTCGGCGATGAATACCATGATTCATAAAACAATAATGAGACCATACTCGGCAACGAATACCATGATTCATAAAACAATAATGAGTCCATACTCGGCAATGAATACCATGATTCATAATCAAAAATGAGACCATGCTCGCCAATGAATACCATGATTGATAAACAATAATGAGACCATACTCGGCAATGAATACCATGATTGATAAACAATAAAGAGACCATACTCGGCAATGAATACCATGATTGATAAACAATAATGAGACCATACTCGGCAATGAATACCATGATTGATAAACAATAATGAGACCATGCTCGGCAATGAATACCATGATTGATAAACAATAATGAGACCATGCTCGGCAATGAATACCATGATTGATAAACAATAATGAGACCATGCTCGGCAATGAATACCATGATTGATAAACCATAATGAGACCATACTCGGCAATGAATACCATGATTGATAAACAATAATGAGACCATATTCGGCGATGAATACCATGATTGATAAACAATAATGAGACCATACTCGGCAACGAATACCATGATTGATAAACAATAATGAGACCATACTCGGCAATGAATACCATGATCGATAAACAATAATGAGACCATACTCGGCAATGAATACCATGATTCATAAACAATAATGAGACCACGCTCGGCAATGAATACCATGATTGATAAACAATAATGAGACCATGCTCGGCAATGAATACCATGATTGATAAACAATAATGAGACCATACTCGGCAATGAATACCGTGATTGATAAACAATAATGAGACCATGCTCGGCAATGAATACCATGATTGATAAACAATAATGAGGCCATGCTCTGCAATGGATACCATAACTGATAAACAATAATGAGACCATGCTCGGTAATGAATACCATGATTGATAAACAATAATCAGACCATGCTCGGCAATGAATACCACGATTCATAAAACAATAATGAGACCATGCTCGGCAATGGAAACCATAATTGAAAAACAATAATGAGACCATACTCGGCAATGGATACCATAATTGATAAACAATAATGAGACCATACTCGGCAATGAATGCCATAATTGATAAACAATAATGAGACCATGCTCGGCAATGAATACCATGATTCGTAAAACAATAATGAGACCATGCTCGGCAATGGATACCATAATTGATAAAGAATAATGAGACCATGCTCGGCAATGGATACCATGATCGATAAACAATAATCAGACCATGCTCGGCAATGAATACCATGATTCATAAACAATAATGAGACCATGCTCGGCAATGAATACCATGATTCATAAACAATAATGAGACCATGCTCGGCAATGGATACCATAATTGATAAACAATAATGAGACCATGCTCGGTAATGAATACCATGATCGATAAAGAATAATCAGACCATGCTCGGCAATGAATACCATGTTGATAAACAATAATGAGACCATGCTCGGCAATGAATACCATAATTGATAAACAATAATGAGACCATACTCGGCAATGAATACCATGATTGATAAACAATAATGAGACAATACTCGGCAATGAATACCATGATTGATAAACAATAATGACACCATACTCGGCAATGAATGCCATGATTCATAAAACAATAATAAGACCATGCTCGGCAATGGATACCATGATTGATAAACAATAATGAGACCATGCTCGGCAATGAATGCCATGATTGATAAACAATAATGAGACCATACTCGGCAATGAATACCATGATTGATAAACAATAATGAGACCATGCTCTGCAATGAATACAATGATTCATAAAACAATAATGAGACCATGCTCGGCAATGAATACCATGATTCATAAAACAATAATAAGACCATGCTCGGCAATGGATACCATGATTGATAAACAATAATGAGACCATGCTCGGCGATGAATACCATGATTCATAAAACAATAATGAGACCATACTCGGCAACGAATACCATGATTCATAAAACAATAATGAGTCCATACTCGGCAATGAATACCATGATTCATAATCAAAAATGAGACCATGCTCGCCAATGAATACCATGATTGATAAACAATAATGAGACCATACTCGGCAATGAATACCATGATTGATAAACAATAAAGAGACCATACTCGGCAATGAATACCATGATTGATAAACAATAATGAGACCATACTCGGCAATGAATACCATGATTGATAAACAATAATGAGACCATGCTCGGCAATGAATACCATGATTGATAAACAATAATGAGACCATGCTCGGCAATGAATACCATGATTGATAAACAATAATGAGACCATGCTCGGCAATGAATACCATGATTGATAAACCATAATGAGACCATACTCGGCAATGAATACCATGATTGATAAACAATAATGAGACCATATTCGGCGATGAATACCATGATTGATAAACAATAATGAGACCATACTCGGCAACGAATACCATGATTGATAAACAATAATGAGACCATACTCGGCAATGAATACCATGATCGATAAACAATAATGAGACCATACTCGGCAATGAATACCATGAGTCATAAACAATAATGAGACCACGCTCGGCAATGAATACCATGATTGATAAACAATAATGAGACCATGCTCGGCAATGAATACCATGATTGATAAACAATAATGAGACCATACTCGGCAATGAATACCATGATTGATAAACAATAATGAGACCATGCTCGGCAATGAATACCATGATTGATAAACAATAAGGAGACCATGCTCGGCAAGGAATACCATGATTGATAAACAATAATGAGACCATGCTCGGCAACGAATACCATGATTGATAAACAATAATGAGACCATGCTCGGCAACGAATACCATGATTGATAAACAATAATGAGACCATGCTCGGCAACGAATACCATGATTGATAAACAATAATGAGACCATGCTCGGCAATGAACACCGTGATTGATTAACAATAATGAGACCATGCTCGGCAATGAATACCAAGATCGATAAACAATAATGAGACCATACTCGGCAATGAATACCATGATTCATATACAATAATGAGACCATGCTCGGCAATGAATACCATGATTCATAAACAATAATGAGACCATGCTCGGCAATGAATACCATGATTGATAAACAATAAAGAGACCATACTCGGCAATGAATACCATGATTGATAAACAATAATGAGACCATACTCGGCAATGAATACCATGATTGAAAAACAATAATGAGACCATGCTCGGCAATGAATACCATGATTGATAAACAATAATGAGACCATGCTCGGCAATGAATACCATGATTGATAAACAATAATGAGACCATGCTCGGCAATGAATACCATGATTGATAAACCATAATGAGACCATACTCGGCAATGAATACCATGATTGATAAACAATAATGAGACCATATTCGGCGATGAATACCATGATTGATAAACAATAATGAGACCATACTCGGCAACGAATACCATGATTGATAAACAATAATGAGACCATACTCGGCAATGAATACCATGATCGATAAACAATAATGAGACCATACTCGGCAATGAATACCATGATTCATAAACAATAATGAGACCACGCTCGGCAATGAATACCATGATTGATAAACAATAATGAGACCATGCTCGGCAATGAATACCATGATTGATAAACAATAATGAGACCATACTCGGCAATGAATACCATGATTGATAAACAATAATGAGACCATGCTCGGCAATGAATACCATGATTGATAAACAATAAGGAGACCATGCTCGGCAAGGAATACCATGATTGATAAACAATAATGAGACCATGCTCGGCAACGAATACCATGATTGATAAACAATAATGAGACCATGCTCGGCAACGAATACCATGATTGATAAACAATAATGAGACCATGCTCGGCAACGAATACCATGATTGATAAACAATAATGAGACCATGCTCGGCAATGAATACCGTGATTGATTAACAATAATGAGACCATGCTCGGCAATGAATACCAAGATTGATAAACAATAATGAGACCATACTCGGCAATGAATACCATGATTCATATACAATAATGAGACCATGCTCGGCAATGAATACCATGATTCATAAACAATAATGAGACCATGCTCGGCAATGAATACCATGATTGATAAACAATAATGAGACCATACTCGGCAGTGAATACCATGATTGATAAACAATAATGAGACCATGCTCGGTAACGAATACCATGATTGATAAACAATAATGAAGCCATGCTCGGTAACGAATACCATGATTGATAAACAATAATGAGACCATGCTCGGCAATGAATACCATGATTGATAAACAATAATGAGACCATGCTCGGCAATGAATACCATGATTCATAAAACAATAATAAGACCATGCTCGGTAACGAATACCATGATTGATAAACAATAATGAAGCCATGCTCGGTAACGAATACCATGATTGATAAACAATAATGAGACCATGCTCGGCAATGAATACCATGATTGATAAACAATAATGAGACCATGCTCGGCAACGAATACCATGATTGAGAAACAATAATGAGACCATGCTCGGCAACGAATACCATGATTGATAAACAATAATGAGACCATGCTCGGCAATGAATACCATGATTGATAAACAATAATGAGACCATGCTCGGCAATGAATACCATGATTGATAAACAATAATGAGACCATACTCGGCAATGAATACAATGATTCATGAACAATAATGAGACCATGCTCGGCAATGAATACCATGATTGATAAACAATAATGAGACCATGCTCGGCAATGAATGCCATGATTCATAAAACAATAATGAGACCATACTCGGCAATGAATACCATGATTGATAAACAATAATGAGATCATACTCGGCAATGAATACCCTGATTGATAAACAATAATAAGACCATGCTCGGCAATGAATACCATGATTGATCAACAATAATGAGACCATGCTCGGCAATGAATACCATGATTCGTAAAACAATAATGAGACCATGCTCGGCAATGGATACCATAATTGATAAACAATAATGAGACCATGCTCGGCAATGAATACCATGATTGATAAACAATAATGAGACCATACTCGGCAATGAATACCGTGATTCATAAAACAATAATAAGACCATGCTCGGCAATGGATACCATAATTGATAAACAATAATGGGACCATGCTCGGCAATGAATATCATGATTGATAAACAATAATGAGACCATGCTCGGCAATGAATACCATAATTGATAAACAATAATGAGACCATACTCGGCAATGAATACCATGATTGATAAACAATAATGAAACCATACTCGGCAATGAATACCATGATTGATAAACAATAATAAGACCATTCTCGGCAATGAATGCCATGATTCATAAAACAATAATAAGACCATGCTCGGCAATGGATACCATGATTGATAAACAATAATGAGACCATACTCGGCAATGAATACCATGATTCATAAAACAATAATAAGACCATGCTCGGCAATGGATACCATGATTGATAAACAATAATGAGACCCTGCTCGGCAATAAATACCATGATTCATAAAACAATAATGAGACCATGCTCGGCAATGGATACCATAATCGATAAACAATAATGAGACCATACTCGGCAATGAATACCATGATTGATAAACAATAATCAGACCATGCTCGGCAATGAATACCATGATTGATAAACAATAATGAGACCATGCTCGGCAATGAATACCACGATTTATAAAACAATAATGAGACCATGCTCGGCAATGAATACCATTATTCGTAAACAATAATGAGACCATGCCCGGCAATGAATACCATGATTGATAAAACAATAATGAGACCATGCTTGTCAATGAATACCATGATTCATAAACAATAATGAGATCATGCTCGGTAATGAATACCATGATTCATAAACAATAATGAGACCATGCTCGGTAATGAATACCATGATTCATAAACAATAATGAGGCCATGCTCGGCAATGGATACCATAACTGATAAACAATAATGAGACCATGCTCGGTAATGAATACCATGATTGATAAACAATAATCAGACCATGCTCGGCAATGAATACCATGATTCATAAACAATAATGAGACCATGCTCGGTAATGATTACCATGATTCATAAACAATAATGAGACCATGCTCGGCAATGGATACCATAATTGATAAACAATAATGAGACCATGCTCGGTAATGAATACCCTGATTGATTAACAATAATCAGACCATGCTCGGCAATGAATACCATGATTGATAAACAATAATCAGACCATGCTCGGCAATGAATACCATGATTGATAAACAATAATGAGACCATGCTCGGCAATGAATACCACGATTCATAAAACAATAATGAGACCATGCTCGGCAATGAATACCATGATTCATAAAACAATAATGAGACCATGCTCGGCAATGGATACCATAATTGATAAACAATAATGAGACCATGCTCGGTAATGAATACCATGCTCGGCAATGAATGCCATGATTCATGAAACCATAATGAGACCATACTCGGCAATGAATACCATGATTGATAAACAATAATGAGACCATACTCGGCAATGAATACCATGATTCATAAAACAATAATAAGACCATGCTCGGCAATGGATACCATAATTGATAAACAATAATGGGACCATGCTCGGCAATGAATACCATGATTGATAAACAATAATGAGACCATGCTCGGCAATGAATACCATAATTGATAAACAATAATGAGACCATACTCGGCAATGAATACCATGATTGAAGAACAATAATGAGACCATACTCGGCAATGAATACCATGATTGATAAACAATAATGAGACCATACACGGCAATGAATGCCATGATTCATAAAACAATAATAAGACCATGCTCGGCAATGGATACCATGATTGATAAACAATAATGAGACCATGCTCGGCAATGAATACCATGATTCATAAAACAATAATAAGACCATGCTCGGCAATGGATACCATGATTGATAAACAATAATGAGACCCTGCTCGGCAATGAATACCATGATTCATAAAACAATAAAGAGACCATGCTCGGCAATGGATACCATAAACGATAAACAATAATGAGATCATACTCGGCAATGAATACCATGATTGATAAACAATAATCAGACCATGCTCGGCAATGAATACCGTGATTGATAAACAATAATGAGACCATGCTCGGCAATGAATACCACGAGTTATAAAACAATAATTAGACCATGCTCGGCAATGAATACCATTATTCATAAACAATAATGAGACCATGCCCGGCAATGAATACCATGATTGATAAAACAATAATGAGACCATGCTTGTCAATGAATACCATGATTCATAAACAATAATGAGATCATGCTCGGTAATGAATACCATGATTCATAAACAATAATGAGACCATGCTCGTTAATGAATACCATGATTCATAAACAATAATGAGGCCATGCTCGGCAATGGGTACCATAACTGATAAACAATAATGAGACCATGCTCGGTAATGAATACCATGATTGATAAACAATAATCAGACCATGCTCGGCAATGAATACCATGATTCATAAACAATAATGAGACCATGCTCGGTAATGAATACCATGATTCATAAACAATAATGAGACCATGCTCGGCAATGGATACCATAATTGATAAACAATAATGAGACCATGCTCGGTAATGAATACCATGATTGATAAACTATAATCAGACCATGCTCGGCAATGAATACCATGATTGATAAACAATAATGAGACCATGCTCGGCAATGAATACCACGATTCATAAAACAATAATGAGACCATGCTCGGCAATAAATACCATGATTCATAAAACAATAATGAGACCATGCTCGGCAATGGAAACCATAATTGAAAAACAATAATGAGACCATACTCGGCAATGGATACCATAATTGATAAACAATAATGAGACCATACTCGGCAATGAATGCCATAATTGATAAACAATAATGAGACCATGCTCGGCAATGAATACCATGATTCGTAAAACAATAATGAGACCATGCTCGGCAATGGATACCATAATTGATAAAGAATAATGAGACCATGCTCGGCAATGGATACCATGATCGATAAACAATAATCAGACCATGCTCGGCAATGAATACCATGATTCATAAACAATAATGAGACCATGCTCGGCAATGAATACCATGATTCATAAACAATAATGAGACCATGCTCGGCAATGGATACCATAATTGATAAACAATAATGAGACCATGCTCGGTAATGAATACCATGATCGATAAAGAATAATCAGACCATGCTCGGCAATGAATACCATGTTGATAAACAATAATGAGACCATGCTCGGCAATGAATACCATAATTGATAAACAATAATGAGACCATACTCGGCAATGAATACCATGATTGATAAACAATAATGAGACCATACTCGGCAATGAATACCATGATTGATAAACAATAATGAGACCATACTCGGCAATGAATGCCATGATTCATAAAACAATAATAAGACCATGCTCGGCAATGGATACCATGATTGATAAACAATAATGAGACCATGCTCGGCAATGATTGCCATGATTGATAAACAATAATGAGACCATACTCGGCAATGAATACCATGATTGATAAACAATAATGAGACCATGCTCTGCAATGAATACAATGATTCATAAAACAATAATGAGACCATGCTCGGCAATGAATACCATGATTCATAAAACAATAATAAGACCATGCTCGGCAATGGATACCATGATTGATAAACAATAATGAGACCATGCTCGGCGATGAATACCATGATTCATAAAACAATAATGAGACCATACTCGGCAACGAATACCATGATTCATAAAACAATAATGAGTCCATACTCGGCAATGAATACCATGATTCATAATCAAAAATGAGACCATGCTCGCCAATGAATACCATGATTGATAAACAATAATGAGACCATACTCGGCAATGAATACCATGATTGATAAACAATAAAGAGACCATACTCGGCAATGAATACCATGATTGATAAACAATAATGAGACCATACTCGGCAATGAATACCGTGATTGATAAACAATAATGAGACCATGCTCGGCAATGAATACCATGATTGATAAACAATAATGAGACCATGCTCGGCAATGAATACCATGATTGATAAACAATAATGAGACCACGCTCGGCAATGAATACCATTATTGATAAACCATAATGAGACCATACTCGGCAATGAATACCATGATTGATAAACAATAATGAGACCATATTCGGCGATGAATACCATGATTGATAAACAATAATGAGACCATACTCGGCAACGAATACCATGATTGATAAACAATAATGAGACCATACTCGGCAATGAATACCATGATTGATAAACAATAATGAGACCATACTCGGCAATGAATACCATGATTCATAAACAATAATGAGACCACGCTCGGCAATGAATACCATGATTGATAAACAATAATGAGACCATGCTCGGCAATGAATACCATGATTGATGAACAATAATGAGACCATACTCGGCAATGAATACCATGATTTATAAACAATAATGAGACCATGCTCGGCAATGAATACCATGATTGATAAACAATAAGGAGACCATGCTCGGCAAGGAATACCATGATTGATAAACAATAATGAGACCATGCTCGGCAACGAATACCATGATTGATAAACAATAATGAGACCATGCTCGGCAACGAATACCATGATTGATAAACAATAATGAGACCATGCTCGGCAACGAATACCATGATTGATAAACAATAATGAGACCATGCTCGGCAATGAATACCGTGATTGATTAACAATAATGAGACCATGCTCGGCAATGAATACCATGATTGATAAACAATAATGAGACCATACTCGGCAATGAATACCATGATTCATATACAATAATGAGACCATGCTCGGCAATGAATACCATGATTCATAAACAATAATGAGACCATGCTCGGCAATGAATACCATGATTGATAAACAATAATGAGACCATACTCGGCAGTGAATACCATGATTGATAAACAATAATGAGACCATGCTCGGTAACGAATACCATGATTGATAAACAATAATGAGACCATGCTCGGTAACGAATATCATGATTGATAAACAATAATGAGACCATGCTCGGCAATGAATACCATGATTGATAAACAATAATGAGACCATGCTCGGCAATGAATACCATGATTCATAAAACAATAATAAGACCATGCTCGGTAATGAATACCATGATTCATAAACAATAATGAGACCATACTCGGCAGTGAATACCATGATTGATAAATAATAATGAGACCATGCTCGGCAATGAATACCGTGATTGATAAACAATAATGAGGTCATGCTCGGCAATGAATACCATGATTGATAAACAATAATGAGACCATGCTCGGCAATGAATACCATGATTGATAAACAATAATGAGACCATGCTCGGCAATGAATACCATGATTCATCAAAGAATAATGAGACCATACTCGGCAATGAATACCATGATTGATAAACAATAATGAGACCATGCTCGGCAATGAATACCATGATTGATAAACAATAATGAGACCATGCTCGGCAATGAATACCATGATTGATAAACAATAATGAGACCATGCTCGGCAACGAATACCATGATTGATAAACAATAATGAGACCATGCTCGGCAACGAATACCATGATTGATAAACAATAATGAGACCATGCTCGGCAACGAATACCATGATTGATAAACAATAATGAGACCATGCTCGGCAATGAATACCATGATTGATAAACAATAATGAGACCATGCTCGGCAATGAATACCATGATTGATAAACAATAATGAGACCATACTCGGCAATGAATACCATGATTCATAAAACAATAATAAGACCATGCTCGGCAATGGATACCATAATTGATAAACAATAATGGAACCATGCTCGGCAATGAATACCATGATTGATAAACAATAATGAGACCATGCTCGGTAATGAATACCATAATTGATAAACAATAATGAGACCATACTCGGCAATGAATACCATGATTGAAGAACAATAATGAGACCATACTCGGCAATGAATACCATGATTGATAAACAATAATGAGACCATACACGGCAATGAATGCCATGATTCATAAAACAATAATAAGACCATGCTCGGCAATGGATACCATGATTGATAAACAATAATGAGACCATGCTCGGCAATGAATACCATGATTCATAAAGCAATAATAAGACCATGCTCGGCAATGGATACCATGATTGATAAACAATAATGAGACCCTGCTCGGCAATGAATACCATGATTCATAAAACAATAAAGAGACCATGCTCGGCAATGGATACCATAAACGATAAACAATAATGAGATCATACTCGGCAATGAATACCATGATTGATAAACAATAATCAGACCATGCTCGGCAATGAATACCGTGATTGATAAACAATAATGAGACCATGCTCGGCAATGAATACCACGATTTATAAAACAATAATGAGACCATGCTCGGCAATGAATACCATTATTCATAAACAATAATGAGACCATGCCCGGCAATGAATACCATGATTGATAAAACAATAATGAGACCATGCTTGTCAATGAATACCATGATTCATAAACAATAATGAGATCATGCTCGGTAATGAATACCATGATTCATAAACAATAATGAGACCATGCTCGTTAATGAATACCATGATTCATAAACAATAATGAGGCCATGCTCGGCAATGGGTACCATAACTGATAAACAATAATGAGACCATGCTCGGTAATGAATACCATGATTGATAAACAATAATCAGACCATGCTCGGCAATGAATACCATGATTCATAAACAATAATGAGACCATGCTCGGTAATGAATACCATGATTCATAAACAATAATGAGACCATGCTCGGCAATGGATACCATAATTGATAAACAATAATGAGACCATGCTCGGTAATGAATACCATGATTGATAAACTATAATCAGACCATGCTCGGCAATGAATACCATGATTGATAAACAATAATGAGACCATGCTCGGCAATGAATACCACGATTCATAAAACAATAATGAGACCATGCTCGGCAATAAATACCATGATTCATAAAACAATAATGAGACCATGCTCGGCAATGGAAACCATAATTGAAAAACAATAATGAGACCATACTCGGCAATGGATACCATAATTGATAAACAATAATGAGACCATACTCGGCAATGAATGCCATAATTGATAAACAATAATGAGACCATGCTCGGCAATGAATACCATGATTCGTAAAACAATAATGAGACCATGCTCGGCAATGGATACCATAATGGGTGCTGGTCAAAACGTCCCCTAACCAAAACGTCCCCCAAACAAAATTGGTCAAAACGTCCCCCAACATTGGTCAAAACGTCCCCCGGCATTGGTCAAAACGTCCCCCGACATTGGTCAAAACGTCCCCCGGCATTGGTCAAAACGTCCCCCGGCATTGGTCAAAACGTCCCCCAACATTGGTCAAAACGTCCCCCGGCATTGGTCAAAACGTCCCCCGGCATTGGTCAAAACGTCCCCCGACATTGGTCAAAACGTCCCCCGACATTGGTCAAAACGTCCCCAGATGTTTCTTCTTGTTTTAGCGAATTCAACGAGTTTGTTTCGTTGTGTTTAAATAACATACAGCAAGAAGGCAAAAGTGTGATCATTTATTGAGAATGATTTTAAAAAAAACAACAACAATTGTAGTTTTGTCTATGTACAGATCTTGAGGATGATTTTTTTATTGTAGTTTTGTCTATGTACATATCTTGAGGATGATTTTTTTTTTATAAAATAAAACCAAACAAGAATAAAGGTAAACAATTATACAAACATTTTACACCCGTGGACCATTAAGTTTGCTACACCCCTTCAAAAGCTGATCAGGAGAAATGATACCATCCTGGAATTCGTCCCATAATATCTGAAGCTGTCCCTGGAGTTCTCGTACATTTCTTCTCTGGTGCCTCCGCAACTTCCCATCTCCAACCAATTTGATCTGGACTGGAATCAACGATGCCTCCCTGTAAAGCAGTGGAACAAGAACGTAGAAGGGTTTCTTTTGTTCTAAATAGTGAGGCACTAAAATGGAATATTTTACTAATTTTTGGTTATTTATTTCTCTAGGGTGGCACCGCAGACTGAATGCAAAAGCCGGAGAACAAAAGAAGTACCCATAAACCGTTTACATAGCATATCGGGAAAATCCGTCCGCGTAACACAGATATTTTTTCATTTTTTCTTCATAAACCATACCTTACGATCGCCCATTGGAACGAGTTCATTGAGCTCGTTCCAATGAGGGGCCATAAGCTATGGTTTGGAAGGAAAGATATTTAGCGACTGGTTAATATATAAGTTGAGTATCGAATGATCTAATGCCGACAATAGTGTCCTGGGGCAATTTCTATCGAACCTGTTTCCCGATTTAGCTCCGAATTGTGCGAACTTCAGCAACACACGTGGTTTCGTCATCACTTAATCTGCAGCGGTTACTAATTACCGATTTGCATATTACAGAGTTGTCGTTCTTGGCGTAAGGTATCCTTGGTTTGCTTGCTCACTTCAGTGATTAGAACAATGGAGTTTGTACTTTTTTACTTTTGATCAATTGCGATAACCTGTTTTGTTCACCTCAGACACACGTTTATCCAACTGAAGCTTTGTGTCTATGTGTTTGGCCTTCCTGTCTCTTAAGCCCGCGCCCAACGTGAGGTGCAGACGGCACTTGGAAAAATCCTTGTATAACTAAATATTTTCATTTTTTGCTTCCAAAACAAAGGTTATGACCCCTCATTGGAACGAGCGCGACGCGCTCGTTCCAATGCGGGGGTCATAACCTATGTTTTGAAAGGAAAAAATGAAAATATAAAATATAATGAAAATAAAAAAAAAATGAAAGGTGATTTTTATGCATAGCCTTGGTTAGGTTTGAAAGTTATGTTTGGTAAAGGGTTAAATAATAAATAATCTAAATATGAACCTTTTTATAACCTAAAATGTCCTCAAACGTCGATTCAATAGTCAATTCCGAATTTGAGAGACATTATGTTTTTTATCGAATAACGCGAATTAATGAGGAAGATATACCTGACGCGAAGAACGACAACTCTGTAATATGCAAAGGGGCAATTTATCTTGATAGATTGGCCCCGCAGTGTCTGTAGTTTATTTATGTTTAATTCAACTTGTCCCATCTCGGATCTTAGCCGATGGGCTGTATATTATACATCTGTGTTATGACGAATTTGGCGTGAATTAACGTGTTAGGAAAATCTTAACTTCTCTCAGCCCCGAAGAAGACCACTTCAACGCTAATTGCGCCATCATTAGCTGCACATACTATGAAAATTGCACAAAATTATTGCCTACAAAAAATTTTATTCGACAGTGAAACATTTTAAATATATACTAGAAATATACACACCTTCAACATCATTGTTTGTCCTCACAGGTTGCCCAAACACAGACCAACACTCTACAGGCACGGTACTGCTGTTCAGCCAGGTCTCTTCAATGTAGCTCATCAGCTCTACCATAGGGCCTAGAAGGAGTAAAATGTAATTCTAAGTGTCACATAAAATAAGTAATTTAATATATAATTATTTTAGAGGCATTTCTTTTGACCTCAAACAAAAATAAATCTTTTAAAATATGCAGTTATCGGAGGCATGTTTCCAACACCTGAAAAAATCCCAACACTATTAAGGGCAGGGATACAATGTTTAGAACAAGTTCGTCTGCATTTTTTTACATATCGGATACATTCTTACACAACAATAAAACTATTTCAGTTGGGAGAATTAAATTATCTGTCATGGGGTGGATCATAGTGTATTAACCTAACATAAAGATCCAAACTGGCCAGCGATATAAACGGAAGCAGCCATTAATTTTTTTTATATTTTCATTTTTTGTTTTCAAAAGTTGTTTATGGTCTTGAATTTGTCTCTCGTATATTTTGATTCTGTACCTACAAATAAGTTGAAATAACAAAAGACGTTACAGGATAAATGAAATGTTGTTTCCAATTTTTGCTGTATTTTCAATTTTTGCTTCTAAAACATACCTTATAGTCCTTTAGTGGAACGAGCTCGAGGGGTCATGTTTTAGAGAAGAAATTTAATTTTTTTTCAGTCATTTGTCATTTGATATTTTTGTCGTTTGAAGCACGAATATACTTTTTGAAAATATTTTTATCTATTCCACCCGACAAAATAATTGAGCTATTAATTGAGGCCAAGAGAGATTATATTGTGGTCATACTTGCAAGCTGTCTTAAATGTCCAAACAAACAAACAGTTAATAAGTAGAAGTAACTGTTGTCTCATGTTTTAACTGTGGAAGATGTTGGAGGAAAATGCTTCAGACACTATTTTAGGGAAGAATTTGAGATCCTTTCCTGCATGATCGTCTAACATGATTAGGGGCAAAATGTATTCCGCTAAATAATTAAATAATTAAAGGTATAAATGTTTGCTTCCAAAACATAGTTTATGACTCCTCACTAGAACAAGCTCGATCCAATGAGGGGTCATAAACTATGTTTCGGAATTAAAAATTGAAACTGCCGCGTGAACACCCCAAAAAACACAAAAGAGTTAGTGTGTAAAATCAAATATTATCAAATATTTTCTTAAGAGTAAACATCATAGGTTAGAATGACAAAAAAAGGTGACTTACCCGAGTGAATTTTGCTCATCTGCAACTGCGAGTCTACTGCTTTCTGCATTAGGTGTGCCTGGTACGCTGGATTGGTCATCTGGAATGCCACACTTTTCACACCAGAAGTCAATGTGTTCTTCTCCATTTACTATTTGCAGATACAGCTCCCGTGATATATCTTAAAAAGAAACATTTGAAATGGTATCTTTCCAAGGAATTTACAACGAGCTCACACCAATGGAGGATGTTTTTGGCGTTGTGTAGGATATAGAGTCTCTCAAATGAGTTCCAATTTAATATTAAAATTTAGGCAGTGGGAGAATGGTCGCTATGTACCATCGGACAGTCGCTATGTACCACACGAAAAGTAGCTATGTACCACTGGCAACATTTATAGTGTGGCTTTTGATGTGGGTGTATTTACAAAGCAGTGGCGACAAATATGAAAATACTATGAGAAACCGCCTTTAAAATGATGCCGCTTAAAGAGTAGAGACCGCATGATATGTTTTGATTACAAGTAAACATCCCATTCAATCGCCGACCCAAGCTTGTTTTAACCTTGCAGACATCGTATTCACACTACAAACACGGCGATTTTCGAACACTCAAAGCTTGTTCAAACACATTTAACTAAAACCGCAATTAAATACATGTGTCGGTATCAAAATACATTCCAATAAACATATATTGATATAATATCAAATGATGCATTTTTAATTCTACATAAATTTAAGGATGAAATAAAATGGAGGACTGGTGATATAAATCATGTATTTTTCATTCTACTTTTAATGTTAATATGAAAATACTAAAAAATTCACGTGGTGCATATCGACTTTTGTGAGGTACATAGCGACATTTTTGGTGGTACATACTTGTCGCTGTGTTCCACCCGAAAAGTCACTATGTAGTACATAGTGACTTTTCGGGTGGTACACAGCGACAGTCGATGTGGTACATAGCGACCGGTACATAGAGACAGTGGTACATAGCGAACCGGTATTCAGGCAGTGGCTATTTCACGGGTGCCCTTGAAATAGCCAAAGGAATATATTGACTATTTCCCGAGCACCCGTGAAGTAGTCAATATCTACTCCTTTGGCTATTTCATAGGCTCTCTCTTGGGTTATGGATAAGATATGAAATATGAAATAAAATTTACATCCGATTTTTAGGCTTACAATAAGCAAAATACATGACAAATAACTGCTTACGGGACAAGGCAGTAAAATATTTAACCCCGGTATGGGACATGACTTTCCGGGCCGCTTTCATAGACAATTTTTATTTCTTTGCTGAGAGTAGCAATGAATTTAACCCCTGGACAATTTTTATTTCTTTGCTGTCTTTCTGACAAAATTTGAAACATGGCGAGAAAAGCGAGCTTTGACGAGTTTTCTAAATTTAAATTTTAAACGGGAAGGAGTATGAGATTCTATTTATCAGCTAATCCGATAAATTGTCATATTTTGCGGATGTCGGCTATTAACCCTTTACCCAACGCTAATAGCAGACAACACTTGTAAAACGAATTCTCGTATAACTAAAGACTTTTTTGCTTCCAAAACATAGCTTATGACCCCTCATTGGAACGCTCTTGTTCCAATGAGAGGTCATAAGTTATGTTTTGAAAGCAAAAAATCAGAATATATAAAAAAAAACAACAACACACAAACACACCAGTGGCCAGTAGGCCCCCTATTGACGCCAAACAACTACCCTCTATTATCTTATTGTTTGCTTTAGAATATAACATAAGAGGTGTGCACATGCTGTAACTGTAAGAAGACGTGTTGTAACTGTCATTATCTTATCGGAGGTTTTCAGTCGTGAAAGCGATATAATTCACACCTATATATTTGTGACACAAAGTGTGAGGTGTATGTAATCTTGTGTCCCGTTATGACGGTAGTTACAGAACATAGATGCGATTAGGACGCCTTTATAACGGTAAATGGCTTTGCTTGAAACAGTATGAATTGTGTGGCCATCGGTGAGAATTTGATTAGATCGGAAGTGATGTAACTGCAGAAACTCCCCGTGGGAGTCCCGGGAAGTGAGGCAGTACTTGTTTACTATGGTAAACAAGTTCTCTTCTTTACTGGTAAAAAAAGACCCAGTCACCATTGCTTGGGGTGGTAGTCCTGTAAAATGGGCTGGATGGGGTATAAACGATTAAAATGTAATTTACTAACCTGTTCCGCAAGTTCTATGTGTCCATTCCTTGCACTGGTTGCATTCTATGGCATGTTGGTTTCTCCGAACGGTTTTATCACACTTTGTACACTTACCCATGGTGGATTTAGAGCAATCATTCGAATCGAATTGATCGAATTCGAATGAATGAAAGTAACCAGAATGTTCATCCTTTATAGTTTTAACTCAAATGCAATCAAAACACGACCCTGAGCAAGTGCTAAAGTAGTCTTTTTGATATCATATAGATTACTACTGAAGTTTCAGCCTTTTGTTAGATGGTGTGCGAAGTCCAACATGTCACACCTCTCCAGAATGACTGAAACAACATGACAGTTATTAGAAACCGAAATTTCTTGCTGACAGACAATGGAGTGCGAGAAATATTATAATCCCTACTGTTTAGATATAAAAAATGTCCATCTTTCAAATAAGCCACCATAGAAAACCAGCTAAGTCGACAAATTGTTGAAACAATATGGACAGATATGTTAGAAATGTTTTGCAGACAAAAATCTTGACAATTCACAGACAGGTCGATGCTAAAAACCTGTATTATGGATGCCTAATAGTTTTAATCGCTATGGATTTGTTTTCATAATTCTCTCTCATTCTCTTCATCCATGCATGTCTCAAACGCGATTTCCTGGCTCCTGCGGTATATTTCGACTCACATTTCCGCCAAATTTACCATGAGTGTTGTTTGTTCACAGAATCTTCACTAGAATAAGTGTTCCTGAAAATCTTGCATAAAGAATTTTTTTTTTTTTTTTTTTTGGGGGGGGGCAAGATTGAGTTTTTTTGGGGGGGGGGGGGGCAGTTGCACCCCCGTGCACCCCCATAGCTACGTGCCTGGCCTGACCCCATCTTCCTCTCCTCATCTATCCCACTATCGCCCATGCTTTGAATAATCTTTCTTTTGGGACTCTCTGACCAATGGCCCGAGAGAGGCTGGGGCGGGGGGGGGGGGGGGGGGGGGTGACGAGTTTTGGGGAATGTTGTGATATCAAAATTAGGGGACGTGGGCAGGGACTTCCTTAGAAAATTGAGACTGGGGGGGGGGGGTGCGGCTCCTCAAATTTCCAACTTTTGAAATTTGAGCCTTAAAATTTCCAATTTTTGATGATCGGTTTGGAGAAGGAATGTCCTCTCGACTTATGTACATTGGGAGAGTGGGAAGATACACCCAACCCCTGTCTCAACTTAACTGGATGTGGGGTACGTTTTCATTTAAACAACATTTATTCATGAGAGAATATGATGCATACATATAATAAACTACAACATGATTGTCGTACAGAGTGCGTAATACACTGGTATGTGTTAAAGTAACGAGTCAAGAACGAGATTTGTTGAAAGGATTCAGCACTAGGCTTTTAGCTTGTATAAGCTGATAGTAGCTGCAAACACCAAAGTCGAGGGGGCGACCAAACTGAGGTGTTTTGACCAATGTTGAGGGACGTTTTGACCAAAGTCGGGGGACGTTTTGACCAATCTGAGGTCTGGGGGACGTTTTGACCAATATTGTGGGACGTTTTGACCAATGTTGGGGGACGTTTTGACCAAAGTCGGGGGACGTTTTGACCAAAGATAGGGGACGTTTTGACCAAATTTAGGGGACGTTTTGGTGGGGACGTTTTGACCAATGCTGGGGGACGTTTTGACCAACGTTAGGGGACGTTTTGACCAGAGTTAGGGGACGTTTTGGTGGGGACGTTTTGGTTAGGGGACGTTTTGACCAACACCCTACCATAATTGATAAAGAATAATGAGACCATGCTCGGCAATGGATACCATGATCGATAAACAATAATCAGACCATGCTCGGCAATGAATACCATGATTCATAAACAATAATGAGACCATGCTCGGCAATGAATACCATGATTCATAAACAATAATGAGACCATGCTCGGCAATGGATACCATAATTGATAAACAATAATGAGACCATGGTCGGTAATGAATACCATGATCGATAAAGAATAATCAGACCATGCTCGGCAATGAATACCATGTTGATAAACAATAATGAGACCATGCTCGGCAATGAATACCATAATTGATAAACAATAATGAGACCATACTCGGCAATGAATACCATGATTGATAAACAATAATGAGACCATACTCGGCAATGAATACCATGATTGATAAACAATAATGAGACCATACTCGGCAATGAATGCCATGATTCATAAAACAATAATAAGACCATGCTCGGCAATGGATACCATGATTGATAAGCAATAATGAGACCATGCTCGGCAGTGAATGCCATGATTGATAAACAATAATGAGACCATACTCGGCAATGAATACCATGATTGATAAACAATAATGAGGCCATGCTCTGCAATGAATACAATGATTCATAAATCAATAATGAGACCATGCTCGGCAATGAATACCATGATTCATAAAACAATAATAAGACCATGCTCGGCAATGGATACCATGATTGATAAACAATAATGAGACCATGCTCGGCGATGAATACCATGATTCATAAAACAATAATGAGACCATACTCGGCAACGAATACCATGATTCATAAAACAATAATGAGTCCATACTCGGCAATGAATACCATGATTCATAATCAAAAATGAGACCATGCTCGCCAATGAATACCATGATTGATAAACAATAATGAGACCATACTCGGCAATGAATACCATGATTGATAAACAATAAAGAGACCATACTCGGCAATGAATACCATGATTGATAAACAATAATGAGACCATACTCGGCAATGAATACCATGATTGATAAACAATAATGAGACCATGCTCGGCAATGAATACCATGATTGATAAACAATAATGAGACCATGCTCGGCAATGAATACCATGATTGATAAACAATAATGAGACCATGCTCGGCAATGAATACCATGATTGATAAACCATAATGAGACCATACTCGGCAATGAATACCATGATTGATAAACAATAATGAGACCATATTCGGCGATGAATACCATGATTGATAAACAATAATGAGACCATACTCGGCAACGAATACCATGATTGATAAACAATAATGAGACCATACTCGGCAATGAATACCATGATTGATAAACAATAATGAGACCATACTCGGCAATGAATACCATGATTCATAAACAATAATGAGACCACGCTCGGCAATGAATACCATGATTGATAAACAATAATGAGACCATGCTCGGCAATGAATACCATGATTGATGAACAATAATGAGACCATACTCGGCAATGAATACCATGATTGATAAACAATAATGAGACCATGCTCGGCAATGAATACCATGATTGATAAACAATAAGGAGACCATGCTCGGCAAGGAATACCATGATTGATAAACAATAATGAGACCATGCTCGGCAACGAATACCATGATTGATAAACAATAATGAGACCATGCTCGGCAACGAATACCATGATTGATAAACAATAATGAGACCATGCTCGGCAACGAATACCATGATTGATAAACAATAATGAGACCATGCTCGGCAATGAATACCGTGATTGATTAACAATAATGAGACCATGCTCGGCAATGAATACCATGATTGATAAACAATAATGAGACCATACTCGGCAATGAATACCATGATTCATATACAATAATGAGACCATGCTCGGCAATGAATACCATGATTCATAAACAATAATGAGACCATGCTCGGCAATGAATACCATGATTGATAAACAATAATGAGACCATACTCGGCAGTGAATACCATGATTGATAAACAATAATGAGACCATGCTCGGTAACGAATACCATGATTGATAAACGATAATGAGACCATGCTCGGTAACGAATACCATGATTGATAAACAATAATGAGACCATGCTCGGCAATGAATACCATGATTGATAAACAATAATGAGACCATGCTCGGCAATGAATACCATGATTCATAAAACAATAATAAGACCATGCTCGGTGATGAATACCATGATTCAAAAACAATAATGAGACCATACTCGGCAGTGAATACCATTATTGATAAATAATAATGAGACCATGCTCGGCAATGAATACCGTGATTGATTAACAATAATGAGGTCATGCTCGGCAATGAATACCATGATTGATAAACAATAATGAGACCATGCTCGGCAATGAATACCATGATTGATAAACAATAATGAGACCATGCTCGGCAATGAATACCATGATTCATCAAAGAATAATGAGACCATACTCGGCAATGAATACCATGATTGATAAACAATAATGAGACCATGCTCGGCAATGAATACCATGATTGATAAACAATAATGAGACCATGCTCGGCAACGAATACCATGATTGATAAACAATAATGAGACCATGCTCGGCAATGAATACCATAATTGATAAACAATAATGAGACCATACTCGGCAATGAATACCATGATTGATAAACAATAATGAGACCATACTCGGCAATGAATACCATGATTGATAAACAATAATGAGACCATACTCGGCAATGAATGCCATGATTCATAAAACAATAATAAGACCATGCTCGGCAATGGATACCATGATTGATAAACAATAATGAGACCATGCTCGGCAGTGAATGCCATGATTGATAAACAATAATGAGACCATACTCGGCAATGAATACCATGATTGATACACAATAATGAGGCCATGCTCTGCAATGAATACAATGATTCATAAAACAATAATGAGACCATGCTCGGCAATGAATACCATGATTCATAAAACAATAATAAGACCATGCTCGGCAATGGATACCATGATTGATAAACAATAATGAGACCATGCTCGGCGATGAATACCATGATTCATAAAACAATAATGAGACCATACTCGGCAACGAATACCATGATTCATAAAACAATAATGAGTCCATACTCGGCAATGAATACCATGATTCATAATCAAAAATGAGACCATGCTCGCCAATGAATACCATGATTGATAAACAATAATGAGACCATACTCGGCAATGAATACCATGATTGATAAACAATAAAGAGACCATACTCGGCAATGAATACCATGATTGATAAACAATAATGAGACCATACTCGGCAATGAATACCATGATTGATAAACAATAATGAGACCATGCTCGGCAATGAATACCATGATTGATAAACAATAATGAGACCATGCTCGGCAATGAATACCATGATTGATAAACAATAATGAGACCATGCTCGGCAATGAATACCATGATTGATAAACCATAATGAGACCATACTCGGCAATGAATACCATGATTGATAAACAATAATGAGACCATATTCGGCGATGAATACCATGATTGATAAACAATAATGAGACCATACTCGGCAACGAATACCATGATTGATAAACAATAATGAGACCATACTCGGCAATGAATACCATGATTGATAAACAATAATGAGACCATACTCGGCAATGAATACCATGATTCATAAACAATAATGAGACCACGCTCGGCAATGAATACCATGATTGATAAACAATAATGAGACCATGCTCGGCAATGAATACCATGATTGATGAACAATAATGAGACCATACTCGGCAATGAATACCATGATTGATAAACAATAATGAGACCATGCTCGGCAATGAATACCATGATTGATAAACAATAAGGAGACCATGCTCGGCAAGGAATACCATGATTGATAAACAATAATGAGACCATGCTCGGCAACGAATACCATGATTGATAAACAATAATGAGACCATGCTCGGCAACGAATACCATGATTGATAAACAATAATGAGACCATGCTCGGCAACGAATACCATGATTGATAAACAATAATGAGACCATGCTCGGCAATGAATACCGTGATTGATTAACAATAATGAGACCATGCTCGGCAATGAATACCATGATTGATAAACAATAATGAGACCATACTCGGCAATGAATACCATGATTCATATACAATAATGAGACCATGCTCGGCAATGAATACCATGATTCATAAACAATAATGAGACCATGCTCGGCAATGAATACCATGATTGATAAACAATAATGAGACCATACTCGGCAGTGAATACCATGATTGATAAACAATAATGAGACCATGCTCGGTAACGAATACCATGATTGATAAACGATAATGAGACCATGCTCGGTAACGAATACCATGATTGATAAACAATAATGAGACCATGCTCGGCAATGAATACCATGATTGATAAACAATAATGAGACCATGCTCGGCAATGAATACCATGATTCATAAAACAATAATAAGACCATGCTCGGTGATGAATACCATGATTCATAAACAATAATGAGACCATACTCGGCAGTGAATACCATTATTGATAAATAATAATGAGACCATGCTCGGCAATGAATACCGTGATTGATTAACAATAATGAGGTCATGCTCGGCAATGAATACCATGATTGATAAACAATAATGAGACCATGCTCGGCAATGAATACCATGATTGATAAACAATAATGAGACCATGCTCGGCAATGAATACCATGATTCATCAAAGTATAATGAGACCATACTCGGCAATGAATACCATGATTGATAAACAATAATGAGACCATGCTCGGCAATGAATACCATGATTGATAAACAATAATGAGACCATGCTCGGCAATGAATACCATGATTGATAAACAATAATGAGACCATGCTCGGCAACGAATACCATGATTGATAAACAATAATGAGACCATGCTCGGCAACGAATACCATGATTGATAAACAATAATGAGACCATGCTCGGCAACGAATACCATGATTGATAAACAATAATGAGACCATGCTCGGCAATGAATACCATGATTGATAAACAATAATGAGACCATGCTCGGCAATGAATACCATGATTGATAAACAATAATGAGACCATACTCGGCAATGAATACAATGATTCATGAACAATAATGAGACCATGCTCGGCAATGAATACCATGATTGATAAATAATAATGAGACCATGCTCGGCAATGAATGCCATGATTCATAAAACAATAATGAGACCATACTCGGCAATGAATACCATGATTGATAAACAATAATGAGATCATACTCGGCAATGAATACCCTGATTGATAAACAATAATAAGACCATGCTCGGCAATGAATACCATGATTGATAAACAATAATGAGACCATGCTCGGCAATGAATACCATGATTCGTAAAACAATAATGAGACCATGCTCGGCAATGGATACCATAATTGATAAACAATAATGAGACCATGCTAGGCAATGAATACCATGATTGATAAACAATAATGAGACCATACTCGGCAATGAATACCGTGATTCATAAAACAATAATAAGACCATGCTCGGCAATGGATACCATAATTGATAAACAATAATGGGACCATGCTCGGCAATGAATATCATGATTGATAAACAATAATGAGACCATGCTCGGCAATGAATACCATAATTGATAAACAATAATGAGCCCATACTCGGCAATGAATACCATGATTGATAAACAATAATGAGACCATACTCGGCAATGAATACCATGATTGATAAACAATAATAAGACCATTCTCGGCAATGAATGCCATGATTCATAAAACAATAATAAGACCATGCTCGGCAATGGATACCATGATTGATAAACAATAATGAGACCATACTCGGCAATGAATACCATGATTCATAAAACAATAATAAGACCATGCTCGGCAATGGATACCATGATTGATAAACAATAATGAGACCCTGCTCGGCAATAAATACCATGATTCATAAAACAATAATGAGACCATGCTCGGCAATGGATACCATAATCGATAAACAATAATGAGACCATACTCGGCAATGAATACCATGCTTGATAAACAATAATCAGACCATGCTCGGCAATGAATACCATGATTGATAAACAATAATGAGACCATGCTCGGCAATGAATACCACGATTTATAAAACAATAATGAGACCATGCTCGGCAATGAATACCATTATTCATAAACAATAATGAGACCATGCCCGGCAATGAATACCATGATTGATAAAACAATAATGAGACCATGCTTGTCAATGAATACCATGATTCATAAACAATAATGAGATCATGCTCGGTAATGAATACCATGATTCATAAACAATAATGAGACCATGCTCGGTAATGAATACCATGATTCATAAACAATAATGAGGCCATGCTCGGCAATGGATACCATAACTGATAAACAATAATGAGACCATGCTCGGTAATGAATACCATGATTGATAAACAATAATCAGACCATGCTCGGCAATGAATACCATGATTCATAAACAATAATGAGACCATGCTCGGTAATGATTACCATGATTCATAAACAATAATGAGACCATGCTCGGCAATGGATACCATAATTGATAAACAATAATGAGACCATGCTCGGTAATGAATACCCTGATTGATTAACAATAATCAGACCATGCTCGGCAATGAATACCATGATTGATAAACAATAATGAGACCATGCTCGGCAATGAATACCATGATTGATAAACAATAATGAGACCATGCTCGGCAATGAATACCACGATTCATAAAACAATAATGAGACCATGCTCGGCAATGAATACCATGATTCATAAAACAATAATGAGACCATGCTCGGCAATGGATACCATAATTGATAAACAATAATGAGACCATGCTCGGTAATGAATACCATGATCGATAAACAATAATCAGACCATGCTCGGCAATGAATACCATGATTGATAAACAATAATGAGACCATACTCGGCAATGGATACCATGATTCATAAAACAATAATAAGACCATGCTCGGCAATGGATACCATAATTGATAAGCAATAATGAGACCATACTCGGCAATGAATGCCATGATTCATAAAACAATAATAAGACCATGCTCGGCAATGGATACCATGATTGATAAACAATAATGAGACCATACTCGGCAATGAATACCATGATTGATAAACAGTAATGAGACCATGCTCGGCAATGGATACCATAATTGATAAACAATAATGAGACCATACTCGGCAATGAATACCATGATTGATAAACAATAATGAGACCATGCTCGGCAATGAATACCATAATTGATAAACAATAATGAGACCATACTCGGCAACGAATACCATGATTGATAAACAATAATGAGACCATACTCGGCAATGAATACCATGATTGATAAACAATAATGAGACCATACTCGGCAATGAATGCCATGATTCATAAAACAATAATAAGACCATGCTCGGCAATGGATACCATGATTGATAAACAATAATGAGACCATGCTCGGCAATGAATACCATGATTCATATAATAATAATAAGACCATGCTCGGCAATGGATACCATGATTGATAAACAATAATGTGACCATATTCGGCGATGAATACCATGATTGATAAACAATAATGAGACCATACTCGGCAACGAATACCATGATTGATAAACAATAATGAGACCATACTCGGCAATGAATACCATGATTGATAAACAATAATGAGACCATACTCGGCAATGAATACCATGATTCATAAACAATAATGAGACCACGCTCGGCAATGAATACCATGATTGATAAACAATAATGAGACCATGCTCGGCAATGAATACCATGATTGATGAACAATAATGAGACCATACTCGGCAATGAATACCATGATTGATAAACAATAATGAGACCATGCTCGGCAATGAATACCATGATTGATAAACAATAAGGAGACCATGCTCGGCAAGGAATACGATGATTGATAAACAATAATGAGACCATGCTCGGTAATGAATACCATGATTCATAAACAATAATGAGGCCATGCTCGGCAATGGATACCATAACTGATAAACAATAATGAGACCATGCTCGGTAATGAATACCATGATTGATAAACAATAATCAGACCATGCTCGGCAATGAATACCATGATTCATAAAACAATAATGAGACCATGCTCGGCAATGGATACCATAATTGATAAGCAATAATGAGACCATACTCGGCAATGAATACCATGATTGATAAACAATAATGAGACCATGCTCGGCAATGAATACCATGATTGATAAACAATAATGAGACCATGCTCGGCAATGAATACCACGATTTATAAAACAATAATGAGGCCATGCTTGTCAATGAATGCCATGATTCATAAACAATAATGAATACCATGATTCATAAACAATAATGAGACCATGCTCGGTAATGAATACCATGATTCATAAACAATAATGAGGCCATGCTCGGCAATGGATACCATGATTGATAAACAATAATGAGGTTATGCTCGGCAATGAATACCATGATTGATAAACAGTAATGAGACCATACTCGGCAATGAATACCATGATTCATAAACAATAATGAGACCATACTCGGTAATGAATACCATGATTGATAAACAATAATGAGACCATGCTCGGCAATGAATACCATGATTCATAAACAATAATGAGACCATGCTCGGCAATGAATACCATGATTTATAAACAATACGATGTCATCATTTCGGCCATCAAGTTAGGCGGAGTATCTGCAGATGGAGACATAATATAACAGAAACTTCTTGGCAACTAGGCGCAAGTCCAAATTAAATGCATTTATCTTACAACCAACATGTATTTTGTCTGCCTTACCTCCGCAGCTGCCGTGTATCCCACCCCTTGATACAGATGTTTGTATCAGGAGGTCGGATACAAGCAACGGTTACTTTCGCGTGAGTTCCATTTTTTTTCTTTTTATTCATCCGTACGAATCAATAGTTCGTTATATATTCGTCTACATTCTTCACTTATCCCCAATATATTGTAAGATAAAATGATTATTACCATTATGTGGATGTACAAAATATGTATCCGAGTCTCGCTCCGGGTTCTAAGGGTAGATCTCGACTCGTCTTGTACATCCACATAATGGTAATAATCTCTATATGTTTGTAATCATCACAATTAATAAATATAATTAATGGAAATATCTGATGTGAATAATCATAAAGTGAAGACAAGACGAATTAACCCTTTACCCAACGAATCGCTCGCATCCGCCCGCGTAATATGCAAATTCAGCATTTGAAAAAATATTATTTTTCAAAAACCTTCAACAAAACCATATCATGTGACCCCTCGTTGGAACGAGCTCGTCGAGCTCGTTCCAACGAGGGGTCAAATGATATGGTTTTGTTGAAATTTGTTGAAAAATTTTAAAAAATGATATTTAAATTAATAAATTTTGATATCGTCTGCTTTGGGTGAAGGGTTAATATAAATATCAGAAAACATGTTGATGGTGTTGAGTTCTCTAGTTGAATGCGCGGGAAATCGTGGATATCACGTGATCAGTTCAGTGTTCAATGATGATTGGTCAAGACCTTTAACCCAATTTCACCACAGAATTTTGTTTTCATTAACATCCGCCACTCGTTTCCATATGTATGACGGCATGAATTATTGAGTTTGAACACGAGAGGCCTCTTTTCTGGCCCAGGAACATGATACGTCATGGTTTCATTGAGTAGGATGACTGCTAAAATAAAATGTATGGTAGACCAATTAACACTTCCAATGTGTATCCCCAAGGCTGAACGTTAGAAATATTAATTGGACTACCTCCAAATAATAAATGTGGACTATTCCAATTGTCTCAAAGGGTTAATACCCTTTGAACACTAGTGGTATCTTCCATATCAATTATTATTATTTATTTATTTATTGGTGTTTATGGTCACATACCTATGCACAATGGCTAATCGTGACCGTGACAGTTTTACGGGTGGAGGAAGCCGGAGTTCCCGGAGAGAACCACCGAGCAACGACGAGCAGCTGTCAGCTCTCCAACATCGTAACTCTGAACTCTGCACCGCAGCACAGACAGGGTTAGATTGGTTGAAGACATGCGCATCATCGACGTGCAGTACGCCTCAGTACACAGCGTCATCGAGCCCCCATGTAGGCAATCGGGGTGAAGTGTCTTGCCCAAGGACACAACTCGGTTGCCGCAGGTGGGATTCAAACCGAGGACCCCTCGGCTTGCAGCCTGCACCTCTACCAACTGAGCCACCGCGCCCCCTCCATATCAGTTCAATGACAGCAAGTGGAAGAGTAAATATTCATTATTTACGGGTAGACCAATTAATATTTTCAACGAGCAGCCGTGGGGCTGCACGTTGAAAATATTGATTGGCCTACCACACACATGTACTTAGCATCCCAGTAGCGTAAAAACCGGGGGTAATGGGGGTATTTACCTCCCCCCCCCCCAAAAAAAAATATTCCCAAACTTTGTAAATCATATCTAGTATCTACACGAAAATAACCACATACATCTGCATATTCTACATCACACAGGCGCACATAAAAACTGTATAGAAAAGTTGGTAGCCGATGTCACTAACTGATTTGACGCTCAACAGGTTAACATTTTCCTCTCTGACATACATCCTCCTTTAACCCTTTACCCAACGCAACGGCAAAAACCGACCAGCGCTATTCTAAAAAATCGCCAGTTTATTTTCATGATTTTTTCATTTTTTGTCTCCAAAACATAGGTTATGACCCCTCCCCTCATTGGAGCGAGCTCGTCGAGCTCGTTCCAATGAGGGGTCATAACCTATGTTTTGGAGACAAAAAATGAAAAAATTAGCTGTCGTCTGCTTTTCATGTTACGTAAAGGGATAAACACCAAAAATTAACAGCAACAATATCTTGATTTTTTCACTTGAGAAGCAAGGAAATGAGCTCTCAGTAGTTAATATTTCACAAATTTTCCTGGTATCCCCCTCCCGTACTCTCCCCTGGGTTCGGCTACGTAGTGTGGGCCGCCAAAGGCGACCGTGCTGTTTCTTGAAAGCCCCCGTTTACAATACCTCCCCCCCCCCCCCCACAATATCATAAGCTTCCTACGCCCCTGTTGCATCCATCCTATTTAATGAAATTATGACGTATCATGTTCCTGGACGTTAAAGCGGCCGCTCGGGTACAAAGGGGTAATAATACTCATTAACCCTTTACCTAACGTGAAAAGCAGACGACACCTGTAAAAAAAATTCTTGAATAACTAATTTCTTTCATTTTTTGTCTCAAAAACATAGGTTATGACCCCTCATTGGAACGAGCTCAACGAGCTCGTTCCAATGAGGGGTCATAACCTATGTTTTTGAGACAAAAAATGAAAATATAATGAAAATTAATTGGCGGTTTTTGAGAATAGCGCTGGCCGGTTTTGGCCGTTACGTTGGGTAAAGGGTTAACGGTACACACGCCTTCAACTGATGTTGTGACCATGTTTGAGCTTAGTTATTATATTGAAATGCCAAGACAGTTATCCGCCACTGCTAGGGGCTTCTCTCCGTGTTCTTCCTACAGTGCGCAAAATTATCCTATACAATATGTCCCTGTCTATAATTGAGGATGCCGTTTAAAGGTTACAATACACTAAATGGGAGCAAAGGCGCCCCCTAACGGATTTTAATAGGGCATAAAATGAAGGAGACCAGCTGATTGGGGCAATTTTTATTGATTTCGAAACCCTCAATAAAAATGTCACTGTGTCTGTTTTAGAAAAGACTGAAAATATTTTTACTGGGTGTCCTTTCAAAATTGTGAGAGTTGCAAAATAAGGTGAGGGGTACAAGTAAAACATGCTTTTTTTCAACTGAGTGTGAAACTAGACGGTAGTTGGGGAATCGTCAAATTTAAACACAAAAAAACCCCACACCGGGCAACATATATTTTTTTCCTGTTCATTTGTTTAATGAGATAGTATACTAAATTGATTCAGTTTTCTGTTTTCACTGTTTTCCCTCAAATGGTCGTGATGAACTCAGGAGAGAGTAATAATAATACTTTATTGCACAACCAAATGGTATGGCTTGAAAAACTAGTATAAAATAAAAACACATACAGAATAAAAGAATTGAAACGTCTGAGCTTGTAAGTAGTGAACTGGACCCACGAGATAGAGAAAGCACACGTACACCCACACACCAGATGCCCCTTAAGCATGCCTAAACCCTCACACACATACCCTTTCGCTCACCCACACACACACAATCGCTTCCCAGTATACACCCACATATACACCGTGGTTCGTCTGAGACGTAATATGTTAACACTGTCGCCAATGCAAATCTTTTAGTGTACCGGTATTGTAACCTAAACACTAATACACAAATAAATAATAAGAGGCTGCCAGTGGAGAATTGTGGGTAATGTGTTAAGTTGAGTTCATTTATTTGAGTCAGTCGTCTGCTATGGAGGAGTATAAATATAAAACACTCGTGTTTAATTAGTTCCGTGTAGTTTTTTAAGTAACTTCAGAGAATATTTCATCGTAAAGTCTAATAAAGTTACTGCATCTGGAGGCATGGTGATGATAAGAAACTTGAGGCGCCACCTGTCGATAGTTATTTTTAAGTGTATAACTAACAGTAACTGTCAGAAGACAAGTGGCTAACGTCATGTGCTGTAAATTATAAAACATGTTTCATGGTTATATTATTTAGACAGGAAAATGAAAGAAACAAACGAAGCCGAAGTAATGGATACTCAAGGTAAGAAATCAATCTTATAAAATCTCAAATTCATCGTATTGTAAAAGTATGTGCAGTGGGAGGGGTAACTAGAAGCACGCCCCCCCTAACCCGTCGGTATCTATCCTATCCGACTCTGCCAAAAGACTCTTAAAACCAAACAACAAACATTAGGTTCTAATCGTAATTCAAACGTAGCGACAAACATTAGCAGTTAACCCTTTACCTAACATGAAAAGCAGACGACACTTACGAAAAAATTCTTGAAAAACTCATTTTTTTCATTTTTTGTCTCAAAAACATAGGTTATGACCCCTCGTTTGAACGAGCTAGATGAGCTCGTTCCAACGAGGGGTCATAACCTATGTTTTTGAGACAAAAAATGAAAAATAATGAAAATTAATTGTCCATTTTTGAGAATAACGCTGGCATGTTTTCCGTTACGTTGGGTAAAGGGTTAACTATATTGAACTATTTCTTGTTTCTTAATAATTAGTTGGAATTCAGACGCGGTGGCACTGGTGTGGGGTGAAATTTAAACCCTCGTATTTTATAGTAGCTCCGTCCGTTAGTTGGAATTCAGACGCGGTGGCACTGGTGTGGGGTGAAATTTAAACCCTCGTATTTTATAGTAACTCCTAAAGGTTAGTTGGAATGCAGACGCGGTGGCACTAAATTTTAAACCCTTGTATTTTATAGTAAATCCTACCCGCTAGTTGGAATGCAGATGCGGTGGCACAGGGGTGGAGGGAAATTTAAACCCTCATATTTTATAGTAAGTCCTGTCCGTTAGTTGGAATGCAGAGGCGGTGGCACTGGGTTGGGGTAAAATTTAAACCCTCGTATTTTATAGTAACTCCTGCCCGTTAGTTGAAATGTAAAGGCGGTGGCACTGTGGTGGGGTAAAATTTAAACCCTCGTATTTTATAATAACCCCTGCCCGTTAGTTGTAATGCTGAGGCGGTGGCGCAGGGGTGGGGTAAAATTTAAACCCTCAGTTTTTATAGTAACTCCTACTCGTTAATTGGGAATGCAGACGCGATGGCACTGGGGTGGGGTAAAATTTAAACCGTCATATTTTATAGTAACTCCTTCCCGTTAGTTGGAATGCAGCCGCGGTAGCACTGGGGGTAGGGTAAAATCCGCGGGGAGCGCGAGAGGATAAAACTGTGCTCGAATCCGAGCAGTGGACTTTGTATTTGTTTTATTTTTTCTTTATTTGTTTTCTCAAAACAACTCTTTAGAACTGATTCCGTGATTTACTTTATTTATTTATTTATTTATTGGTGTTTTAAGGTCCCATATTTCTGCACAATGGCTAACCATGACCGCGACAGTTTTATGGGTGGAGGAAGCCGAAGTACCCGGAGAAAACCACCGAGCAACGGCGAGCAACTTTCAACTCCCCAACATACTGATTTCACACAAACAGGGTTAGCATTGGTTTAAGACAGGTGCACCGTCGACTTGCAGTACGCCTTAGTACACAAAGCCACCGTGCCCCCACGTGGGCAATGGGGGTGAAGTGTCTTGCCCAAGGACACAACGCGGTTGCCGCAGGTGGGATTCGAACCGAGGACCTCTCGGCTTGCAGCCTGCACCTCTACCAACTGGGCCAGCGCCCCCCCCCCCCCCCCCCCCCACTCCCGTGATTTACTTTCAAACATGTTTAAAAAAAAGAAAAAAATTGTCCGCTATCGCAAAGAGTGGAATACGATGCTGGGAGGGGAATACCAGTTTCGAAGAGTCTGAGTGGAAAATACTATTTTTTTTGTTTTCAGGAAAGGTTTCCGATTGGGGGGGGGGGGGGGTAGGGTAGTGAATTTCCAACTAGGGGACGAACCGGTATGGGGTTTCCCCCTCCCGGTTAGTCCCCTTGTTGGAAATTCACTACCGAGAGAAATTTTTAAAATGAAGCCATGAAGGGGGATATAAAGTTGATTCTAGTAACTGAAATACCAATACATTTATGATAGAATTATCAGGTTGTTATTATTATTTGGTATTATTCTAGGAATTGAATATGTGCTAAACAAATGCTCAAGCTGAGAACTTTGAATAATTCACACTCTCCTAACATTAAATGAGATCTCATATCAGAATGATTAGTTTTCGATGTTTCATCATTTTGTAACTGTGAATGACGGAATTAATTCAGAATACCGATTTTACACTATACAATTTTCTTGAAGTGCATTTCGAGGATTTTTTTATTACGATAAGTAAAGGTACTATAGAAATCTCGTACCGATTGACATCATGCATACTTATAAAGTTTGAAACTGCTTACACTATAGTTGTAAATAGTAACATTTGGATTTTTTGTCGATTTGAAACCGAGTTGGGATTTTAGGAAGTAAAGGAGACATAAGCATTACAAAAGAAGCTCTAAAATCGAGATAGATGGATTTTCCAACTACTCATGACTTGTCCTCCGAATTTCCAACTATAGGAAATTTTGGCTAGGATTGGGGGGGGGGGGGGTGACCCCCCTCCCCGCCCTGTCACCACATCCCTGTTTATTTTGGGGGAATAAAAAAGAAATAAAATAAAATAATGAGAATTTCTTCATTACTGTTGATTATTTTATTTATTTTGGGGAAATTGAAAACTTCAATCTGATACTACAACCACTGGAGTGAGTAAAAATCTAATTACAAGTTCGCACGTTGGACAATACCAAGACAGGTAGTGTCCAATTCTGTTCCAAAGTTTACATTGATTAAACATATTTATTTGTTGTGTTGTTTGATGTTAAATGACAAAAGGATTGGAACACAATTTATTGCATATTATCTACGTTCCTCTTCTGTTCAGTGCAGTGATAAATATAAACAAACATGTGGAAGAACGACATACATAAACAACAATTACAATTTTATTATCGAACGAAATTACAAAGAACAAGAATTTTAAGGTAATGGGTGAGTTAAATGGTTCTTATTTTCGTGGTTGGACAGTCAATAATAGACTGAGGTTGGAGTGATGTGCAGAAAGTCTTGTCTCTTAGTCACTGTGAAATTCTAGAATACTTCAGCAGGTGGCGGGAGTCCATCTGAACATGTGCGTTCTAAATTACATGATAACCTGCCCAGGGTGAGTACTGAAGCAGTAATAATAATAATAATAATAATTAATAATAATAATAATAATAATAATAATAATAATAATAATAATAATAATAATAATAATAATAATAATAATAATAATAATAATAATAATCAAAACAGTTTGAACATCTCTCCAAATCCCGCGACTTTGAACATTTGTCAGCTAAGATCATCAAAATGCCAAAGCCGAACCGGTCATTTGATTACTTCTTTCCATTTACATGGAGTAAAGTACAAACGATTAATATTTCAATATGCATGAGTTTATGTTACATGTCCGCGGTGGGTATTTACAAATTATACATATTCTCTCTCTCCCTCTCTCCCCATATCTCTCTATCTCTCTCTCTCTCTCCCTCGCGATTCAAGCTATGTGGTAAACTTCTCGTAGAAGGAGGTACCCAGGTGACGGTGACGGCGACAATTCATAAATTGGGACAGTCATCATGGTCCTACCAGGCATGGATGAGTGTATTGTGTTGTGCCCCCATCCCTAACAGAACAAGGTTATTCAGTCGATTGAAACGTCACCAACGCTGAACATTATAGAATGCACAACATCACGACGGTTTATCAGTCGCACTGTTATGTCGTCGTGTGAGAACCATAAGGTTCTATCTTCCAGCAGAAGATAGAACCTTATGGTTCTCACACGACGATGTGTCAAGGTGATAGTTCGGATTTTCGATTTTGTTGTATATAAGCGTATATATCTTTGATAATTTTTCTCATTCGGGCCAAGGTGTAAGAATGTGCATTTATATGACGGACTCCAAAAACCGATTTGTCACTTAAACAGATCAGCAATAATTCAAGCGCTGCTAATTGAGCATGAAATTTAATGTCCATTATGGCGCACTTGTTGAACGCCACATGGGATAGCTGATAGCTGATTAAAAGGAGTTAGGGAGACAATATTCTCTTGTAGTCATTATCTGTGTAATTATGGCCAGTTAATAGATTATTGTTGTAAGAACAGTACATCGCATATGTTCTGGACACACACCCATATTACGCAGCTAGCTTGTCCCAGAATGTCAAAAGATACCAAAATGTGAATCTTTCAATAGAACTTTAAAGCGAATATTAAATTAAATAGAACTAAGCGGCCAAGTTCAAGAGAAACAACTAAACTGAGAATTAATGTTCTGGCTTTCTAAATAAAAATCGGGGAATTTCTCGAAACTTCATTCCAGTCTGAAGGTATGTAAACGAGCTCAGGGAGCTATTCGCATTTAGGTAAACGGCATTGCCTATTTTAGAAGGCAAGACATACGAATAGGCATGCAGGGTAGGCTTTGCCTGTATGAACATTATTCTGAGATAAGCGTAGGGGAGTGTTTATCCCCTTTGGTGGCGACTGCTTGAGTGAAAAGCGTCAAGTAAAGTGATAATAAGCTAGTGACCGTGCGACGGCAGTGAAAGAGTGGCATTCCGTCACATGTTAGAGGGAAGGCGACATAGAAGTGACAATACGTTAGCGGCCGTGCGACGGCAGTGGAAGAGTGGCATTCCGTCACTTGTTAGAGGGAAGGCGACAAAGAAGTGACAATACGTTAGCGGCCGTGCGACGGCAGTGGAAGAGTGGCATTCCGTCACATGTTAGAGGGAAAGCGACATAGAAGTGACAATACGTTAGCGGCCGTGCGACGGCAGTGGAAGAGTGGCATTCCGTCACATGTTAGAGGGAAGGCGACATAGAAGTGACAATACGTTAGCGGCCGTGCGACGGCGTTAGCGGTCGTGTGACGGCAGTGGAAGAGTGGAATTCCGTCACTTGTTAGAGGGAAGGCGACATAGAAGTGACAATACGTTAGCGGCCGTGCGACGGCAGTGGAAGAGTGGCATTCCGTCACTTATTAAAGAGAAGGCGACATAGAAGTGACAATACGTTAGCGGCCGTGTGACGGCAGTGGGAGAGTGGCATTCCGTCACCTGTTAGAGAGAAGGCGACATAGAAGTGACTACGGTAGCGGCCGTGCGACGGCAGTGGAAGAGTGGCATTCCGTCACTTGTTAGAGGGAAGGCGACATAGAAGTGACAATACGTTAGCGGCCGTGCGACGGCAGTGAAAGAGTGGCATTCCGTCACTTGTTAGAGGGAAGGCGACATAGAAGTGACAATACGTTAGCGGCCGTGCGACGGCAGTGGAAGAGTGGCATTCCGTCACATGTTAGAGGGAAGGCGACACAGAAGTGACAATACGTTAGCGGCCGTGCGACGGCAGGTGTAGAATGACATTCCGTCACATCTTGAGTAAAAACATAGTAAAAAAACTATATTCGCGGCAATAACCAAACAACCCAAGAGAAGTCTCTTTTAGAACTCGGTTTAACATTTGTACCAGCACCTTAGCCTAAAACTGGTAATCAAACAAATATACCATCATATAAATGTAATTTTCTTAGGCAAATGAAAAGAGCAGACCGCTTTAGAAACTCCAGCGGTCGGAAACTTCCTTTTACAGAATCATCTGGTTGGTCACCTCCAGATAGTGAAGTAGATCCTGAAATTATTGAGGCTAGCAAACGAATCATCCAAAAGGTGTTCAGCATGAACGTACTCTCCAATAAAGACAATTTAACAGCTGGGGAACGGAGAGCCCTCACGAAACTTCGAAAAAATAAGAAATTAGTAATTAAACCAGCCGATAAAGGTGTGTCGGTAGTTGTTCTATCTCGGGATAATTATATAAAGGAAGCCATGAGACAACTCAGCAATACTAAACATTATAAGAAAATAGATTCACTTATTTGGCCTAGTAATGTCGAAAAATTAAATAAGATCTTAAAATTTCTCCTCGACGAAGGTCACATTACCAAAAAACAATTGAAATATTTAACAGCTAGGCTCAGTGCTCAAACAAGACAATTTTATATCCTACCAAAGATCCACAAGGACTGTTCATCATGGACGGATGACTTAACTCCACCCGGGAGGCCAATTGTATCAGATTGTAATTCGGAATCTTATGCGATCTCGGAATTAATTGATTATCATCTGAAACCTATAGCAAATAGACATCCGAGCTATCTAAAATATACACAGGATTTCCTGTCAAAAATTTCAAAATTGAAAATATCGAAAAATGCAATTCTGGCTACTTTGGATATCGACAGTATGTATACGAACATTGATATTGATAAAGGTGTTAAATCAGTTAAAATGCATTTGAAAAATATCCGGATGCAAAACGCCCGGATGAACAAATTTTGGATCTTTTAGAGCTGAGCTTAAAAGGTAATGACTTTCAATTCAATGGAGAATATTTTCCACAAATAATGGGTTGTCCTATGGGCAAAAGATTCAGTCCTAATTTTGCAAGCATTTATGTAGCGGAATGGGAGGAAAATGCCCTAAGCAAATGTGCAAAGCATCCTCTCGTATATCTCAGATATTTAGATGACATTTTTATTATTTCGAACATTCTAAAGAAGATTTTGATGAATTTTTAGAAATTTTGAACAATCATGATCAAAACATTAAATTAAAAGCTACTATCAGTGAAAGTTCTGTTGATTTTCTCGATATGACCGTGCATAAAGGCAAGCAATTTCAGGCGTCCGGTCATTTAGATTATAAAGTATATTTTAAGCCAACTGATTCACACGAACTGTTGCACACAAAATCATTTCATCCTCAACAAACATTTAAAGGGATCATCAAATCACAACTCATTCGTTTCCACCGCAATTCAAGTGATAAGGTAAATTTCAATGAGGCTTGTTCTACTCTATTTGGCGCCCTCAGATATAGAGGATACTCACTGCACTTTTTGCGTAGCCTGAAATCTCAAACTCTGAAAAAGCACGAAAGTCCAGCTGAAACGACTGATTTCGAACCACTGAAAATTGAACACAACAAACCGTTGCAGAATGGTAGTGGCGCGGTATTTAATTGCAAAAAGCCTCGTTGTAGATTGCATACTTTTATGTCTGATCAGAAAGAGGAATTTTTCTCCGAACAAACGAATAATCATTATCAGATCCGTAACCCCCTCCATTGTGATTCACCAAACATTATTTACCTTATCACATGTAAGCGCTGTCGGAAACAGTATGTTGGTCAAAGTCAAAATCCTTTCCGAGAACGTGCTACTAGACACAAACAGGATATAAAACATATTGCTGATGCCCCAGTGGCACAACATTTTAACCTTCCTGCTCATTCTTTGGACGATTTCGAAATCCATCGGATTGAACAACCACCACTTAAAGACACATCAGAAGAAACGGATGGATTTAGATAAAAACGTGAAGCTTTTTGGATCTACTGAAGATGTTGGAAACAACCATACACAGCACATAATGAACGGACGCGCCCGTACCGTACATTATTACCCATGACACTAAGTCTTTTGAAGCTAATATTTGATCACTCCACCAATGACCATTTCAGGTAAAGGCTGCAGAACAAGCAAGGACATTTACAACAAAACTTCACACGATTTACCAGCACTCTCCAAAGGGCGGGTAATTTCGCATGAAGTCTTACCCTAAACGTAACCTCGAACGGGAAAAAGATGTTTCGTGAACGACTCGATGAATGTTCTTATGAAGTAAAACGTCCAACTGGTCTATTTAAACTTAATCGTGAACATTCACCCAACACAAGTGAAGCACCAGCTGTGTTTGAAAATCATTACACTTTTCCTTTACTAATGTAATATTAGAACGTTCCTTTTCATGTTATATCGGTCGATAGTACCTGAGTTTGTGTGGTTTCTGAAATAAAACCTGAAGCAGCGACCGATAGAACATGAAAAGAAACGTTCTAATTATTTTATTATGCCGAACAAAAAATGACTTTCATTGTTAAGCGTTAACTGCTACATGCCATCAATCTTGTAACAACAATGTAGTCGAATCCAAAAACATGGCGTCATTTCAAACGAATGATGTCTCTTCGAAAATGCCGTCGCTTTAAGAGTTTCTATATCAACAAATGCCAATGTTTACAACTGCATCATGCTGTTCATGTTATAATTCATTGTTAATGCTTGTGTGAAAAGTGATTTAAATTAATGGAATATAAATTCATGTTTCTCGGACGACAAGAGTAGATAGAATTAAGCGGAGGCTCAGTAAGGTCGAGGAGTACTAAACTTGTGGAAATATAATTGATTGAAGTCATAACTGAGACTCATATTCAGGATTCACTGAAGTGATGAACAACACGTGAGTGAGTTTTTTAATATTTCTGATTCTTTAGAATTCATTGTTTGCAGTTAAAATTGAAAACACACCCACTGAAGATGATATATTTGTTGGTAGTTTGTGTTTACCGGTGTTGAAAAAGCTAAACGGACACGGAGCCAGCGTTTGGTGTTGAGAAATTCGACTCTGATCAATGGAAGTGGCGCTTACATTTTCTTCGTTCTCTTGTCTCCAGGGAAAAACGTTCCGATAGTACCCGTGTTTTGCCCCAAAATTCCAGTACTATGACTTTTAGAAGGTGTCATATTAACCAATCACGGCTGATGTTACAAACGTGGGGCATAATAAATGTTGATAATGAATCTACTCAGACAGTCTTGTAAAGCAATGCCACAGGAGACTGACGTCACAAATATTCCAAGAAGACAGTGGATAGAGTTCACACAGTACGGTCACCATGGACTGGTCACTTTCCATGGGGTAGGCAGTATTTCCACAAGTACAATAATATTATACTTCAAACACTTATTATAGGAATAATCATCAAAAATTTAATTAACGACGCACTGGGCTGTACTCGGTGCTTCGTTAATTAACCCTTTACCCAACGTAACGGTCAAAACCGGCCAGCGCTGTTCTCAAAAATCGCCAATTAATATTTCATTATTTTTTCATTTTTTGTCTCAAAAACATAGGTTATGACCCCTCATTGGAACGAGCTAATCGAGCCCGTTCCAATGAGGGGTCATAACCTATGTTTTTGAGACAAAAAATGAAAAAAATTAGTTATTCAAGAATTTTTTTTGCAAGTGTCGTCTGCTTTTCATGTTAGGTAAAGGGTTAAATTAAAGATTTTGCTGACGATGATTTTTATTACCTGGAAAACGCATGCGTCAACATCACTACTCACGCGTAGATTACGACCGGGCCACGGTGAGTGTAATGTAAGAACACCTCATATTTGAATTACGATGTACCCTGAAACTAATCAGCGTTCACTTTATTATATTTGACACCCCAGAGTACCTCAGGACACCCCAAAGCGTTGGCAATAACTCTTCAGTTATTGTCTTTGCCTTGGTACGACCATCCAAAACAAGCGACACATTGAAATTGCATCTTTCCAGAGTCCATTATCAAACAATGATTGGGCGCAACGTGGATGTCCAAATGCCCAAACTTCCTCAACCGCTCGATATGGTCTGATAGATGACTGATAACGGACTGAAGACCAAAATTATGTCTAACGTATCTATTCAAGATGGGGCGCGGTGGCGTTGCGATAATCGATTCTCGACAGATCACCGAAGTTAAGCAACGTCGAGCCCGGTTAGCCCTCCGATGGGTGACCGTCGGTGCCATCGATTCGGACTTCCGCATTGTGTCCTTGGGCAAGGCACTTAACTCCGATTGTCCGCATGGGGAGACGATGACGCCGTGTACTAAGGCGTACTGCGCGTCGATGGTGGGCATGTCTTCAACCAATCTAACCCTGTCTGTGCTGCAGTGTGGAGTTACGATGCAATGGAGCTGGCAGCTGCTCATCGTTACTCGGTGGTTCTCTTCGGGCACTTCCTCCACCCGTAAAACTGTCACGGTCGTGATTAGCCATTGTGCATACGTATGTGACCTTAAACACCAATAAATAAATAATAAATAAATAAATCTATACAAGACAGTTGTTTTGAGATCATTACATTTTAGTGTCAAAAACAATGTGGAAAATGAGCTGTAAATGCCGACAGAACAAAACAATTTTCTTCAAAATGCATGATTGCAAACAACGCCCGGATCCACGCTCCAACATTTAACATGCAGTATATTACAGTTCTATATTGTAAACTGTACTATCACACTCGATCACGGCGAAAACAACAATAATCTTCAGTGATCCAACATTTTTACATGGGTGGGACACTATCCATTTTCACTTGGATGGGACGCTATCCATTTTCACTTGGATGGGGCGCTATCCATTTTCACTTGGATGCGACGCTATCCATTTTTCACTTGGATGGGATGCTATCCATTTTCACTTGGGTGGGGCACTATCCATTTTCACTTGGATGGGACACTATCCATTTTCACTTGGATGGGGCTCTATCCATTTTCATTTGGATGCAGCACTGTCCATTTTCACTTGGATGGGGAGCTATCCATTTTCACTTGGATGGGGAGCTGTCCATTTTCAATTGGATGGGGAGCTATCCATTTTTACTTGAATGGGGCACTATCCATTTTCACTTGGATGGAGCACTATCCATTTTCACTTGGATGGGGCGCTATCCATTTTCACTTGGATGGGGCGCTATCCATTTTCACTTGGATGCAGCACTATCCATTTTCACTTGGATAGGGAGCTATTCATTTTCACTTGGATGGGGAGCTATCCATTTTTACTTGGATGGGGAGCTATCCATTTTCACTTGGATGGGGAGCTATCCATTTTCAATTGAATGGGGAGCTATCCATTTTTACTTGGATGGGGCACTTCCATTTTCTCTTGGATGGAGCACTATCCATTTTCACTTGGATGGGGGGGGGGGGGGGGGGGGGGGTGGGGGGTGGGGGGGCTATCCATTTTCACTTGGATTGGACACTATACATTTTCACTTGGATGGGACAGCTCCATTTTCTCATGGATGGCACACTATCCATTTTCTCTTGGATGAGACCCTGTCCATTTTCACTTGGATGGGACACTATCCATTTTCACTTGGATGGGGCTCTATCCATTTTCATTTGGATGCAGCACTGTCCATTTTCACTTGGATGGGGAGCTATCCATTTTCACTTGGATGGGGAGCTGTCCATTTTCAATTGGATGGGGAGCTATCCATTTTTACTTGAATGGGGCACTATCCATTTTCACTTGGATGGAGCACTATCCATTTTCACTTGGATGGGGCGCTATCCATTTTCACTTGGATGGGGCGCTATCCATTTTCACTTGGATGCAGCACTATCCATTTTCACTTGGATAGGGAGCTATTCATTTTCACTTGGATGGGGAGCTATCCATTTTTACTTGGATGGGGAGCTATCCATTTTCACTTGGATGGGGAGCTATCCATTTTCAATTGAATGGGGAGCTATCCATTTTTACTTGGATGGGGCACTATCCATTTTCTCTTGGATGGAGCACTATCCATTTTCACTTGGATGGGGGGGGGGGGGGGGGGTGTGGGGGGGCTATCCATTTTCACTTGGATTGGACACTATACATTTTCACTTGGATGGGACAGCTCCATTTTCTCATGGATGGCACACTATCCATTTTCTCTTGGATGAGACCCTGTCCATTTTCACTTGGATGGGACACTATTCATTTTCACTTGGATGGGACACTATTCATTTTCACTTGGATGAGACACTACCTATTTTCACTTGGATGGGACACTATCTATTTTCACTTGGATGGTACATGGGACACTATGGTTTTTCACTTGGATGGGACATTGTCCATTTTCACTTGGATGGGAAACTATCCATTTTTACTTAGAAGGGACAGTACCTATATTCACTTGGATAGGACACTATCCATTTTCACTTGGATGGAACACTATCTATGGAGTGCTATCTATTTTCAGTTGGATCGGGCACTATCCATTTTCAGGATGAAATCATGTGTATATAAACACTATTACCTAAATGTAAAATGGGGAAGTCGCGTGTATATAAATACTATTACCTAAATGTATAATGGGGAAGTCGCGTGTATATAAACACTATTACCTAAATGTATAATGGGGAAATCGTGTGTATATAAACACTATTACCTAAATGTATAATGGGGAAATCGTGTGTATATAAACACTATTACCTGAATGTATAATGAGGAAATCGTGTGTATATAAACACTATTACCTAAATGTATAATGGGGAAATCGTGTGTATATAAACACTATTACCTGAATGTATAATGAGGAAATCGTGTGTATATAAACACTATTACCTAAATGTATAATGGGGAAGTAGTGTGTATATAAACACTATTACCTAAATGTATAATGGGGAAGTCGCGTGTATATAAACACTATTACCTAAATGTATAATGGGGACATCGTGTGTATATAAACACTATTACCTAAATGTATAATGGGGAAATCGTGTGTATATAAACACTTTTACCTGAATGTATAATGAGGAAATCGTGTGTATATAAACACTATTACCTAAATGTATAATGGGGAAATCGGGTGTATATAAACACTATTACCTGAATGTATAATGAGGAAATCGTGTGTATATAAACACTATTACCTAAATGTATAATGGGGAAGTCGTGTGTATATAAACACTTTTACCTGAATGTATAATGAGGAAATCGTGTGTGTATAAACACTATTACCTAAATGAATAATGGGGAAATCGTGTGTATATAAACACTTTTACCTGAATGTATAATGAGGAAATCGTGTGTATATAAACACTATTACCTAAATGTATAATGGAGAAATCGTGTGTATATAAACACTATTACCTGAATGAATAATGAGGAAATCGTGTGTATATAAACACTACTACCTAAATGTATAATGGGGAAGTCGTGTGTATATAAACAATATTACCTAAATGTATAATGGGGAAGTCGTGTGTATATAAACACTATTACCTAAATGTATAATGGGGAAGTTGTGTGTATATAAACACTATTACCTAAATGTATAATGGGGAAATCGTGTGTATATAAACACTATTACCTAAATGTATAATGGTGAAATCTCGTGTGTATATAAACACTATTACCTAAATGTATAATGGGGAAGTCGTGTGTATATAAACACTATTACCCAAATGTATAATGGGGAAGTCGTGTGTATATAAACACTATTACCTAAATGTATAATGGGAAAATCTCGTGTGTATATAAACACTGTTACCTAAATGTATAATGGGGAAGTCGTGTGTATATAAACACTATTACCTAAATGTATAATGGGGAAGTCGTGTGTATATAAACACTATTACCTAAATGTATAATGGGGAAGTCGCGTGTATATAAACACTATTACCTAAATGTATAATGGGGAAATCTCGTGTGTATATAAACACTATTACCTAAATGTAAAATGGTGAAATCTCGTGTGTATATAAACACTATTACCTAAATGTATAATGAGGAAATCGTGTGTATATAAACACTATTACCTAAATGTATAATGGGGAAGTCGTGTGTATATAAACACTATTACCTAAATGTATAATGGGGAAGTCGTGTGTATATAAACACTATTACCTAAATGTATCATGTGGAAGTCGTGTGTATATAAACACTATTACCTAAATGTATAATGGGGAAGTCGTGTGTATATAAACACGATTACCTAAATGTATAATGGGGAAATCGTGTGTATATAAACACTATTACCTAAATGTATAATGGTGAAATCTCGTGTGTATATAAACACTATTACCTAAAAGTATAATGGTGAAATCTCGTGTGTATATAAACACTATTACCTAAATGTATAATGGTGAAATCTCGTGTGTATATAAACACTATTACCTAAATGTATAATGGTGAAATCTCGTGTGTATATAAACACTATTACCTAAAAGTATAATGGTGAAATCTCGTGTGTATATAAACACTATTACCTAAATGTATAATGGTGAAATCTCGTGTGTATATAAACACTATTACCTAAAAGTATAATGGTGAAATCTCGTGTGTATATAAACACTATTACCTAAATGTATAATGGTCAAAATAGAGGAAATAAAGGTTAATATTTTCTTTATTTCAGTCTTGCAAATAAAATTGGTTTAGCTCGTAACACTTAGCTAGGGTCAATCATTAATGCGACAAAAAGACGTCTGAAAAATATACCCAGGAGCAGCCAATGGTGCTACGAAAATACTTTTGGCAAATATATTTAGGGTCAGTCGCTGATGTGACGAAAACACTTCCAGAAAATATATCTAGGGTCAGCGATTGATGTGACGAAAGCACCTCTAGGAAGTATATCTAGGGTCAACGATTGATGAGATGCAATCACTTCTAGGAAATATATCTAGGGTCAGCGATTGATCCGACGAAAACACTTCTAGTAAATATATCTAGGGTCAGCGATTGATGCGACGAAAGGACATCCAGGAAGTATATCTAGGGTCAACGATTGATGAGACGAAAACACTTCTAGTAAATATATCTAGGGTCAACGACTGATGTGACGAAAACACTTTTGGGAAATATATTTAGGGTTAACCATCATCCGACGAAAACACCTCTTTGATACTGAGTCAAAAAAGAAAGTATAATAGCAACAAATGTGAAAAATAGCAAAAAGGATGAAGGTGCGCATGTCTTCAACCAATCTAGCCCTGCCTGTGCCGCGGTGCAGAGTTCAGAGTTACGATGTTGGAGAGCTGACAGCTGCTCGTCATTGCTTGGTGGCTCTCTCCGGGTACTCCGGCTTCCTCCACCTGTAAAACTGTCACGGTCACGATTAGCCATTGTGCATAACTATGTGGCCTTAAACGCCAATAAATAAATAAATACGGATTTCAAAATAGCACGTGCTACCCGAGAATGTTAAATTGAATGGGTGACCAACGATTTTCTTTGTGTTATGTTGTGCTAGAGAGTCTGGGTTATTGAGAAAACGCTAGTTTTTGTCTTCCGACATTTACAAAAATGCCAAGGTTAGCTGAAAATTAGAGGTTGTGTGCCATTGGTATGAATGGAGCTGGGATACCTCTAGATGAGCTCGCTGTTGAGTTCAGAGTCACGCTGGCCACTATTTACCAGTCCATTGGAAGGTATAGAACCACTGGATCTACTGCCGACCGACCGCGTTCAGGTCGGCCAAGAGTTACGACCTCTGCACGAGACCGACACATCAGGACGTCTCACTTGTGGGATCACTTCTTTACGGCGACGAGTACAGCAGCAATTACTCCTGGTAGAACTAACAATAGAATCAGTGCACAAGCTGCCCATAAAAAGACTCAATGAACATGGCATCCGAATTAAGTAGGCGTCCATACCACGGACCAATCCTTACCCAACGTTATCGTACGGTTAGAACGGAATGGGTATGTCAGCGTGTTCGGTAAACTCAGCAGCGTCGGAGCACAGTTCTTTTTAGTGATAAATCACGATTTTGTCTACGTCGTGCTGATGGTAGGGCAAGACTGTATCGCCGCCGATGAGAACGTTTGTTTATGCTTGCGTGCGGGAATGCGACCGTTTCGGCGGGGGTAGTGTAATGGTTTGGGCAGGCAATTTCCTTGCCCATCGAACGCAGTTGATCTTCACCGATGGTAATCTGAATGGACAGCGATACAGGGGCGAAATTCTTAATGCTGTTGTTGTCCCGTTGTTCAACGCTAACGTAGCATTGCAGTTACCCCAGCAAGACAATGCCCGATGTCACGTGACGCGTATCTGTCGTGTGACCTTCTTAAAGAGCAGAGCATCGAACTTCTTCCCTGGCCCCCTCTTTCGCCAGATTTGTGACCAATTGAGCATCTTTGCGATAAATTGGACTGTCGGGTACGACTTCATGATCTTCAGACGTTTGGCGATATATGTAATGTTCTGAGGCAGGAATGGAACGCAGTACCACAGGGTGACATCCAGAGACTTATAAGGTCCATGCGTCGTTGATGTTTTGCCGTCAAGGAAGACTATATGAATTTACAATGGTTTTGTTTGGGTGTAAAGTCGATAATACTATAATATTATTATACTTTCTTTTTAACTCAGTATATATCTCGGTACAGCGATTGATGAGGCGAAAACACATCTTGAAAATATATCTAAGGTCAGCGACTGATACGACAAAAACAGTTCTAGGAAATATTTCTAGGGTTAGCAATTGATGCGACGAAAGCACTTCTGGGAAATATATCTAGGGTCAGCCATTGATGCGACGAAAAAACTTCTAGGAAATTTATCTTAGGTCAGCAATTGATGCGAGGAAAACACTTCTGAGAAACATATCTAGGGCCAGCGATTGATGCGACGAAAACACTTCTGGAAAATGTATTTAGGGTCAGCGATTGATGTGACGAAAACACTCCTAGGGAATATATCTAGGGTCAGCAATTGATGCGACGAAAGCACTTCTGGGAAATATATCTAGGGTTAGCCATTGATGCGACGAAAAAACTTATAGGAAATTATATAAGGTCAGCAGTTGATGCGAGGAAAAAAATTCTGGGAAACATATCTAGGGCCAGCGATTGATGCGACGAAAACACTTCTGGGAAATGTATTTAGGGTCAGCGATTGATGTGACGAAAATACTCCTAGGAAATATATCTAGGGTCAACAATTAATGCGACGAAAGCACTTCTGGGAAATATATCTAGGGTCAGCCATTGATGCGACGAAAAAACTTCTAGGAAATTATATAAGGTCAGCAGTTGATGCGAGGAAAACACTTCTGGGAAATATATCCAGGGCCAGCGATTGATGCGACGGAAACACTTCTGGGAAATGTATTTAGGGCCAGCGATTGATGTGACGAAAATACTCCTAGGAAATATATCTAGGGTCAGCCATTGATGCGACGAAAAAACTTCTAGGAAATTATATAAGGTCAGCAGTTGATGCGAGGAAAACACTTCTGGGAAATATATCCAGGGTCAGCGATTGATGCGACGAAAACACCCATAGGAGGAAATATATCTATGGTGAACGAATGATGCGACGAAAACACCCATAGGAGGAAATATATCTAGGGTGAGCGAATGATGCGACGAAAACACCCAGAGGAGGAAATATATCTATGGTGAACGAATGATGCGACGAAAACACCCATAGGAGGAAATATATCTAGGGTGAGCGAATGATGCGACGAAAACACCCATAGGAGGAAATATATCCAGGGTTAGCGAATGATGCGACGAAAACACCCATAGGAGGAAATATATCCAGGGTTAGCGGATGATGCGACGAAAACACCCATAGGAGGAAATATAACTAGGGTGAGCGAATGATGCGACGCAAACAGGTCTAGGAAATATTTTTAGGGCTAGCCAATGATTTGACGAAAACACATTTTTGAAATATATCAAGGTTCAGCGATGGATGCGACGAAAACACCTCTGGGAAATATATCTTAGGTCAGCGATTTATACAATGAAAGCACTTCTAGGAAATATATTTAGGGCTGACCATTGACGCGACGAAAATACACCTATGAAATATATTTAGGGTTAGCCATTGATGAGACGAAAACACTCCTAGGAAATATATCGAGGATTAGGGATTAACGCGACGAAAACACTACTAGGAAATATATCTAGGGTGAGCTATTGATGTGACGAAAACACTCCCAGGAAATACATTTAGGATCAGCGAATGATGCGACGAAAGAAAACACATCTGGGAAATATGTGGTTAGCCAATGAGGCGACGAAAACTCTTCTTTGAAATATATCTAAGGTCAGCGATTGATTCGACGAAAACACCTCTGGGAAATATATATTGGGTCAGCGATTGATGAGATGAATGCACTTCTAGGGAAGATATTTAGGGTTGGCCATTGATCCGACAAAAACACTTCTAGGAAATATATTTAAGGTTAGCCATTGATGCGAGGAAAACACTAGGGTCAGCGATTGATGCGACGAAGAAATTTGAAAATTTTGAAATTTGAAATTTATCTGGGGTCAGCAATTGATTCGGGAAATTGGGAAATATATCTAGGGCCAGCGATTGACGTGAGGAAGACACGTCTAGGAAATATATTTAGGGTCAGCCATTGATGCGACGAAAGCACTCCTAGCAAATATATTTTAGGTCAGCAATTGATGTGACGAAAACACTTCTGGGAAAAATATCTAGGATCAGCAATTTATGCGACGATTGCACTTCTGGGAAATATATCTAGGGTCAGCCGTTGATGCGACGGAAAAAACGTCTAGAAAATTTATCTGGGGTGAACAATTGATTCGAAGAAAACACTTCTGGGAAACATATTTAGGGTCAGCGATTGATGTGACGAAAACACTTCCGGTAAATATATTTTGGGTCAGCGATTGATGCGACGAAAACCCTCCTACGAAATATATCTAGGGTTAACAATTGACGCGACGAAATATATCTAGGGTCAGCGATTGATGAAACGAAAGCTCTTCTAGGAAATATATTTAGAGTCGGCAATTGATGCGACGGAAACACTTCTGGGAAAAATATGTTGGGTCAGCAATTGATGCGATGAAAGCAGCTCTGGGAAATATATCTGGGTTCAGCCAAATCTGCAAGGAAAACACTCCCGTGATATATATCTGGATTCAGCGATTGATGAGATTAAAACCACTTTTAGGAAATATATCTAGGGTCAGGGATTGATGCAACGTATACATTTCTGGGGAACATATGGTCAGAGATTAATGCGACAAAAGCACTTTTAGGAAATATATTCAGGGTCAGCCCTCGAGGTGTTGAAACATATCGATTGTTGGGCTCATGCCTACGTTGAGTTCTTTAAATATGGTGATTATTGGGGCCACGCCTGCGTTGAGATCTGAAACGTGTTGATTATCGAGATTATCGAAAAATACCTGTGTTGAGGTATTTAAACATGACAATTATCGGGCTCGTACATGTGTGGAGATCTTTAAACATATCGATTATTGGGTATTTAAACATGCCGATTATTGTGAATTATGCCTGTGTTGGTAATGTAAACATACTGATTATCGAGATCATGCCTATGTTGGGGCATATAAACATGGCGATTATTGGGATCATGCCTGTGTTAGGGCATATAAACGTGTCGATTGTCAGGTTCATGCATGTGTTGGGGCATATAAACATAGCGATTGCCAGGTTCATGCATATTTTGGGGCATATAAACATAGCGATTACCAGGTTCATGCATGTGTTGGGACATATAAACTTGTCGATTATCGAGATCATGCCTGTGTTGGGGCATATAAACATGTCGATTATCGAGATAATGCCTGTGTTGGGGCACATAAACATAGCGATTATCGAGATCATGCTTGTGTTGGGGCATATAAGCATGTCGATTATCGGAATCATGCCTGTGTTGGGACATATAAACGTCGATTATCGGAATCAGCCTGTGTTGGGGCATATAAACATAGAGATTATCGAGATCATGCCTGTGTTGGGGCATATAAACATAGAGATTATCGGAATCATGCCTGTGTTGGGGCATATAAACATGGCTATTATCGAGATCTTGCCTGTGTTGGGCATATAAACATAGCGATTGTCAGGCTCATGCATGTGTTGGGGGCATATAAACTTGTCGATTATCAGGATCATGCCTGTGTTGGGGCATATAAACATGGCGATTATCGAGATCATGCATGTGTTGGGGCATATAAGCATGTCGATTATCGGAATCATGCCTGTGTTGGGGCATATAACATGTCGAGTATCGAGACCATGTCTGTTTTGGGGTTTTATAAACATGTCGATTATCGAGATCATGCCTGTGTTGGGGCATATAAACATGTCGATTATCGAGATCATGCATGTGTTGGGGCATATAAACATGTCGATTATCGAGATCATGCCTGTGTTGGGGCATATAAACTTGTCGATTTTCGGAATCATGCCTGTGTTGGGGCATATAAACATGGCGATTATCGAGATCATGCCTGTGTTGGGGCATATAAACATAGCGATTGTCAGGCTCATGCATGTGTTGGGGCATATAAACTTGTCGATTATCAGGATCATGCCTGTGTTGGGGCATATAAACATGTCGATTATCGGAATCATGCTTGTGTTGGGGGCATATAAACATGTTGATTGTCGAGACCATGCCTGTGTTGGGGCATATAAACATGTCGATTATCGAGATCATGCCTGTGTTGGGGCATATAAACTTGTCGATTATCGGGATCATGCCTGTGTTGGGGCATATAAACATGTCGATTATTGGGATCATGCCTGTGTTGGGGCATATAAACATGGCGATTATCGAGATCATGCCTGTGTTGGGGCATATAAACATAGCGATTGTCAGGCTCATGCATGTGTTGGCCATATAAACATGTCGATTATCGAGATCATGCCTGTGTTGGGGCATATAAACATGGTGATTTCGAGATCATGCCTGTGTTGGGGCATATAAACATGTCGATTATCGAGACCATGCCTGTTTTGGGGCATATAAACATGTCGATTATCGAGATCATGCCTGTGTTGGGGCATATAAACATGTCGATTATCGAGATCATGCCTGTGTTGGGGCATATAAACTTGTCGATTATTGGGATCATGCCTGTGTTGGGGCATATAAACATGTCGATTATCGGGATCATGCATGTGTTGGGCCATATACAAATGTCGATTATCGAGATCATGCCTGTGTTGGGGCATATAAACATGTCGATTATCGAGATCATGCCTGTGTTGGGGCATATAAACTTGTCGATTTTCGGAATCATGCCTGTGTTGGGGCATATAAACATAGCGATTGCCAGGCTTATGCATTTGTTGGGCATATATTATCGGAATCATGCCTGTGTTGGGGCATATAACATGTCGAGTATCGAGACCATGTCTGTTTTGGGGTTTTATAAACATGTCGATTATCGAGATCATGCCTGTGTTGGGGCATATAAACATGTCGATTATCGAGACCATGCCTGTGTTGGGGTATATAAACATGTCGATTATCGAGATTATGCCTGAGTTGGGGCATATAAATATGTCGATTATCGGGATCATGCATGTGTTGGGCACATAAACATGTCGATTATCGGGATCATGCCTGAGTTGGGGCATATAAATATGTCGATTATCGAGATCATGTCTTTGTTGGGGCATATACACATGGTCGATTATCGGGATCATGCCTGAGTTGGGCATATAAGCATGTCGATTATCGAGATCATACCTTTGTTGGGGCATATAAATATGTCAATTGTCGAGATCATGTCTGTGTTTGGACATATAAACATGTCGGTTATCGAGATTATGCCTGTGTTGGGGCATAAAACATGTTGATTATCGAGATCATGCCTGTGTTGGGGCATATAAACATGGCGATTGTCAGGCTCATGCATGTGTTGGGGCATATAAATATGGCGATTATCGTGATCATGCCTGTGTTGGGGCATATAAACATGGCGATTGTCAAGCCTATGCATGTGTTGATGCATATAAACATGTCAATTATCGGGATCATGCCTGTGTTGAGGCATACAGACATGTCGATTTTCGAAATCATGCATGTGTTGGGGCATACAAACATGTCGATTATCGTAATAATGCCTGTGTTGGGGCATGTAGGCATGGCGATTGCCAAGCTCATGCATGTGTTGAGGCATATAAACATGTCGATTGTCGGGATCATGCCTGTGTTGGGGCGTATAAACATGTCGATTGTCAGGCTCATGCATGTGTTGAGGTTTTTAAACATGTCGATTATCTGGATCATGCTTGTGTTGGGGCATATAAACATGTCGATTATCTGGATCATGCTTGTGTTGGGGCATATAAAATGGCGATTGTCAAGCTCATGCATGCGTTGAGGCATACAAACATGTCGATTTTCGAGACCATGCTTGTGTTGGGGCATATAAACATGTCGATTATCTGGATCATGCCTGTGTTGGGCATATAAACATGTCGATTATCTGGATCATGCTTGTGTTGGGGCATATAAACATGTCGATTATCTGGATCATGCTTGTGTTGGGGCATATAAACATGGAGATTGTCAAGCTCATGCATGTGTTGAGGCATACAAACATGTCGATTTTCGAGACCATGCCTGTGTTGGGGCATATAAACATGTCGATTATTTGGATCATGCCTGTGTTGGGCATATAAACATGTCGATTATCTGGATCATGCTTGTGTTGGGGCATATAAACATGTCGATTATCTGGATCATGCTTGTGTTGGGACATATAAACATGGCGATTGTCAAGCTCATGCATGTGTTGAGGTTTTTAAACATGTCGATTATCGGGCCTATGCCGCAGTTTAAACATTTCGATTATTTGCTCACACCTTTAAACATGTATTTTAACATGTTCATTGATTATCGGGATCATGTGTGTGTTGGGCTTTTTAAATATGTCGTTTATCAGTCGCATGCCTGTTTTGAGGTCTTTAAACCATGATCGCTTATGTTACTACCTGTGAAAAGCCTCTACGTTAAATTTGAGCTTTTAACCACACTACTGGTGTAAAGTGTCTACTGGGGTTAACAAAAATATTTACATCCACAATTGGAAGTTCTTCCATGACGTGGCATGACGTAATTTGCCAACTTCGATACATTCACACTTCGTGATGTTTCATTCAAACATACAACGTTTCGCGGTACTATCTACTACGTGCAATGACTTATTAAGTTTAAAATACCTACAATTAAATATTTAAAATAGAATTTAAGAATTGTCAATAATAATTTGACTGAAAAAGCACGGTAAATTCAATCAATTGTGTCGATGTGTCTAGCTGTCAATCAAGCATCACGTACAGCCGGTAGTACTGCCCAACGGCGGATATGTAAACAAAACAAACCCGTGTTTTGAGATAGAAAGTGTAGTTTTTTCTCCATTTTAAGTGACAAAGTCGATTATTTATTAAGAGTATGGTATAAATAAAACGAATAGGTACTAGGGCCGGTAATGAGATTTAAACCACTCGTAGAATAAGCAAGCCGAGTGGTTAAAACCTTTATCCTACTCGTGGTTTGAATCTAGTGGCGTAGATAGCTTTACGCTGGCGGAGGGGCAAGCCCAAAATTTTCCGACAGACCGAAAATTTTCCGACAGTGTAACAACAACAAAAATCCAAACCTCCCAGAAAGAATCTGTTGTTTACTGCAAATGTACTGAAAATTTGTCTTTGTTACCCCAAATTTACCCAAAAGGGCATGTTTTTATCCCCAAAGCCAGCATTTTAATGTTATTAGGCATAAATTCGCCTAAAAATGGTCGCAAAAAATTTCCGACAAAACTTCTGGTGGGGGGGGGGGGGGGCTCCGCCCCTGCCCCCCTTTATCTACGCCACTGTCTGAATCTAATTACCAGCCCTAGTACCCATTCATTCCATGTTTAAACATGTTCTCACCAGAACTGTTAAACTGACAACAGCTATCGTCACCTCGGAACCGAGGACCAATTAGTCAATCTCAATATTCCTCGTCGGCTGCTGTTTAGCCATTATGTTGGTTTTGACTTAGGACAGACGAGGCAGTGCTGAAACCTGTTTGTGGATGACTGCGGCCGGTGGTGGACTGATAATGGAGCTAAATATATATTTCGGGCACTGAATAGTGGGTCTTTGGGTGACGATACTCACAGCCAACCACTGCCACATAGAATACAGCGTAAGTGTGTGAATCTGGGGAGCCGACTAATATAAGCTCGAAGCATTCTGTCGAACCCCCTATCATTATTATTATTATTTATTGGTGTTTAAGGTCACATACTTATGCACAATGGCTAATCGTGACCGTGACAGTTTTACGGATGGAGGAAGCTGGAGAACCCGGAGAGAACCACCGAACATCGACGAGCAACTGTCAGCTCCTCAAGAATCCCCTATCAAACAATCTCTTAAGTTATGTATTGTTGTGTTCTTTGTTCTTTGAATATGTGCGTTAATTATTGTTTGCATATAACATAGCATTTTCATTTTCAAATTAATATTGTTTAAATTAAACTTGTCGATTATCGAGATCATGGCTATGTTGAGATCTTTAACCCTCTACACTCTGATACCAAAATATAAAAAAATTGAGCAGCAAATATTTCCCATGATGCAACTGGGAATTTAAGCAATTCAACCTTGTTTGACAGAGCTCAGTGCGCTCTGTCAAACAAGAGTGACTTGCTTAAATTCCTAGATGCATTATGAGGAAAACTTGAAGGTTGAAATTTTGGTCTTTTGACATCAGACTGCATAGGGTTAAACATGGCGATCATCGGGCTCATACCTGCATTGAGGTCTTTAAATGTCGATTATCGGGTTCATGGCTGTGTGGAGGTCCTTAAACATGTCGATTATCGGGTAAGAGATTACTCTGCTCCTTTACTGCACAACAAAACAAATGATTTCTTCAAAGGGGTGGTGGGGTGGGTTTGCGGATGGAGGTGGGGTTATGATGACAAATATTTCATTTCCCCGAATGAGAACTCCCGTGAATAACATAATTGCAGACTGCCAATGTGAGATTTGCGGATCGAGGACATTGAGAAACCTTTACATTTCCTGTGTATATTGTACATGTTGTGTGTGAATTATGTTGGGGAAGCAATTAGCCAACTTGTGTCTTATCGTGGAGGTTGTCGTGACCTAATCTACTACAGCTGTCTGTCTTATTAACATTCCATCTGATTTACACAACAAACGAGCCACTTCGATTCTCATCTCGTCAGTTAAAAAAAGACATGACGAGAATCTTATAGATAATATGCAAACAAGTTCCTAACCTCTATTATCTCTGGGACGTGACAACCGTTACTAATTCCTGGTTCCTTATTCAAGTAAATATAAATATAAAGATGATTTTATCGGTTGATAACGAATGTCGAATAAGGAACTGGGAATAAGTAACCGTTGTCACGTCCGTTATTATCTCCTATAAATTGGATTGTGATGGCAGTCCACAAACAAACAGGTACAGTTAAAACTAGAAGTCCTGTCACGAACTGCACGCTTATCTAGGCCTAATTGCACGTTGGAATTGCGCGCAATTGCCATATCGAATGGCATCCAAAGCACGGCAGGCTCTCTTGGTTACTCATAGCAAACACATGCAATGTTTCTGCCAATGGACCTCCGGGTTACCCGGATGTCCATTGGATGAAATATTGCTTGTGCACAGGCCATATGTACAGGATTTGATAGCCTTACTATGGTCATAACACGTTAGTTTAATGCGCAGATCACTATTAACCACCACAAAAGGGTTTAACGTTTGGTTTTTTGAATACCCTTATTACTTTCAAAAATTGTCTTCGGTGAATTCCACTTCCAACAAAGGAGATTATGTTTATTTCTCGGTTATACATTGGGTGCTGTGCGTGTCCGAAAACAGCCCATTTCAACAAAATTACGATGTTTGGCAGCCTGTAGAGGGTTAATAAACGCTCAGCGGAATATTTTGCCCATGCAACTTGTAATATCACACAAAGACCTGCGAGTAGACAATTTTTGTTGAAAATCTACAACACTTTTTTAGAGAAATCCACAGAAAATGGTAATTTTAAAATTTTAAGGGGTCTCTCTCTTTAGTCTGCCGAAAATGGGTTAAGACTTCGACTTTTGAATACCCTTAATACTTACAAAAATGTTTCCGTATAGATTGTGCGCTCGATAAAAGAAGGCACTTTACTCTGTGGCGTGCCCAATGGGTGCTGTTGGCGTCCAAAAACAGCCCATTTTATCACAAATTTGACTTTTACTAACACGTGGAGGGTTAACAAATGCTCACCGGAGTATTTTGTCCATGCAACTTCTATCGCCACAGCAAGTCCTGGGAGTGAGCAATTTTTCTTGAATATCTACAAGACTCGTTTTGAGAAATCCACGGAAAACTTGAATTTTTTAACTTTTTGGGGGTATTGCTGTTTAACCCGCCCAAAACGGGTTAACGCTTGGTTTTTTGAACACCCTCATTACTTACAAAAAATCTCCTCGGTGAATTCCACTCCCAATAAAGGAAGTTATGTTTACCTCTCGTGTATTGTTTGGGTGCTGTGCGGGCCCCAAAACAGCCAATTTCATCGAAATTTCGATGTTTGGCAGCCTGTGGAGGGGTAACATATGCATCGCCTAATATGTCCTGAGTATCAATCGTCGTGTCACAGGCAGGTCTAGCAATGATGAATGTTTAAAAAAAATCTACAAGACGTGTTTCGAGAAAGTGCCGATAAACCCCAATTTTGACATTTTTTGCCAAATCTTACGAAATAAGTGTTACATCGAAAATTCTGCTTCGGTACATTTTTAGATTTTGTGCCCCTCTATGAGTGCGCAAAGTTTTGTGAAAATCGGTTCGAAAATGGCTTCTGAATCGTACGGACAAAATGTGTGGAACCCCCCTCCTCCCCTAAAAAATAGTAATAATCCGTAGAATAATAAGCTCCTTTCCAGACGGAAAAGCCTAAAAAATAATAATCCGTAGAAAAACAATAGTCTTTTCCAGAGGGAAATAATTTTTTAATTAACAGGAGTATATAACTGGTGCTACACCAGGGGGATCTCAATTAACAGGAATATATAACGGGTGACACCAGGGGGATCTCAATTAACAGGAATATATAACGGGTGACACCAGGGGGATCTCAATTAACAGGAATATATAACGGGTGACACCAGGGGGATCTCAATTAACAGGAAGATATAACGGGTGACACCAGGGGGATCTCAATTAACAGGAATATATAACAGGGGAGACAGCAGGGGGATCTCAATTAACAGGAAGATATAACTGGGGTGACACAGGGGGATCTCAGTTAAAAATAATATATAAATGGGGTGACACCAGGGTGATCTCATTTAACAAGAATGTATAACTGGGGTGACACCAGTGCGATCTCAATTAACAGGGCAACAGGAATATATAACCAAGGAGACACCTGGGGGATCTCAATTAACAGGAATATACAACAGTGGAGACAGCAGGGGTATCTCAATTAACAGGAAGATATAACTGGGGCAACACCAGGGGATCTCAATTAACTGGAATATATATAACTGGGGAGAACCTGGGATCTCAATTAACAGAAATATATAACTGGGGTGACACTGGGGGATTCCAATTAACAGGAGTATATAACTAGTGCGACACAAGGGGGATCTCAATTAACAGGAATATTTAACTAGGGCGACACCAGGAGGATCTCAATTAACAGGAATATATAACTATCGCGGCACCAGTGGGATCTCAATTAACAGGAATATGTAGCTGGGGCGACACTAGAGGGATCTCAATTAACAGGAATATATGTCTGGGTCCTCGCCAGGGGATCTCAATTAAAAAGAATATATAACTGGGGTGTCATAGGGGAATCTCAGTTAACAGGAACACATAACTGTGGCAACACCAGGGGTATCTCAATTAACAGGAATATATAACCGGGGCAACACCAGGGGTATCTCAGTTAACAGGAACATATAACTGTGGCGACACCAGGGGTATCTCAATTAACAGGAATATATAACCGGGGCAACACCAGGGGATCTCAGTTAACAGGAACATATAACTGTGGCAACACCAGGGGTATCTCAATTAACAGGAACATATAACTGTGGCGACACCAGGGGTATCACAATTAACAGGAATATATAACTGGGGCAACACCAGGGGACCTCAGTTAACAGGAATATATAACCGTGGCGACACCAGGGGTATCTCAATTAACAGGAACATATAACTGTGGCGACACCAGGGGTATCTCAATTAACAGGAATATATAACCGGGGCAACACCAGGGGACCTCAGTTAACAGGAATATATAACTGCGACGACACAACGAGATCTCAGATAACAGGAGTGTATAACTGGGGCGACACCAGGGGATCTCAGTTAACAGGAATATATAACTGGTTAGACACCAGGGGGATCTTCATGAACGAGAGTATATAACTGTGGCGACACCAGGGGGTCTCAATTAACAGGAATATATAACTGGGGCGATACAGGGGGATCTCAGTTAACAGGAATATATAACTGTGGCGACACCAGGGGGGTATGATATCTCAGTTAACATGAATATGTAACTGGGGCGACACCAGATGGATCTCAGTTGACAGGAGTATATAACAGGGGTGACACCAGGGGATCTCATCTGATAGGAATATATAACTGGGGCAACACCAGGGGACCTCAGTTAACGGGAGTATATAACTGGGGCAACACCAGGGGACCTCAGTTAACGGGAGTATATAACTGGGGCGACACCAGGGGGATCTCAGTTAACAGGAATATATAACTGGGGCGACACCAGTGGGTTCTCAATTAACAGGAGTATTTAACTGGGGTGACACCTAGGGGATCTCAATTAACAAGAGTATATAACTTGGGTGAAACCAAAGGGATCTCAATTAACAGGAATATATAACTTGGGTGACACCAAGGGGATCTCAATTAACAGGAGGATATAAGTTGAGTGACATTAAAGGGATCGCAAGTAACAGAAGTATATAACTGTGGCAGCACCGGGGGGGGGGGGGGATCTCAATTAAAAGAAATATATAACTGGGCGACACCAGGGGGATCTCAATTAAAAGGAGTATATAATATGGGGTGACAACATGGGATATCAATTAACAGAAATATCTAACTGGGTCTACACCAGGGGGATATCAATTAACAGGAATATATAACTGGGGCGACACCAGAGGGATCTTAATTAACAGGAGAATATAACTGGGGTCACACCAGGGGATATTAATTAACAGGAATATATAACTGGGGCGACACCAGAGCATATCAATTAACAGGAGAATATAACTGGGGTGACACTAGGGGATATCAGTTAACAGAATAGCTAACTGAAGTGACGCCAGGGGATCTTAATTAACAGAAATATATAATTGGGGAGACACCAGGGGATCTCAAATAACAGGAATATATAACTGGGGCGACACCAGGGGGCCTCAGTTAACACGAATATATAACTGTGGCGACACAACGAGATCTCAGATAACAGGAGTGTATAACTGGGGCGACACCAGGGGATCTCAGTTAACTGGTTCAGGGCTAGATTATTTTTGGTGGTCTGAATTTGTTCATTCAAACTTGTTTTATTACACATTATTGGAGCGTGCCCACAGGCACTCTCCAATGGTTTGTAATAAAACAAATTCTCAATAAACAAAATATTATTTGCATTTGACTGAATACAGAACATTGAATGCAGAGTTTTGACTTTTGCTCTGGCACCCTAATTTTTTGGAAAGCCCTGATAGTGGCATTTAGCACTCAACCAGTTAACAGGAATATATAACTGGGGCGATAGAGGGGGATCTCAGTTAACAGGAATATATAACTGGGGCGATATAGGGGGATCTCAGTTAACTGGAATATGTAACTGGGGCGATATAGGGGGATCTCAGTTAACAGGAATATGTAACTGGGGCGACACCAGATGGATCTCAATCGACAAGAGTATATAACTGGGGTGATATAGGGGGATCTCAGTTAACAGGAATATGAAACTGGGGCGATATAGGGGGATCTCAGTTAACAGGAATATGTAACTGGGGCGATATAGGGGGATCTCAGTTAACAGGAATATGTAACTGGGGCGACACCAGATGGATCTCAATCGACAAGAGTATATAACTGGGGCGATACCAGGGGGATCTCAGTTAACAGGAGTATTTAACTGCGGCGATATAGGGGGATCTCAGTTAACAGGATTATGTAACTGGGCGATATAAGGGGATCTCAGTTAACAAGAATATGTAACTGGGGCGACACCAGATTGATCTCAGTTGACAAGAGTATATAACTGGGGCGATACCAGGGGGATCTCAGTTAACAGGAGTATTTAACTGGGGCGATATAGGGGGATCTCAGTTAACAGGAATATGTAACTGGGGCGATATAGGGGGATCTCAGTTAACAGGAATATGTAACTGGGGCGACACCAGATGGATCTCAATCGACAAGAGTATATAACTGGGGCGATACCAGGGGGATCTCAGTTAACAGGAGTATTTAACTCGGGCGATATAGGAGGATCTCAGTTAACAGGAATATGTAACTGGGGCGATATAGGGGGATCTCAGTTAACAGGAATATGTAACTGGGGCGATATTGGGGGGTCTCAGTTAACAGGAATATGTAACTGGGGCGATATAGGGGGATCTCAATTAACAGGAATATGTAACTGGGGCGATATAGGGGGATCTCAGTTAACAGGAGTATATAACTGGGGCGATATAGGGGGATCTCAGTTAACAGGAATATATAACTGGGGCGATACAGGGGGATCTCAGTTAACAGGAATATGTAACTGGGGCGACACCAGCTGGATCTCAGTTGACAAGAGTATATAACTGGGGCGATACCAGGCGGATCTCAGTTAACAGGAGTATTTAACTGGGATGACACCAGGGGATCTTAGTTAACAGGAATATATAACTGGGGCGATATAGGGGATCTCAGTTAACGGGAATATGTAACTGGGGGCGACACCAGATGGATCTCAGTTGACAAGAGTATATAACTGGGGCGATACCAGGGGGATCTCAGTTAACAGGAGTATTTAACTGGGGTGACACCAGGGGATCTTAGTTAACAGGAATATATAACTGGGGAGACACCAGGAGATCCGAATTAACAGGAATATATAACGGAGGTGACACCAGGGGATCTAAATTAACAGGAATATATAACTGGGGCGACACCAGGTGGATCTCAGTTGACGGGAGTATATAACTGGGGCGATCCCAGGGGGGATCTCAGTTAACAGGAATATGTAACTGTGGCGACACCAGAGGATCTCAATTAACAGGAGTATATAACTGGGGCGACACCAGGGGGGTCTCAATTAACAGAAGTATATAACTGGGTCGACACCAGGGGGATCGCAGTTGACAGGACTACATAACTGGGGGGTACACTAGGGGGATCTCAGTTAACAGGAGTATATGGATGGGGCGCCCCAGGGGATGTCAGTTAGCCAGAAAATACAACTGGGGTGACACCAGGGGATCTCAATTAACAGGAATATTTAACTGGGGCGACCCCAGGGGTTCTCATTTTAACCGAAATATATGACTGGGGTGGCACATGGGGATCTCAATTAACAGGAATATATAACTGGGGCGATAACAGGGGGATCTCAGTTAACAGGGGTATTTAACTGGGGCGACACCAGGGGATCTTCGTTAACAGGAGTAAACAACTGGGGCGACACAACTCGGATCTCAATTAACAGGAGTATATAACTGGGCGACACCAGGTGGATATCAATTAACAGGAATATATAACTGGTCACCACAGGGTGATCTCAGTTAACAAGAATATATATCTGTGTCGATACCAGGGGATCTCAATGAACAGGAATATATAACTCGTGAGACACCAGGGGATCTCAATTGAAAGGAATATATAACTGGGGTGTCTCCAGGGGATCTCAATTAACAGGAGTATATAACTTGGGGACACCAGGGTAGTCTCAATTAACAGAAGTATATAACTGGGGCGACACCTGAGAGAATCTCAATTAACAGGAATATATAACTGAAGCGAAACCAGGTGATCTCAGCTGACAGGAGTATATAACTGGGGAGACACCAGGGGGATCTCATTTAATAGGAATATATAACTGGGATGACACCAGGCGATCTCAATTAACCGGAATATATAACTGGTGCGACACCAGGGAGATCTCACTTAACAGGAGTACATAACTGGGGCCACACGGGGGAGTTTCAATTAACAGGAATATATGACTGGGTCGACTCCAGGGGTATCTCAGTTACTAGGAATATATAACTGGGGCGACACCAGGGGGTCTTAATTAACAGGAATATATAACTGTGACGACACCAGGGAGATCTCAATTAACAGGAGTACATAACTGGGGCGACACAAGGGGATCTCAATTAACAGGAGTATATAAACTGTTGAGACTCCAGGGTATCTCAATTAACAGGAGTATATAACTGGGGCGACACCAGGAGGATCTCAATTAACAGGTATATATAACTGGGGCTATACCAGGGGATCTCAGTTAACAGGAATATATAACCGGGGCGACACCAGGGTGATCTCAATTAACAGGAGTATATAACTGGGGCGACACCAGGGGGTCTCAATTAAAAGGAATTTATAACTCGGGCGACACCAGGGGATCTCAATTGACAGGAGTATTTAACTGGGGCGACACCAGGGGATCTCAGTTAACAGGAGTATATAACTGGGTGACACAAGGGGGATCTCAATTAACAGGAGTATATAACTGGATGACACAAGGGGGGATCTTCATGAACGGGAGTATATAACTGTGGCGACACCAGGGGGTCTCAATTAACAGGAGTATATAACTGGGGCGACAACAGGGGGATCTCAGTTAACTGGAATATATAACTGGAGCGACACCAGGGGACCTCAATTAACAGGAATATATAACTGCGGGACACCGGGTGGGGGGGGGGGGGGGTTATCAATTAACAGGGTGATTTAACTTGAGCGACACCATGGGGATCTCAATTAGCAGCCATATATAACTGTGGACACCAGGGGATCTTAATTAACAGGAGTATATAACTGGGGCGACACCAGGGGGATCTCAATTAACAGGAGTATATAACTTGGGCGACACCAGGAGGGCCTCAATTAACAGGAGTATATAACTTGGGTGGCACCAGGGGGATATCAATTAACTGGAATATATAATTGGGAACACCATGGCGGATCTCAATTAACAGGAATATATAACTTGGGCGACACCAGGGGGATCTCAATTAACAGGAATAAATAACTCGAGCTGCACTAGGAAGATCTCAATTGACAGGAGTATATAACTTGGGGATCTCCATTAACAGGAATATATAACTGGGTCGACACCAGGGGATCTCAGTTAACTGAAATATATATCTGGGAACACCTAGGGATCTCAATTAACAGGAGTATTTAAGTGGGGCGACGCCAGGGGGAGCTCAGTTACCAGGAGTATATAACTGGATGACACAAGGGTGATCTTAATTAGCAGGAGTATATAACTGGGGCGACACCAGGGGATCTCAATTAACAGAAGTATTTAACTGGGGCGACGCCAGGAGGGTGTTAATTAACAGGAGTATATAACTGTGACGACACCAGGCGATCTCAGTCAAGAGGAATATATAACTGGAGCGACACCAGAGGATATCAGTTAACAGGAGTATTTAACTGGGGCGACACCGGTTGATCTCAGTTAGCAGGAGTATATAACTAGGGCGACACCAGGGGGATCTCAGTTAACAGGAATATATAACTGGGGGACTCCAGGGAAATCTCAGTTAACAGGAGTATTTAACTTGAGCGACACCAGGGGATCTCAATTAGCAGGAATATATACCTGGGGCGACACCAGGGGATCTCAATTAACAGGTGTATATAACTGGGGCGACGCCGGGGGATCTCAATTAACAGGATTATATAACTGGGCGACACCAGGGGATCTCAGTTAACAGGAATATATAAATGTAGCGACACCAGGGGGTCTCATTTTACAGGAATATATAACTGGGGGACACCAGAGGGATCTCAAACAGCGTTGCTTAACTTCGCTGATCTGATGAGAACCAGTTACCGCAACACCACAGCGCATCGAACGCCACCGCGCCCCTAACGCCAACGCGCCCCCTTTTACTTCCACTGAAAGTACCAGTCCATGGATAAACACTGCTTTCACCACACGCTGTCACATGTTCACATTTTAAACTCTATTAAGACACCTATTCGATTTTATAAAAACACCATCGATCACTAATTAGTTTTTTCAATATATTTACGAGCAATCTTTGTTCATATGACTACTGTATCTTCTAGTGCTTCCCTGACTCTCAAAACAAGAACTTTACACTTTGTCGTTCCGAATAGTTATCGACCACGCCTAGTCATTACCCCTCCCCCCACCCCCGCGAGTAAATCTATAATCCACTTGTAAGTTTTCAGGGTATTTCCACCCCAGAGTGGATATCTTCCACGGCCTTCTACTTCCGTCTTGGAGCAATTGATTACTCAAAGAATCCTACAATGAAAATAATAAAAAAATAACCAGCTGTAAATTAAAAAGTTAGTAGCTTCTGTGAGATGCTCCTATTTACCTCTTAACCGCTCAGTATATTCAAAATATTTTTCATCAAATCTAGTCATGGCTGCTATGAAGCAGCCATGACTAGATTTGATGAAAAATTCATCCATATTTAACTCAAGAAATTATTTGTCCAAAAAATCCATTCAATTTACAAAAGGAAATTTGGGAGGAAATTTGATTATTATGCCCAAAACTATGCTTGTTTCAGTGGCAAGAGAAAAATCCTGCCTTAGACAGGGATATCCGTTATCAGCATCTAAAGAGTTAATGAGTTTTATTAGACGTTTCTTTGAACTTGAATCGGGTTGACGTTTTCACTACCCACATCCTTACTACAAAGAGTCTGTCAAAATTTTAACTGTCAGTTCAATGTAATGATAGGGACCACGGTGGCTCAGTGGTAGACTGTTGGACTTCTATGCTAGAGGTCCCGAGTTCTATCCCCTTCCGGGACGACCGGCGTTGTGTCCTTTGGCAAGGCACTTTATCCCGGTTGCCTACATGGGGGCACGATATCGCCGTATAGTGAGGCGTACTGCACGTCGATGGTGCACATGTCTTCAACCGCTGTTACCCTGCTTGAGCAGAGCTTGAGCAGAGTTAGAATGTTGAGCTGACAGTTGCTCGTCGATGCTCGGTGGTTCTCTCCGGGTATTCCGGCTTCCTCCATCCATAAAACTGTCACGGTCATGATTAGCTATTAAACACCAATAAATAAATAATAAATGTTATGAAACACAAAGGCTGATTTTAATTTCAGCTTAAAGTTATTAATATCACAACCGACCCAGAAGAACAGCCAGGTTCTGTAACATGTGAATTTATTTATTTATTCATTAGTGATTAAGGTCACATATTTCTGCACGATGGCTAATCATGACCATGACAGTTTTACGGGTTGAGGAAGCCGGAGTACCCGGAGCGAACCACCGAGCAACGACGAGCAACAGTTACTGTCAGCTCCCCAACATACTAACACCACACAAGCAGGGTTTGCATTGGTTGAAGACAGTGTCCCATTGACGTGTTCTACGCTTTAGTACACAACGTCATCGTGCCCCCACGCACACAATGGGGGTGAAGTGTGTTGCCCAAGGACACAACGCGGTTGCCACAGGTGGGATTCGAATCGAGGACTTCTCGGCTTGCAACATGGACCTCTACCTTCTGAGTCACCGTGCCCACTGTAACATTTGAAAGAGTGCATAGATATATACTACCATTCATTAACCCAATGAATAACATAATACCTAGATATATACTACCATCCTTTAACTCAATGAACACTGATGTCGGAAAATAAAAAAAAAATAATTCAAGCAGCAAACTTTTGGTGATTACACATCTGAATTGTTTAAATTCTGAGTTGTATTATGGGTAAAAGCTGCACACTAAAAACTAAAGTGTTAAAACTGACACTTTCAAGGTGTTAAACCCATTCTAACTCTTAGGGTTTGATTTTAACTCTCAAAGTGCAATGCTTTAAGCACTTAGGCATTACAATCGTCAGACATCTGAAACTTGAATTTATGGCACTTCCCATGTGTCTAGCATTGGTGGTTCTTCCAGAATCGTCGATAATTTGATCTGCGCTTGGTGGGTATATAATTAAAAGGACACAACGCAGATGACGCGGATCAGGCTCGAGAGTTCGAGCCTGATCCGTGTCATCTGCGTTGCTTCCTTTTAAGTGTCGCGGCATTACACTTGTCAAGTGGTATTATTGTAACACCTGTCAAGTTCTGGGATATCTACACTTGAACAAAGTGCTAGTTCAGCACTTAGTAAGTGTTAAATACAGCACTTCAAGTGTAGTTTTTAACACTTTAGTTTTTAGCGTGTGAGGAGCCGGATTGGAACTAGATTCTCCTGAAATTGGAATCTTTAAGGCCAACAGCCGGAAAGTATCCAACAATTTATAATTATCTTAGTAACCACCAGTAATAGTAAGAGAAGGCCGGTGTAACAGGAATGGAAGTCTTAGGAATTATAGTCCTAGGTCTAACATTTCTAGGAATAGTAGTCCGCCGGACTACTATTCCTAGAAATGTTAGACCTAGGACTATAATTCCGCGGAATAATAGTCCAGAGGGACTAACGTTCCTACGGACTTCCATTCCTTTTACACCTGCTGAATTTAACACTAAAACTTCCATAGACATTAAAATGAATATGGCGAATCGGTCAATGGCACCGCTGGCGTAAAAAAATTCCTATGGAGAAATTCAGTGTTAAATTAGCTCCCCATATTTCTTCTAGACCCATTTTGCCATAAAATTCAAAACTGTATGGGAATTTCAGTGTTAAATTCAGTTCGCCATAATTCTTTCTCTTACTACTAACACTCACTTCCCAATCAATACCATCTAGCCATGCGTCTGATGTAATGCAGACACAGCTGCAGACACTACTTGCCGGGGAGTAATCCAGTTAAGGCCAAACCATAGATTAATGATTATATCAATCTATGGCCATCATACAGGTGTTTCTTTGCCTGAGTTAGTGAAATATATACATAAGGCCAACAACCCCACCGGAAATATTGAGCCAACCTTAATCTCTGTGTTTTGTTTTCTTCTTTTTAACTCACCGAAGGGAGCTTAACTTATCAGTTGCCGTCTGTCGTCGTCCGTCGTCGTCGTCGTCGTCCGTTGCCGTCCGTCGTCGTCCGTCGTGAACTTTACATTATCGACTTCTCCTCACAAACTACTCTACCAAATTGAACCAAATTTTGTGTGCATGTTTCTTATCATATGTCAATTCAAGTTTGTACAAATAAACTTGCCGCGCCCACAGGCGGCTCCAGAAGGGGCATAACTCTGATAGCACCCATAAATTTGTTCAAAAATTAAAAAAAACCTTCTTCTTCGGATCCATCAGTAGGAATCTTTTCATATTTGTGATACAACATCTCCAGGGGGGTCAGATTCAAGTTTGCTCAAATCGACTCCCTGGGTTGAGATTTGGGCTCTCTATTGGAGCCCAAAGCTTAACTTGGTGCAATTTGAGGAAATTTCTTTAAAAATCTTCTTCTTCAGATCCACCAGTCAGAATCCTTTCAAGTTTGGTATACAACATCTGTAAGGGGGGGGGGGGGGGGCAGATTCAAGTTTGTTCAAATCCAGTCCCTGGGTTAATGGAAATATTGAGCCAAACTTAATCTCTGTGTTTTGTTTTCTTCTTTTTAACTCACCGAAGGGAGCTTAACTTATCACTTGCCGTCTGTCGTCGTCCGTCGTCGTCCGTTGCCGTCCGTCGTCGTCCGTCGTCCGTCGTGAACTTTATACTTTATATTATCGACTTCTCCTCACAAACTACTCGACCAAATTGAACCAAATTTTGTGTGCATGTTTCTTATCATACGTCAATTCAAGTTTCTACAAATAAACTTGCCGCGCCCACAGGGGGCACCAGAAGGGGCATAACTCTGATAGCACCCATAAATTTGTTCAAAAATTAAAAAAATCCTTCTTCTTCGGATCCATTAGTAGGAATCTTTTCATATTTGTTGTACAACATCTCCAGGGGGGTCAGATTCAAGTTTGCTCAAATCGACTCCCTGGGTTGAGATTTGGGCTCTCTATTGGAGCCCGAAGTTTAACTTGGTGCAATTTGAGGAAATTTCTTTAAAAATCTTCTTCAGATCCACCAGTCAGAATCCTTTCAAGTTTGGTATGCAACATCTGTAAGGGGGGGGGGGGGGGGAGCAGATTCAAGTTTGTTCAAATCCAGTCCCTGGGTTAATAATTGGGCGCTT